>OX467305.1:1800000-2332500 GCA_950108535.1 Agriphila straminella
ATGGTAATGTTATCAGATTATTTAGTTTGTAGCGAGCGCGTCTGGTTTGCTTACTTTTTGCTGAATCGTTAGTTGTAGGTATTTGATTGATATTTGATGTTTGATCGTGTGCCTCATTGTTTGTTGGTAAGGGAGATAGTTTTGTCACTGGTCGTTTCATGACTCCGCTTTTTGTCTTCACAGTGACCACTCGTACATGGCCGTCGTTGCCAGGGTGGAGGTCAATAACTCTACCTAGTGCCCACTTTCCCGCCGGTAAGTCAGCGTCCTGGATAATGACGACGTCATTTAATTTGATATTATCTTTTGATTGTCTCCACTTGCTCCTGCTTGTTAGCTGGGTTAAATATTCAGATCTCCAACGCTTCCAAATATCGTCAAAAATCTTTTGTGTTAGTTGCCACCTTGTCCTTTGATCTCGTTCGGTTTCTATGATTGTAAGCACCGGCCCACTCGCCAAAAAGTGGGACGGAGTGAGATAATTGATATCTTCAGGATCTTCTGATAAGGCACATAGGGGTCTAGAGTTCAAACAGCCCTCTAGCTGTGCGAGTAGGGTTGAAAATTCTTCGAAGGTGAGTTTCTGCTCACCGATGACCCTGCGAAGATGATATTTAAGGCTTTTTACCGCCGCTTCCCAAAGCCCACCAGCACTGGGCCAGGACGGCGCGTTGAAGTGCCATATTATTTCCATCTCGCTGATATCCGACAAAAGCTCGTCATTGATAACAGATTTCCAATTAATGATCTCTTGTTTGAGTAGTCTGTTGGCTCCGACAAAGTTGGTGCCGTTATCACTATAAAGATGATGTGGCGTTCCCCTTCTGGCAGCCATTCTTCTAAGTGCGGCTAGAAATGCTGATGATGTTAGATCGGAGACCAACTCAAGGTGTAGCGCCTTTGTAGCATACAAATACGCATATGTAGCCCTTTGATGTCTTGATGCCCCTTCCTTTGTTTGCTTTTACATTTACGAACCCTGTTAGATCAACCCCCGAATTACAAAAGGGACGGGATGGATTTGACCTTGATTCTGGAAGATCCCCCATTAATTGATATTGCTTTGATGGGTTGTGTCTTTTACAGGTAACGCAGCGGGTTAGGCGTGATTTGACAGCTCGGTTTCCACCGATTATCCAATATTGCTGACGTAGCCATGCCAATGTGACACGGCTGCCTCCATGATAAGTCATTCTATGAGCATGGTCGATTAGGAGTGATGTTAGCTGACTGCTGTGCGCAATTATAAATGGGTGCATCATGTTTTTACTGATATTGGCTTCTTTTAACCGTCCTCCCACTCTTAGTAAGCCTTCCGAGTCTAATAATGGATTTAAACTCAATAATTTGCTTTTTGGGTGAACTGTTTTATGTTTCTGTAAATAACTGATATCTTCTCCAAATTCCAATTCTTGAACGCGTTTGATAATTTTAAGCCTTGCTTATCGTAACTCCGGGACAGTCAAATAAGTTTGCTTGATATTTTGCTTGCGCATACGTAGTACGAACGCTAATATGCGTGTAACTCGAGTAAAGCTACTATGTCTGTTCAATAAGCTCGTGATGACGTCATCCTCACGCGAGTATGTAGACACGTGAGTTTGTTTTGATTTCTTGATTTCTTCGTTGGTGACGTAGTTGGGTAATTCTTTCACTCTTTCTTTTTCGAAATTTTGTAGCCAATTTGGTCCATGCCACCATAGGGGATGCTGGTGAAGCTGCTCCACTGATATTCCGCGTGTGGCGCAATCTGCTGGATTTTCACTGGACTTGACGCAGCGCCAACATTTTGGAGGTAAGATGTTCGTGACTTTTACTACTCTGTTAGCAACAAAGGTTGTCCAGCGTCCTGGATCGCCCTGCAGCCAGCCGAGTACAGCTGTTGAGTCGCACCATCCAAACGTATGTATTTCATATCCTATGAGGCATGCTTTAACCTTTTCCATCAGTTTTGACAATAGTTCTGTGGAACAAAGTTCCAACCTGGGCAAAGAAACTACTCTTTTTGGCGGTACTAACCGGGATTTTGCAGTCACCATTATAATTGAATTGCTTTGATTTTCTGATACGTGTTTTTTGTTGATTTTGCAATATATGACGCAAGCATAGGCATTTACAGAGGCATCGCAAAAGCCGTGCAATTCGATTACGTCATTTTCACAAGTCTGTATCCATCTTGGAATATTAAATGATATTATGTTTCTTAAATCTTCTTTGATGTTCATCCACTCCTTGTTTATCTCAGTAGGTAGCTCAGCATCCCAATCTAAATCATGTAACCATATTTTTTGAAATAATAGTTTGAGTCTTATGGTTACAGGTGTGAGCCATCCTAAAGGATCAAATAACTGATATGTTTGATAGCAGTGTCCGTTTTGTAAACTTAGACTGTGATAAATTAATTTTTAAATCAAAAGTAAATGTGTCTGACTCAGGGTGCCACCTGAGACCTAAAGTTTTAGTTGATTCATTGTGTTTAAAATTGTAGCTTTGTTGATTTGATATAGTTTCGACGTTTTGTAAAAGTTCCTGTGTATTAGAGGCCCATTTTCTCAAATTGAATCCTCCCTTCTTTAACAAATCTATCAATTCATTCTGTAGTTTTTTCGCTGATGATATATTATGATTACCATGCAAGAGATCATCCATGTAAAATTGTTCTTGCAAGATTTTAGGTGCTGAACTGGACTCGAACCCGGGACTTTCATCTTGAGCTAATTGTTTCAATACCATCATGGCCAGAAACGGAGCCGCTTTTGCACCATAGCTTACGGTTGATAATTGATATTCTTTGATAGGGTGGGTGGGCGACTCCCGCCAAAGGATTTTCTGATATTGTTGGTGATCCTCGTGAAGAATAATGCCGCGAAACATTTTTTCCACGTCTGCTGTGTAAGCGTAGCGGTATTGCCGCCACTTGATAATTAATGATATGAGTTCCTGTTGAAGATTTGGACCCCGTAGCATGACGTCATTCAGGCTTTGTCCGCTCGATGTTTTAGAGGAGGCATTAAATACTACTAGTAGCGCTGTGGTCAATGACTCCGCCCGTAGAACGGCATGATGTGGTAGGTAAACGCTCGGTGTCGCGTTACTCGTTGATAATTGCATGTGACCTAGATTAATATATTCACGGATAAATACAATACAATACAATAAAATTAAGATAGAGCTGATTGATTGCTCCCATGATTTGAAGTTGAGTTGATATAAGATCCTCCATCTTGCTTGATTCAATCGACTATAGTTCAATAAGAAATAAAATCGGAAAGATCTTACTTGTGAGCTGGAGTCGATGGCGTAGTCAAGGACGACCTGCTCGTGTGCTCGTTGATATAGCTGCAGCCCGTGCCTGTTTTTGATTAACAGACACGTAGGTACTTCTCCTTCCAAAAACACTGTGACCTAATTTGCTGCTCAGAACCACTTACACGAACACTATTAGTTTACGCGTAATTGATCCCGCCTGTTCATTCGTAGGCTCGAAGGACCATTTAGATGTACGAGACACCTAAAGATGCTGTGATAAGTAACTAAAAGATGATATTGATTTAAACTATTTATTATTACACAAACTGATATATTTAAGTTGATGCTACTATGCTAAGTGATTGATACATGAGCGCGCGTCCGCCGCGATGTGTGTGGTGACGTGAACTGTTGCAAAATTATAATTATTTAGTACAATAATTAATAAAATGATGATTCTGCGAAATGCACGGTTGCACTGCACCGTACAATTAATGTGAAGTTGACTGCATACGTTGCTACTGCCCCGCACCAACCTGTCACTCGAACTCGGAGACGATTTGAGCAAGCGTGTGTCAGTGGTCGCCATTTTGAGATTTCTCGAACAATAAAGATCCTCTTAGTTTTTCTTGTAAACGCAGAGTGTCAGTTGTTTTTTTGTCGAAATTGACATTTTTAATTAGATCTTGTTGAAACAAAGTGTAAACGTAAATTTTCGTGGTAGGTAGGTATTTAAAAAAAAAATTTTTTTCGTTTTTAAGTCACTGTTTTGCAATATGGACCTGGATACGGAAGGTTCTGAATACCTGGACTGGTAGTCCATATTTAGGTTAATGAATTGGATAATTTCATTTTTTTTTTTATTTGATAAGTATTTTGTTTATGAGACTGTAATCAAGAAATTCCTAATAATTGTGAAATTTGCTGTTAAAAATAATAATAAAAGTCCTTATTGTATACCTGTATTCCATATTAAAACCCTAGTAGTCCATATTAAACTACCTCTTTTTTTAAAGCTAACTTTGTAATATTATACAAAAAATTAAACTTTGTTAGATTTTTTTGAGTTTTTAAATAGATATCCACAGATTGTTGTAACTTGATAGTTTATCTATTTCTAATATTAATAAAGACTGATTTGGCTTACAACTTAATTGTTTTATTCAATAAAAACGATAGGTGGTCCATATTTAGAGAATCTACTCTACCTATAATAACTAAAGAGTTCTTTTCCTAATTAAACTGCCTAACAACTCGCCCAAACATTATGATCGTGTACGGACAGCATCGTAGCTATAATTATGAGCGCCCCTGGCAAGATTCGAATATTGCGCCCCAACCCAAGACGTTATTTCTAGGCTAATGAGCGCCCCAAGACGATTTATTTTCTAGCTATGGGTCAGCAAAGGGTTGCGCTTGCGCACCTGGCAACAATAATTTAATAATAATTTATCGTTTATTTCAGGCAACAGAAATATCAATATACAACGTGTATTTGTCACCACTCTCCAAATTTTAAGGATGTGTTCAGTTCAGTCCATGAAACTGAACAACTTTCTCCATGAAACATAGGGTCAATTAATATGTAAAAAAATGACTTTTCATACAAATCAAAGAGATCACGTGATCAGTTTAGTATGGGTGTCCAAAATTTTTTGGCGTATTTTTCGACACATGTTTCATGGAGAAAGTTGTTCAGTTTCATGGACTGAACACATCCTTAAAATTTGGAGAGTGGTTACAAATACACCCTGTATAATGGATATTTGGACGAACTATCAAGTGGTCTTGTTGTTTACTATCCATTTAGATGAAACGAATAATTTTGCTTAATTGCTAGAATACCTTCTAATAATACAGTTTTAATCTTACACTAGGAGGATACGAAACGGCAAGAGTCCAAGCTGAAATTTGTGAGTCAGCAACTGCAAAACAGGAAGGTTTGTTCCCTAATCAGAGGGTTGAAACCTGGCATGTTCTGCGCTACGAATATCAAGACAGTTAGTTCATTCCCGTCACTGTAAGTACCTACTGTAGGTATAACGGATATTACCTATAGGTAGGTACGTGTTACAAAAAAAACCATAAAGCCGTATATGGTAGATAGGGTGGTCCCCAAGGGCGTCGCCAAGGGTGGGCAGGGGGGTAGGGGGTAGGCTAAAAAATGTAGCCAACTGCAAAATAACCAGACTCCTAAGGCCGTGCAATTGACTTGCTTTTCCTAAAAATACCGCCCCATCTCAAAGCTTGACTGTACCTACAATTCATATTTTTGTCATCCTCTTTAATTTGGCCAGGGGGCCTGGGCCATGGGCTGACAACGCCCTTGGTGGTCCCTAAAAGTTGTTCATTTTGATGGTTCAAACTGAACAGCTTTTACTATATGGGACCAACTCTGAACGAGGAAAAAAAACTGCTGTTTCGGTTGTTTCATACATTTTGATATTTTCGTAATTTCGTTATTAAGTTTTTGTATGAAATAGCAGATTTAGAGCTTTTTTCGCGATTTCAAATAACTTTGGTTATTTTGCAGTTGGCTACATTTTTTAGCCTTTAGGGGGGGGCATCTGCCCCCTCCTGCCCACCCTTGGCGACGCCCTTGGAGACCACCCTATCTACCATATTCGGCTTTATGGTTTTTTTAACACGTTGTACCTGTGTCCTACCAACCCTCTATATCCAAAATATTTTTATTTGAATACCGAGGAATCCAACTGATATAAAATTAGGTTGTAAATGTGCCAATGCTACATAGAGCACTATAAAGTAGGCATGGTGCGATCTGAAGTTTGCAATTTTCATAATGTTGCCTTTGTGCTACAGATTGTATGAAATATTGAAAAATTTGGCTAAGTGCGATAGTAGGCAGTGTGGATGATTGTCAAAAATCAAACCAAAATTATATTTGTAATGTTCATAAATCTTAATAATATTCACATTTCATTTACAGCGGAGATTCTGGCAGTGGCTTTGTTACTTCCAACGGAGAACAACTTGGACTGGTTTCCTTCAAAGACATTAATTTTAACTATTTGCTTGTATATACAAATGTTACCTTTTACTACAGTTGGATCACTAAAAATGCCAAAATACTAGTATGTAATCAATGAATGTGTTGAAGCTTTTTCATTAAAACAATAAAAAAACTTATTTTAAAAATACATAAGACTATATTTTAATCATAAATAATTTACAATAAAAACATTATTTAAGATATATTTCCCCCAGTATTGCTAGTTCCACTTGAAGCTGTACATTCCTTTTCCATCGCATGCGACGGTGGATGTTCTAGAACATTGTCAATCAGACCGTATGTCTTAGCTTCTGTCGGTGACATGAAACAATCACGCTCCATTGAGTTCTGTACTTTTTCAATGGGCAGGCCAGTATGTCGCACATACAATGAATTAATTTGAGCTTTAAGCTTTAAAATCTCTTCTGCCTGGATTTGAATATCTGTTGCTTGTCCTCTCACACCACCAGACGGTTGATGTATCATTATGCGGGAATTAGGCAGCGCATGACGCATTCCTGGGGCTCCCGCAGCCAGCAACAAGGAAGCCATACTGCACGCTTGACCAACACACCACGTGGCAACAGGAGGAGTTATGTATTGCATCGTATCATAAATACCCAGCCCAGCTGTAACATTGCCGCCCGGAGAATTGATATACAAATGTACAGGTTTCTTACTAGACTCTGACTGTAGAAATAGTAATTGAGCTACTACTAAAGAACTTATGTCGTCGTTTATAGGGCCCATAAGGCATATTATTCGTTCGCGAAGTAGTCTCGAGTAGATATCGTACGCGCGCTCTCCTCTTCCCGTCTGTTCCACAACAATGGGTATCATGCCAAGATAAGCCTGTTGCGACGAATGTATGCTCCTCTGGATATTGGATTTAATAACACTAGCTCTACACACAGATTTTGTCAATTGTCGAAGGTAATTTAGTGCCATTTTTGAAGAAACAATACCTATACCGAAGATAAAACTTTCAAAAAATCTAGGTTGGTTTGGTTCAGAACAGGAACTGGAACAGGAACAGAAACAGCTCCAACAAGAAACTTGTAGAAGACAAATACTATCATCAGTGTAAAAATAACAATAACACCTTATTATCTATAAAAATAATGAGAAAGAAACTACTTTTTTTCTAGCTGATTTTGCTGAAGAATGAAGAGATCGAAAAATGACAACAATACAATGACTGACTTGACATTGACATGACATGAGGGGCATTCCAGCAGGCCAATCGCTAAGTCGTCGGTCACCACAGTATATATTTGGATTGAGGAATGTCCGAAAGAAATCAAATTGGCTAAATATTTTTTATAGGTAAGAGTAATAAGCTCCCTTAGTAGTAGAGTTTGGTCAACTCGGTTGGAAATAGAACTAATTTTGCGCCTTATTTTAAGGTTTAGTTTCGAATAATTTAACCTATAAACGTTAATTTAACAGGGAAAGTGGCGCCTCCATTTCCGGTTCATCTATCGATGACCAGCCTGCCTAGCATGACCGATTTATATCGCGTGATATAGCATTTTATCGACACTCAACTGTCAAATTCTTTTGTCTTTTTGACAGTTGAACGTGATAAAACGCTATATCACGCGATATAAATCGGTCATGCTAGGCAGGCAGGGGCCCTACCGCCTAACTCAAAGCTTTAGCCAGAGCGATAGCAATGCTCTGTCCGTCCTTGTCATATCATAACACGATGACAAGGACGGACTGTGCACTGACGTCATAAACCAAAGCCAGAGTCAAAGCGATTGAGTTAGGCGGTACGGGGGCAGGGGCCTCACCATGAGCTCTTATAGCAGGACTTATATTGAACTGCCTTTCATTTTCGTACTATGACCTCAACGGTTAGTATGAAAGCGGGCCTTAAACAGTCCTGTTTAAGGCCTGCTTTTGAACTGAACGGTTTCTTATTTGCTAATGGTAAACCCACAGATGATCGATAGATGACACATGACTGTAGCTGGCACACTTGCATAACAGCTCCTTGCACGTGCCGTCTACTTTCATGTGTATGCGCTAATTGGCATGCCTGTATCTGGCAAGCCAGTAGATCGTACATCATTTGATTTTTTGTCAGACAATGTGAGGGAGGGGACGCGGGGGCTGGGTTAACTGGCACGTGTGAACGGACGCGTCAGGGACAGGCATGCCAGTAGCTGACGAGTTATCGCCGTTGATGCATGTTTTGTAATCGTTTCAAGTTGTTTTTGTGTACACCATGTCACACTGGTGGGATGAAAAAACGATACTGCTTCACCCAAATCCATCTTCTTCTTCTCTGCTTTTTTTATCATTAATTTGGCCACACATTGCACTGCTAGAAGCAATACGATAGTATTTAATTCACTTCTAATGTTTTCCATTGGCAAAAATTCAGTCAACAAACAAAAGAGCGTAGGAATTACATGTACAGCACGTACTGTCTCGTGAACTGGCTTGTGTATACGCGTTGGAAAAACAGGCATGCAAGGACGCAAATTGCATGCAAGTTTAACTTGCAAATGTATTCACATTGTGCCAGTAACTTCCACATGCCGATAACTAGCATGCACTCTACTGTTCCGTTTTACAGGCATGTGTATCGCCACCTTTATAGAAAAAAGTTTCAGAATTTTCGGTTGCGTATTTTTTTAACAAATTAAAGTCTCTTTGACTTCACAAATGTACGAAAGTAACCGCAATTTGCCACAACACCTATTAAAAAAGTTTTTGTCATTTTTTGTTTAAACTTTTGTAGTTATACCATGTTGTGATTGTGAGTTTGTGACATGTGTGGTGGCAAAGGGATTTTTAACTATGGAAATTAACTTCTCAAGCTTACGCGCTCACTAGTTCCTTTTGAAAATAAATTAATTAATATAAAAGACGGAGGTCGGCCTTCCTCTCCAAGTTTTCTTTCGCCATTTCTTTCTTGGAGGGGCCTCCCAATTTTTTGAAATGGTAGTAGTTTCAGTAGATTCTCCCTTTTTTAACATATAAAACTAAATTAAAACCAAACCAAAACTTTAAAAATTTGATAAATTTTAATTTCTGAACGTTCTTAAAAAAATTCATCGCTTGAGGGTAGGCTCACAAGTAGCTTCAGTCCCCCGTGACCACGGCAGCTGCAAAGGTGCCAAAACGTCGGGAAAATCAAAAATCAAACCAAATACCAACTAATTACCAAAGTACTTTCAATAAAACCGCGCTAGTATCCGTTAAAAGTGTTTTATTTTATGGAAATTAATATTTGTAGACATGTTCAAATTTTACTTTCCATGGTAAACTCTATTGCGATCGATGACTCAAAGATTTGTCTGGCAGAATGCACCCTGACAATAGGTGCATTCCAGCAGGCCAACCGCCAATTCATCGATCACCACAGTATACAATTTGGGGTGCTCGAATGAATGAATGGGGAATGTCCAAAATAAATCAAATTGGCTAAATATTTTTTCATAGGTAGGAATTTAAGCTATTAGTTATAGAAAAAAGTTTCAGAATTATCGGTTGCGTGAAAGAAGTAGATAGTCTTTTATGAAACTGTTAGGGGACGGGGACGGGGACGGGAATGGGAACGGGAACGGGAACGGGAACGGGAAAGGGAACGGGAAGCCACGTGCGAGGCCCGCCACACGCGGCAAATCAAAGAGAATATAATCACTACGTTTCGGCAAATGTCTTGCCTCGCCAGTTAGCGCCCTTGGTAGGAACCCGCCTAAATGCGTAAAATGGCTGGTCAGATCCTGGTTGAAGGTTCCCTTCCCTAAGGATTTTGAAGGTTCCCTATGGATTTTCTCTAATATCCACGCGGACGAAGTCGCGGGCAGAAGCTAGTTTGTTATGAAAAATAATAAACGAAACACGATTCATTTTGTTAAGGTTAAGTTTAAATTGAACTCCGCTCGGATTTCATTCGAGGCGATTTTTATCGCACTTAGACAAAATCGGATTGCACCATCATTGATTGTAATGATTTTGAAACATCTTGGAGCGCGGCGCGATTTCTGCTTATGAAGTGGGTACAAACATAAAGGCATCTTTCAAGAAACCACCCACTTGTGTAGAATTTTGCAACAACTAAGCGCAGGGAGAAGTAAAAATTAAGTTTAGCTAATCGGTTTCAAATTAAAACCAAATAATGGTAAACCCTAATTCATGATGTCACACGAACATCGATATCTTCCAAATAACTTATGGCCGAATACTCAAAGGCTTCTTAGTTAAAATCTTAAGTTAAGGTCTCCTTAACTTTAAGGAAGCTGTCAGTTTCATAGAGTTTCTGTCAAATCTGACAACTTTTTTGAATTTAAGGTGGCCTTAACTTTAAGATTCGTTTGAGTATTTGGCCGTTAACAAATAAATAACTAGTACAATACGAAATTTCTTACTTCGATTTAAGTATCTGTTTTAAGTTGAAGCTCAGCAGACCCGCCGAAGTTCGAAAAGTTAGCCGGTAGGGCCCCTGATTCTGAAATAGACTTCGATCAAGAATACCATAATAGGTAACCAAAAACATGTCCAATATTTGTAAATCCTTAGATTTGATTTATAATTGTTCCAAATTTTTAAACGTCATTTTCTCGAAATGACAGTGGGTACACACTTTTGCTTATTTGCGTCAGTTGCATAAATAACTATAAACCTAGTAATATAATGGTCTATGCTATAAACACATTCATTCATGCAATAACAAACTGTAATTTAGGCAGAAATACTGATATTATAAAATATAAAATCACATTTATTTTTAGTTGATATTTATCTCATCAATATCAGACATAAGTATGCAGGCACTTGAAATAATCATATAAAACATAATTTGCTATAAATTCCAAACATCATTTTTAACATTATCACAAGATAAATAATAATATTTTACAGTACGTCTACACTTATAACTATTACTTTAAAACTTCATTTCGGTTGTCGGCGTCTCAATTTCATTAGTGCTTCTTGTCTTTTCTTCGCAATGAGTGACTTTATATCAACAACTTTTTCATTAGAATTATGTTGGGAGCGGCTTATAACAGTTGGGACATCAGCTTGTGTTTGGGATTCAGATGAACTGGCTACTTTTGGCTGAAATTTCGAATTTTTAGTATTCAATTGTGTAGGTTCAGATTGCGTGGACTGTTGTGATGATGTGAATGGTAGCTGCCTTTTCGCCAACAGTTTTTCTCTAGCTTGTTGATGTTTTCTCTTGATTTCATCTGGTGTACAACGTATTGGAGAGTCACCAGCTGAAAATAATGAAAATATTTGTCAATAACATTATTTTTAGTCAGTTTTTACATTGTATCTGTTCTGGGATAGAACAACCACATTTTATGCTTTTCTATGATGTAAAATACTCTGTGTAATAATACTAACAATAAAATTAACTACCTATGTATATTATCATAAATGCAAATGTCTTTTCAGTATCAATAAAAAATTTATATCTACATCTATAACGTTTTGTACGTTATACTGTCTGCATTTTAGTCATCAAGCAATATAGACATATTGCTTTAAAGACATTATGCTACTAAGGTTATCTGCATTTTAGTCACCAAGCATTGTAGACGTTTTGCTTTAAAGACATTTTGCAAGTTAGGCTTTCTGATCATAAAGGGTTTTAGTTAATTATCTATCCCAAGTACGAGACCTCAAGATTTGTTGCCTAGATATTTCAAAATAACAACACAATACTAGGCTAGTAACAGATCTATAGTAGACCTATCATTACTGAGTTAAAAAAGAGATACCAACCTGCAGAATCAACATTCTTATCATAAGGCATAGAATTATATCTGCCAAAAGCCATACCACTAGTGGAAGGCTTATTATCAGCAACAGAGGGTGACTCCGGCATGGAGCTGTGTCGACTGAACAGCACTTTAGAAGAGGGACTACTGTCATGAACTGTTATCTCCTTCAATGTCCAATCGGATGAATCCTTGAATTTAGACTTGACTTTCCTCGCAGACATTTCACTTTTGATTGGCATTTGTGTCAATTGTTCTAATGCACTATCATTTAAATTGCCAACAAAACTGTCAAATGAATCATTGCCAAGTTTTGGTGAATCAAACTTTTTAGCTCTATTTATAGCCGGAGATTCTAATTTTATACTGTTCAATATGGCATCCATAGAATCTTGATCCATCTTAAAATCAATATTAGACTTTACTTCTTTTACACCATTTTTATAATATGTATCATAACATTTTCTTTTCGGTGATGTGGGTCTACAGTTGACAAACTTTTCTTCGACTATCTGACTAGCTTTTAGTAAACATTCATTCATTGAATCATCTGAATCCAGAGCAGTCTCGGTATCGGGCTTTGAAAATTTGGAACTGAGCACATTCTTTCGTAGACATCTTGAGGAACTTCGTAAGCCATTTTTCGGAGAATGTTCTGGTGACTCATTGAAAATATCATCCTCACTTTCAGATGGTCTGATCTCTGGAACACCTTGAGTTCTTTTTGCTAATAATTCAGGTAGCTTTTGATTCAGTTCCAGAAGTTCTTGAAATAGTTCAGTCTTTTTATGTGATACTCTAATATGTCTACGTTTAGGAACTTGTTTCTCTATGATTTTTGGCCTTACATATTTTTTAGCTTTCCTGCTAAGAGGTGTTGTGTTTTTTGATTGTGGCTTCGATTTGTCTGCTTTAGGAGTATAGTAGTTCCACACGACATCCGTGTCGCCTTCCACACCATCTTGAGTGCACAGAAATGGAACTGGACTAGCTGCGTCAGAATCACAGCATGAATCACTATCTCTTGAAGGCGACTCAGCTTGATGCTCAGGAGTTGAACACGATATTACTGTAAACATAGCAAAGACGTAAGTAAATTGCCATTTATAACATTTGTTCACTAACTAAATAATGAGGTTATGTTATCCGGAGTACAACCAAGGAATAGTAAAAATATATCTTTTACAAATACCTATAACTAAATTTATTTATCAAACAAACATTTATAGTACGTACTTACTTTTATTTTTGTTCTTTGTAGCCACCATTTTCATGGATAATTTCTTATTGTTACTCATACGTACGTGAACGTGAACCTTAAACCAAAATACACTTAGCATGAAGACCTCATTGAAGTCTACAATGTACAGCAACTAGGCAATTAATGATTTCTGTAAAAATCGCATTTATTCAAATTAATCCCTGAAATATGAATGAATAACTTTAATATTTTTTTTAAAATAGGTGTGTGTCAATCTGTCAATGTCAATGGGTGCATTCTATTCCAACAGACAAGCCGCTGAGTCATCGATTGACCGACATCGCCATAGAGTTCATTAACCATGAAAAGTAGTTTATGGCGACATAAGTGGGGTCTCCAACTTCCTCATAGGCCATAGAGAAATTCTAAGCATGCCATATGATAAAGCATAATAGCAGCAATCAAACTTCCAGACATAATAATAGCAGCCACCATAAGTTCGTTACCATGAGTTGTTTTATGTGTGTGAGCTGGAGACACGTGTCTACAGCTTATACATGCTGCTAAGGCAAACCAGTGAGGTTAAGGTTTTAGACTATAGTCAGAAATTTAGAGCCTAATTGCAGCCATGAGATCCAAAAAACCAACCATCACACTCAAAATATTGTTGAAACTACGAGCATGAAACTGTGTATGAACTGGAGACACGTGTCACTGGCTTGCACAGTTGTATTTTCGTAATTATTTAAGCTACGATTATGTACAATACCTCAAAATTCTCAGCCGAATTGCAGCATTAGACTCTAAATTTATCAAAACTTTAACTCGAAAAGTTTTTGAGCTACGAACCGAAGCTGGTGAAACGTGTCACCGGCTGTCACATGGTGAATTGCTGTAACTGTATAAGTTAGAGTTTCGTTTTAAAGATCAAATAATATGTTATAATTGCAGCACACACGAGGCATAATTTCAAATATCTGGGCCTCTTAGTTTCGAAATTATAAGCGAAAAACCCTTTTTCCCGCCAAAAAATTCAAAATAATTGCTCGGAAGCGGCTTATCGCGCCGTTGCCGCTTGCCGTTCCGTGCGCTACACTATTGCAATCGAATTTGAACCTAAGAGCTAGTATTATTCTGAGACATTTTAATTTGCACTCTCGATCGTTTTAATTTATGTAGGTACTGAGAATTTTAGTCTAGGAGGTAGGAGCCGTCTGATATAACTGTTTACCTAATTTAAAAGAAAAACAAAAACTATTTATTTAGGAATAGAAAAGCAAAGTCTATTTATTTAGGAATGTTTGTATCGCTATGCCTAATTAATATACCTACTTATTTTATTTTATTAACACGTTTTTATTAGTTCGCTTTCTCGTTTGTTTGTTTGTTTGTCCATAAAGTTTGCGAACGATTTTATACTAGCTTCCCGATGAGCTAGAGACTTGAAACTTTGAACATAAGTCAGAACTGAAAGGCAATTCAGTATTATGGTGCCATTGAGCTGATCTGATGATGGAGCCGGTTCATAGGCGTATACCCAGGTTCTAAGCCAGGGAGGGGGAGGGGGGGGCAAGAGGGCCTAGTACGAGTTGACTATCGTTTTCTCACTTTCACTCGATCACTCACTTGCATGATTTTCTCTCTTTCACCCGATACTATTCGCAAAGTGAGGTAAGAAACACAACTCGTACAAGGGCCTCTGTATTTAATCAGTAAATTAGCGTATAGTTGGCAGCCTCGCCATGGAATTAGAAGGTTTTGTCTAGGTCAAAAAACTGGCAAACACCTTAAGAAATACAGGTGGCTTACCATCAGCAAATAAGAAACCATTCAGTTCAAAGCAGGCCTTAAACAAGACTGCTTAAGGCCTGCTTTTGAATTAAACTTTGAGGTCATAGTACGAAAAAGTAAGGCAGTTCATTATAAGTCCTTCTATAAAAGCTAATAGTAAGGCCCTAGTTCGTTTCAATGTGATTTATATGCCGAAAAATACTACATAATACTCTGAATAAAGGCTGTTGATCAATATTGAACATTGCTCCACAGTAGTAAGGTTTAAACTTGATTGCAATCATGAGGTGAGTACTATCAAGCAAAAAAGTGAAATTTATATTTTTTGACTGTGTCAATGTGTGTGTAGAGTACTGACACAATATTTTTTTTTATGATAAATCTTATAAAAAATAAAAAAGGGGGTAGAAAAATATTTTGTTTATACCAAATCAATAGCATTGAACCGAGGATATGACTATTGACACAGCCAAAAAATATAAATTTCACTTTTTTGCTTGATAGTACTCACCTCAAGATTGCAATCAAGTTTAAACCTTACTACTGTGGAGCAAAGTTCAATATTGATCGACAGCCTATATTCAGAAGTTAACATTCGTTTTTAGAAAATAGCAATGAAGAATTATTTTTTTGTTAATATCGTAAGAATCACAATTTCACAATAAATTTTTCGATATATTTATTTGTTTAAAACTTGTACCCGTTTCTCTGGAATCGCCATCGCCAGAAAAGTCAAGTTAGCAGCCCACTTTGAGACCGTACTTAATATCTCGGCGTGTATTGAAAAAATATTATTGAAATTTTGTGTATAGGATTCACTATAGTTCACTATTTATCACTATTTCTTAACAATTTTTTGACCTAGTCAAAACCTTCTAATTCCATGGTGAGGCTGCCAACTATACGCTAATATCAAAGTGGCCTATTTCATAAAAGATTAGTAACAATAATTTACCATTGTTGTTAATGGGGTACCGATGACTCAGAGATTTTTCTGTTGGAATGCAGCCATTCACTCACTCAGGCCGCGTTCCGAATCATGCTGATAGCGCTGTTAGCGCGAATCAGACCAAATTAAAGAGTCATAAAATATTACACAAATAACCCCATACTAATAAAGATTGTATAGCAGATGTGACACAGTGTTTTGTAATTTTCTTTTCAATGACAAATTCAAATAGTTTGACAGAGAGTAACCATTGTGTAACTATACATCTGCTATACAATCTTTATTAGTAAAGTGGATGAGATAGGGTATTTGTGTACTTCATACTTCATTTAATGGATTATGGACCTATACGCTAACAGTGCTGTTGGCGTGATTCGGAACGCGGCCTCATTCATCTTCACATAGGTACCTCACCACTAGGGTTGCCAACATGTCTGTGGCAAAATATAGTATTTTTCAAATTAAGCTTTAAAAAATATAGTACACTTAAAAAAAATATAGTATTTAGTAGGCAAATATTATTTTTTACTTATTTATTTTTATAAAAACTATATTTTTTCAGATTTTGCATTTTTCAACAAGTTTTGGATATTTTTGGAGTCTTTTTTGTATCTTTCGCTTTTTAATCGCACTTGAATTGAACTTGACGCACTTGAATTGAACTTGACGCACTTTCGTTATCGCTACCACTTTCCATATCTAATTTATCTAAGACTTGAGTTATATTTCTCAAAGAAAGAATAATGTTATATTTTGCAGATGATTACCAACAAAATCTCAAAACAAAGATAGAGCAGACCAACCAATGACCAAACTATCGTTTGAAGCTTTTGAATTTGACATTGATGCAATAAGACAGATGCTTTCAGAATTCCGATACGATATACACTGTACGCTATCGAATCAGTCAAAATGCACGATCACAAATTTAAAAAAATCAAAGATTTGTTTCTTAGCGTTCGATGTTAAAAATATAGTATTTTTGCGTACTATATATTTCTTTAACAGTATATAGTACGCAGACCGGAAATATAGTACAATACTATATATTATAGTACGGTTGGCAACCCTACTCACCACTCATACATCATTCATTCATTTTATTTTATTCACTCCACTCCACTCCCACCCCACTCACTCACTCAGTCATAGCAAGCGAGCTGTGTTTTTCAGACGTGTTTTTGAATTGTGTGATCGTAATGTGCCTTCGGAAGTGACTTCTAGTGTAAGTGTACAAAGAATCCGTGCAACATGTTGGCGGACGGTGAGATAGTTGGTGATGGGTCATGGAACCTCACCATCTACGTGACAGACTTGAACGAGAAACGTACTATGGTCGTGAAAGGTGACATGCATATCGGCGGGGTTATGCTGAAACTGACTGAGAGCTTCGGTAAAGACGCTTTTCTTACATTTATTTTTAAATTATTAATCCAAGCACTGAAAGACACACACTTTAAAACAAGCTGTGGTTTTGCATCATTTTTGAGCAAACATACCATACACCTACCTAAAATTCAGAGAGGTACCTACTGAATTCACTGCTCTGACACAGAATACATAATAAACTCTGATGACTTATGTTTTTTTAGAAACATGACTAGGTGGGTAGCGAGTTATGTTATTTGCATAACCTTATACAAACTGTTTTCAACAATAAAAAAAAGGATACACCTTTGTCTTCTCAAATTTTCCACTAGGTTGTACCTATTTGAATACTTCAAGCAGCAAGATCTAAAGTGGTTTGTTTAATTCTTAAAGAGATTTTAATCTCTTTAAGAATTAACTCTTCAACGCCCGGAAAATGAGACACAATAGATTTTCTATTGTGTCTCGGTCGCCAGCGACCGCTCGGGCGTTAATGAATTAAATACTTTAGTATCATTATGTTTATGGTTCTGGAATAGAATATCCTCAAGAGTTTGCACACCAGATAGACAACCGTAAAACAGCACGCAAATATGGTACAAATTACTATTCTTTCTAAATTCAACTTTAAATAGTAAAGAGAATACTTTGCTCATTATAAGCTCTCAGTTTGAAAATGGGGCGTTATTTCGAGGTGCCGTTTTTGACCAGACGTCTACCAGGGTACTCTTGATTGAAGATTTTAGGCACCATTTGTTAAAAAAGAAACATGATGTTCTGATACATTTGTTTCTTCATCAGTGTAGTTTACCATAAATACCTCTACCTATCTGAAACATGACCATTTGACAATCTGTGTTGTTGAGTCGAGGCTTCCACACTGGTTTTCCCATGGTGTACATGTGGCTCTCCCTGAAGCCCCTGGCTCGATTCCTGGCTATGTAAATGTAGAAAAAGTATAATCCTTCCTTACTAATTAAAATACTTAAAATTAAATATTAATTTGAATGACGATGAAGTATACTTTACTGAGAGTACAAAATTTCTAGGTATTACACTAGATTCTCGATTGCAATGGGATCCACATATTGAAGCCTTGTCAAGTAGACTTAGTTCAGCGGCATTCGCTGTTAAGAAAATAAGGCTTTTAACTGATATTGAAACGGCAAGGTTAGTATACTTTAGTTATTTTCATAGTGTAATGTCTTATGAACTGCTATTGTGGGGCTCAGCTGCCAGTATTGAAAATATTTTTGTACTCCAAAAAAGAGCTGTTTGCGCCATATACAATCTACGGCGGAGAGATATCTTGAGAGAATTGTTCAAAGAAATAAATATTTTATCTTTGGCAGGCCAATATATTTATGAAAATTTAGTTTATGTAAGGAAATACTATGATTCATTTGATAAGAACAGCAATATTCACCAGTTTAATACATGAAATAAAGATAAACTTGCCGTTCCAAGATTTAGGCTTGCAAAAACGAGAGGTTTATTTATTAGGAAAGGCATAGCCTTTATTAATAAAGTTCCACAACAAGTGATTGATCTTCCTTTGCATGAATTTAAAAACCATGTTAAAAAACGCTCATGGGTAAAGGTTATTATAAAGAAATGCGTAGAAATTATGTAACATATAACTTGCTAATATAAGTACTTTGTTGAAGTAATATAATAAGTCTATGTTGTTGCCAATAATCCTGTCACCCTGTTGTAATTATCTGGTAACGATATATATTCAAGTTTGTAAATATCGAATTTTTAGATTTTAGCATTCACAATGCTATTTTTATGTATTAAGTTACTTAATATAACTGAAAAAATATTAGAAAAAATCAACTCACCCGTAGCAGCTCAGACGGGACTCGATTCCGCACCCTTAGGATTCCGGCCCAATGCACTAACCAATCTAAATAAATGGTTAGTGCATTGGGCTGGAATCCTAAGGGTGCGGGTTCGAGTCCCATCTGAGCTGCTACGGGTGAGTTGATTTTTTTCTAATATTTTTTCAGTTATATTTTGTAAATATCGTTACTTATGGCTGTTACAGCTGATAAGTATCTTGCGCCCATTCTTCTTGTCAGCTAAAAAAGTCTGGAACGGGTGGTAGGAAAATATAGACGATTCAAAAGTACTTAATAATTAAGTTTATTTGAATAAAGCTTCTTTGACTTTACCTCACTCAGGTACTTATACAGGGTGACATGGAAATTCGACCTATTCCTTGAAAGGGGTTATACTAGAGGTCATTTGCAACAAATTAAGCCCAGTGAACCAGGGGTCAAAACTGGATGGTTACCGAGCTGTAGCAGTTCTTCGATATTTAAGAAATTTTCCGACTTGTTACCTAAAACCATTAATTATGAATAAACTACAACACTCTAAACATTGAATTGATACTTTTCTGAAAGCTGAAAAATAAGTGATCAATTTAAAAAAAAACGTTTTCCCAAAACATACATAATCACAGATATAAAAGGTCCTAAGTAGCAATAAATTTTATTTTCTGATATTTTTCCCGAAAATCGCCGTAAGTTATTGAAAAAAAATTGTATGAAAGTTGGCGTACAAATTAGGAGAATACTGGACTCATTAGCTTCCCAAAAAGGTATAAATGTTATTAACTTTTCCAGCTGTTATAAATAAAATCAGCAAAAGGGCGCTCTAGGTCAAACTTTTAATTTTTATTTGTTAATTGAATTCAGCTCGAAAGGTACTGTGAATAAAAAATTAATGTAAATTGATAAAGTTTAATGCAAAAAAAAACAGTAAACAATTACAAATCCTGTTCAAACTGTCTACCATTGTTGCGTATGCAAGCACGGAGCCTACGACGTACTTCGCTCACTGTCGCTCGCGTTGAAATTGAGGTTTTTATTTGTTCGGCAGCTACCAAAATTCTCTGCCTCAACTCTTCAACAGAGGTCGCTGGTTGATTCTCAGGGTACACCAAGTCCTTCATGTAACCCCAGAGATAAGTGAAAGAAAGGGCCCACCAGAGAAGATTTTCATTGACTGTTTGGATGGGAATTGTCCATGATAAGGTGATCGGGCCTTTCTTGCTCCAAAATTTGAATGGCATATCCTACGAAAACTTTCTAAGAGAGGAAGTGTATACGCTTTTGGAAGATGTGCCACTAGCTACCAGAAGAGACATGGTCTACCAGCACGATGGGTGCCCAGCTCACTTTTACCGAGTTGTGCGACAATGGCTGGACGAGAATTATCCGCTGAGGTGGATCGGTCGAGGTGGCCCGACGCCATGGCCGGCGAGAAGTCCAGATTTAACGCCATGCGACTTTTATCTCTGGGGTCACATGAAGGACTTGGTGAACCCTGCGCATCAACCAGCGACATCCGTTGAAGAGTTGAGGCAGGGAATTTTGGCAGCTGCCGAACAAATAAAAACCTCAATTTCAACGCGAGCGACAGTGAGCGAAGTACGTCGTAGGCTCCGTGCTTGCATACGCAACAATGGTAGACAGTTTGAACAGGATTTGTAATTGTTTACTGTTTTTTTTGCATTAAACTTTATCAATTTACATTCATTTTTTATTCACAGTACCTTTCGAGCTGAATTCAATTAACAAATAAAAATTAAAAGTTTGACCTAGAGCGCCATTTTTGCTGATTTTACTTATAACAGCTGGGAAAGTTAATAACATTTATACCTTTTTGGGAAGCTAATGAGTCCAGTAAGTTATTCTACTAATTTGTACGCCAACTTTCATACATTTTTTTTAATAACTTACGGCGATTTTCGGGAAAAATATCAGAAAATAAAAGTTATTGCTACTTAGGACCTTTTATATCTGTGATTATGTATGTTTTGGGAAAACGTTTTTTTTTAAATTGATCACTTATTTTTCAGCTTTCAGAAAAGTATCAATTCAATGTTAAGAGTGTAGTAGTTTATTCATAATTAATGGTTTTTGGTAACAAGTCGGAAAATTTCTTAAATATCGAAGAACTGCTACAGCTCGGTAACCATCCAGTTTTGACCCCTGGTTCACTGGGCTTAATTTGTTGCAAATGACCTCTAGTATAACCTCTTTCAAGGAATAGGTCGAATTTCCATGTCACCCTGTATAATGTACATTTAATGAAAAGTATATTTTTTACAAGACACAAAACCTTATTTCCATATGAAACCAAGTGAAAAATGATTCCCTTTGGACTTTGGTAAATGGCTCAGGTGTATGTTATGTTCTAATATAATTACTTTGTTACATTTATGTTGAGTACGTTTAAAACATTAAATTTAAGAATTATGTTAAGAATTTAAATATTAACCAAAATCCCCAGGTTTGTATTAGGGACAGGTTTTTATGATATTTTTTACATTTAACTTGTTTATAGGTAAGGTACTAGAAAAGATATCTTGTTAGAAGCATTCCATTACCATATTTGGAGCAAATCGCGATATCACCATTTTATCAATATTCATAATTTTTCCTAAGAAGTGGAACCGGCTTGCCAACTCATGTAGCAATAAAAGAAGGCTTGATTAGAGCGGGACGAAGAGAGATAATTATTAGCGGGAGGGAGGGGGATGCGTGTACGCAACGCAGGCACGCGTCCTTCACAGCCATCGAACCTTGCAATGTCAGTTTTTGCCTGACCCGAACACAGGTGAAGGATGTGAGAGGTTCAAAAGCATTAATTAACCTCATTTGACCGTGGTACAAGCCATGCAAGCCCAAAAAAATACAAAGATATATTACTTTTTGGAAAAACGACGAAAGTTTAGTCAAAACTTTTTAATACTAACGCAATATGCGTTTGCACGTAAAATTCGTCACCTACGCGAATGCGTTGCGATAAATGACTTTCAAATCGGCTCTCAATATTCGCCCACCTCATTCCCAAAACTTGTTTTATGCTATTCAAATCTGTTTTCGCCGCTATACCCGGTTTTGGGTTACAGTAATAGGTATTTAGTATTTATGGTGGGTACTTAGTGGAAACTATTTTAAACATTTCAATAAAGTCTATAGTCCTACTTGTCTGCCAACTGTAAGGTCTTCTACAGTACAGTATACTTTTTATTTTTTTCTCGAATGTGAGGAAAGGTAGGTAAATCATCAACAACTTCGGAATCACTGGATTGAAGTGAGAGAAAAGGTCCTCATTATATTTTGAACTGTCTAGCTGCATAACGAAATCCACGAAATGAAGATGCATATGAGTGCGCTGGCGCAGATAAAGCGTAATCATGGACCAAGATCCATGGCGTAATTAATGTTCGTTAAAGGAAACGGGCCTCGGTTTGGGACAGAGCGGTACATCAATAACGCCCCGTCATCACTCACTGACAGCTGGCCGGCTCCACCGTCAATGAGAATTAAGACCGTGAAAAAACGCGTTTGAGGAAAACAGTTAAAAAAAAACAGCTAAGTTCGAGTCGTATACATGATTGAAAATTTCATAGTTTCGATTCCTTTAAAAGTCCTTGTCACTTTTTTGTCCAGGAGTTTTATATATCTCAATTAATTGATCGAAGGAATTGATAGAAGATACCATTGTTGACTTAACATGTTACAAAAGTTTAATCATTTCATTACATAAATTCATTGACAAAATGTAACATACAAAAAGTGATGTAAATATTAAAGTTCCACAAATGTTCAACAGTTTTCATAGATTAATAAAGTATTCATCGAGATTCGTTACGTTTGTTAAACCACTGATAAAGTTTGTCTGTGTTGACTTAATTGTTGATAAGATATAGCGAACGTAAACTACGTAATGTACAACGATTACGTGGTTCAAATACTTGAGATTGCATAACTAAATCTTGGTATAGAAACAGTGCAGGCTACTTTCAGCTCCTATTTACAGAGATACCGGCGATAAAATGACAGTGAAATGTGATAAACAGTTTTGCTGTTGCAATACAAGCTACTCTACTATGGTAATAGAAAACCTAACCTAATCTAACCCTTATAATAGACAAATTCAAATAAACTACAAATGTATGTCATTGTCACATTATGCAGCAGCAAGTTCATATCCATCTATTGAAAATGAGCGACGATTCGAATAATAATGTGGGTAGGTCCGCACTTGAACGAGGGATTCATGTCATTAATTTTAACCATTTTGGTTTAGCATTAAAAGCATTATTTTGCACCGTGTCAGGTGTCAGTCAATATAATTCATACAGTGATACTGTCTAATTAGTATTTTAATCTAATCTAAAGTAATATGTCGTTAATTAGATGTATAGAATAGATCCATTGTTTCTTATTTAATTTGTTGACAGATGCGCTTGCGCATGTTTCGAGAAGCCGCCATATACGGCGCGCGTGTCGCTTGTTTCCGGCGCCTCCCCACCCTTCCAACTGCAGATAAGGTGTTATCATTGTTCCTCTGCCCTGTTGAGTTGCTTGGCCAATGGCAGTTTCACAGGACAATAACCTAATGGTATTTTTAGCATTCCAAGTAAACATTTCTAAAGGGCCTCCTCGATAAGGGCACATAAGTTTAATTAGTATGCGTGAAACACCAGCTCGTTAGGAATATTTCCAAGGATTTCTTTAACCGAATGCGAAGTTACCCAAATTAGTAAAGTCAGTTACAAATAAGGCAATTACTGAGCCATTGTATGCCGTCATGGTGGATGCAGCATGAATCTTCCCGACCACTGTTGCGTTTGCGACTGTTGCCATATGTGGATATCCTTTGACTATAATGTTGCTGCTAACGTTATTGCTATCAGGAATTCAGTGTAGAGGGGTGCGTGTGCTATCTCTGAACGTGGGGAGATAATGCGACATGCCAGCTTGTACGCAATAACGAAACTCTTGTTGTTTTAATCTGTCCTTGTTAGTGATAGGAGTAAGTCCCGCAACAAGGTTATTTATTTGTTAATACAATGACAGGAATTGGAATATTTGATGAACACAATATTTTAAAGAAGGTAATGGAATGGCAAGGTCACTATACTCACTATAGTACAGAAGTTGTGCCGGCATTTTTGAATTTCGTGTATAATACCACAGAAACCGACCGCGCTGCGCTATTTTTAGTCTAAAAAATCGCGCAGCGGGGCCGTTTTTTTAACTATAGACAGGCATCCTTCCTCCTTTACATAGATGGTAACCCTACGCACCACCTTCCTAGATATTGTCGTAAAGAAAGAGTATCACCGACTACGGCTCGAGGCAGCCGGACACTAACGGTTGTGCGCATTCCGATTTTCCGCAGCGAAGACTGGCTAATTGTCGTGTTCTGCGTGTCAATTCTACTACAGCACCATCTCTTTGGTCGATCAACAAAAACGGCACAATTTGGTTTCTTTCATTAATTTTTTGCATATTTCATTAACGCGTAAATATCACAGGTTCACAGTCATTATCAGTTTTTAAATTCTGTTTAAAGTAATTTGGCAATGGACCCTTATAAAGCATTATCTGCATATTTCCGTCCAAAAGTTTTGGTTATGTAAATTTTTGTATTCACACGACTTTTGCTCAATTTCTTAAGTTGTTATCTTTATCGCAGCTTCATAATTATTAAAAAAATGTGATAAATGCGGAATGTAAGTATGACTTGTTCTCTAGACGTAAACACTAAACAGAGTCTTCTGTCTTTAGTAACTCCTAATCTGATCATTCCTTTGCGATGACTAATATGAACTGCGCATCTTTAACTATTTCCCTCATTAGAATCATGTTATCGTCAGTTCTTACTTTGTTATAAAATGAATGTGTTTTTCTAACTAAATCAAACGGTGGTTTGTGGTAAGGAAATCTTATTTGCTTTTACTGATAGCTCGCACCTTGTTTTGGGTATCTATTATTCCGATATATTTTCCGAGAATGTTCGTGCGTGACAGACAGTGCCTCATCTTATTGTGAATAGAAAATCTCCGGTTTCGTATTCTACAGCAGCATGTTTGTATGCTTCTGCAAAATGTAAACGTATCTTAGTAGCCCATTGTTATGCAAAGTCGACTCGGGCTCCGTTACTTTACTGTTCAGTTCTATTATGTCACAAAATATAAACTATGGTCCATGCTTGTTCCGAAGAAGGGATTTCATTTATTAAACAAAGAATGTCTTCATATCTTTGAAGTTATAAGTAAACCTTCTATTATTTAGTTTTGTTTGTTCTTTGTTAATCCCATTTGGAGTTCATAGTTTTTATCATTAACATTATACACTTGTCAAAAGCGATTGTTATTAATCGATTGCCATCTTTTTTCTACGCACATCTTCCGGTACTTTAGATTTTTTACGAGATATGTCTTCGCCAAAATGCGCATGAGCTGTTGTAGTAATTTCTCGCAACGTATTGTGTATGATTCAAGTTTACCTGATGACTCTTGTATTGTAGCGGTCATGCATGATCGAGACCGGTTTTTCTCTTGCGGCTTCGGATGACGTCATGACATGGACGCAATTATGACTGAGACTGTAGTTATTACAAGAATATGTGGTTATTATTAAAAAAAGGGTTAATTTATTTGATAATGAGAATTTACTTGAATGCATGGGATGTATACGCTCCGGCTCCCAGCTTATAATAGATTTGATTACTGTTACACATTCAACGTCCGCACGTATTTCTGGTAATTCAAAGCGTAATGTTTCCACGTAATAAATCCAGCTCCATTATTCTCGTTTCACAATCGGCCCGTGTAGAAATCGAATCCCTCTGAGTTTTATTTAGACCGTATTGCAACCGTAAATCGTGAATCGTGCCGTGAAAATACAAACTCAAATGTTGGTTCCGATACGGTTTCTATTTATAATGCTCTGACTTCACTTCTGGTAACATAACACACACCATTCAGCGGTTTTACGCTCGATAGTGATGCCAATTCCCGGCTACTGTAGACTAAAGACGATGTAAGCACTTTGGTTAGTGGTTGGAATGTTAATTTAGTCATTTTGAAATCCATGGAACTATCATAAAATACAGAGCTGGGAAACAAGTACTATGTTACATACAAATGTACCTACTAATCATAAGTACCTACCTATCTTAAGTCCTACTTGTGGAAAACGCAAATAAAATGATTTTTATTTTATTTATTATTTTTTAATTGGAATGTTCTCTAAAATTATACCTCAACACTACTATTATATATTCTGTGCCTCAACAACATTTTGTGAGATGCCATTTTAGAGAAATAATGATGAAATGATAGGTTTATTTTATTACATATATTATTAAATTTCATCCATCCGACTAGGTCCATTAAGTCTAAAGCATTAAAATGTTCTATTTATCTATCAACATTGATGCCGCACTTAAACGAGTTAACCGATCAAGATACGTCAATTTGTTTATCTTTCCATTAAGGTGGTTTATCGCAAACTACTCCAGACTTAACTGGCATGCCCATCGCAATTTCATCTAATTCACCCACAGCTGTGGCTTCAATTGTTTTGATTGTTTGTACTTGTACTACTGCGTGTACAAATTATTCGTCCATATGGTAGCTCCGGTCAAGGTCGGATGGGTGCGTCGTCGCAGCTCTTTATATTTACCGATCCATTAGCCCTCATTGTTTTGGTCTCGACTACTTTAGGACGAGTATTCAATTTTTTATGAAACATTACTCTTGGCTCAGCCAGCGCTAATGGGTTGTGCTTGTGCGTTTTTCAAAATTGTTTATGATTGCTCTTTTGTTTATGTTTACTCTACGCGTGGTTGGGAAATTGTTTGGATTTACACCTTTATTTCAAAGAATAAAAATAAAAAAAATCCTTGTACTTATTAAATTTTGTAACGGGATTATACAGGGATGACGCCATGCCATTTCACGTTCGTGTCTCATTATAATTCCTATTCGGCGAAGCGTGTTAGCAAAATATATGAAGTCATTGTTGCGTCGCGTTTATCATTGTAAGCCAAGGTTAGTGGCAATTTATGTTATACCTTAATTAGGGTGCAGCAAGAAGTCCATTTAAATGTTAACACATGGATTATGACTTTAAAATTCTACATCAAAACACAGTTCATTAGAAACATGTCCTTTGTGTCCTATTTATAAAGACTCTACTTGTTTTTTTTTTTTTCTTCCGTAGCATGTTTATTTTTGGTAATGGCGAATTTTTTATGTAAGTTTTATATAAAATAAAAATAAATCAGCTTATGAGGATATTAGTCCATGTGTTGGAAAATTTGGTTTTAAATATCGGAAAATATCCTGTTTGTTCTATTCAAGATAAAATTGCCAAAAGGAAAATGAGGTATTACCTACCCAAACTCATTCGATTACGCTTCGAATGTGCTTTTAACTGGTGGAAGTTATGGTTAACGGTTTAACCCTTCTTTTCCAATGCAAACCAATTTTCTTTAAAAATTGGTTTCGTAATCTTCGTTTTTGCCTAACATTTGAATAAAACAACTAGATTGAGCAACATTTATTTTAAAATACCTTCCATGATACATCTTATGGAAGTTGAAACTTTCCAGATAATTTAATCGAACAGTCTTCAGAATTCCAGAGTTTAGTAGGAAAATATGTGTCTGTTACTAATCTTTGGTCATAAACTGGGATTGGAATTGGCACTTGAGTTTAACCGCCGGCAGTACGCTCGACAGAATTATGAGACTCTAGGGGACGTGTTGTCAGTGATTTTCATAGCATCTGCTGGCTTTTGAATATTATTGACTCCAGATTTTCCAGGGGGCCAAGTCTGCTATTTTAACGTCATAATCGTGTTTCGGTTTTGGGTTTAAGAAAGGGTTAGGTGGCTACTGGTCTATTTGCTACTGGGGCCAGGGAAACAAGAACTATATGTCCAAAAGCATTACAAAACAAACACAATTGTCACATTAACAATAGCAGACTTGGACCCCAGTTGTATGATTAATTTTACTATTAGCTCTACCTAACCGTGTAGTAATTACAGATTCTATTAATCCTCTACATTTTCTCTGTAATTTAAGTGACTCAATATGTAAATAACTGAAAAGTGACTCGTTCATAAAATATTTACTATACGATAGTTAATTATTTTACTTAAACATTCGGTATAACAATCCAGAATTTGTTTGTTCTTTCGGGTTTTACAAGCCTTATGAATCATTTCCATCAAGTCGTCATTTTGTATACCATATCGAAATGTTCAAAGCGAATTTATTTAAATAACTATTACTTCATACGTTTGTTCAGTGCTGAGTACTTGCCAATACGATGTTGCGATGCATGTTTCCAATTTAGATTTGCTAAAGCTTGTTCTTGGTTTTTGTTGCGATGCTCTAAGATCAGATGATATATCTAGTGATTTATGTTGCCTTGATACGTGTTAGGCATCTTGAAAGGCAACTTCGGAAGCTGGCGTTTTTTTATTTATTTCTTTCTATGTCGTATTGTGAGACGTTCACATTATTAGATGCCCATGAGCTGTGAGTGTTATATAACTCGATATATGAGAAGTAACTACTATGCAGACAGTCTTCATATTTTTTTATGTATGATATCATTATGGCACTCCTTCTTTTTTATTATAATTAAATTATTATAACAAAATTATAATAGCGTTAAATATGTAAATACATATAGACGACTCCAGTTAGTTCCTCCTATTGGTTGGAGATATCTAGGAGTCCTATGTCCTACCTATCTCCAACCAAAGCATTATTGTTTTTTCCACCAGCCATAAAAGTATTTTCTTTAACTTTCTTTAACCATTGGCAATTAAATAAGTGCCGCTAATTCGATACTGATGGTAGTGATTGTAGGTATTATTGTTGTCAGGTAATTTTGTTCAAATCTTAGTCGATTTTCAGTTTCATGCTCTTTTAAGAGTGTTGAAGCTTTGGTTATATAATGATGATATTCTATAATTCTTAATAATATGGCTAGTAAGTCGAGACAAGAATCAGATTGACCCCTTTATTCGTTCACCCGCATTGATTATATTAAAATGGATACTTGATGACTAAACACTATTCTGCCGTCAGAAGATTATATTCAATTGACTGATGGGATTGATGGTATCTCTATAATTTTTAAAAATGCAAACGAGTAGTAAGTTATGTATCATATCATAATATGCTTAGAGGAACAAAAATATTCCATTTGTTGAAACTTCAAATAGGTAATCAAAGCTATTGTTGATAAAAATAAATACAATCTTGATAATGGTAAAACACATCAAAACGTTTCGTTAAAAAAGCACGTGAAAGCTAAAACAACTACTAGGCGTGTAAAAACAACGTGTAATATTACCGTTCAAACAACATCATCAGCTATTTCTAACCACTCGTAGGGATTCTAAGAAAACGAAAGTAGTCAGACAAGGTATTCAAAGACGTGCTAAAATTTGTCTCTGGGAACGCATGGAGATGCATCTCCCTCGAAATGTATTACCACAGCATATTAAACGCTAAGTACGACATGGCAGGGTGCAAATAGGTTTGTTTACCCTCAAATTCTTGGTCGGTGGTTCCCACGCGAAATGTGACTGTAGTGGCAAGTGGGGAGATAAATATTTGTAAACTACTCTCGAAGTCCCTGACCTTGCGACTGGTTCACGCGCACTCAAGCTAGTGACAGTTTGACGTACGTAAAGAGACCACGACGAACTAATAACACGGACTTGAACTGGATTTAGACTAAGCTGTGTAGCTGTTTCAATCCAAATATGAAGAATATTATTAATACAAGAACCTAAATTATTGATTTTGTCACCCTAAATTAGCTTCCAAATCTTAGTGGCCAAATCATTTACATTGAAATATTTTCTGTAAGAGGTTATGCTTAGATTTGAAGCTCTTGAGTAAGGAATATAATATTTTGGTTTGAACGTAAACAATCAGTGTTCAAAACAAATTCTCGATGATTCGTCATCGCCTATGATGTCATCTACGTACATGCAACACGAATAAAGCTGGAAACTGTCACGGATTCCAGTTACTTCGGTGTTTCATCTACCAAATGATTTTCCTATAAGTGGCTCTGTTAGGAATTTCATTAATTTGAACCGAAAGCCAAAAGCCCAGACGACGGCGAATAGCACATGGCAGGCGCCTGTTGCTGCGGTTGACGAAAATAGACGTCCGACTATTTATAATGTACGCGTATCCGCCCTGCGCACGCGCCTCGTCCGCCTATGCGCGCCGCACATGTAAATATGGCCAGCTACCGAGCTTGTCGGTTGTGTAAACTAATATTCTCACAGTAGCTAAGGTTTAAAATGGCTTTGCCTATAACGGCGGTGAAAGTTTCAAACTTGAATGTTTTGGCATGAACCTTTGATGTGACACCCGTTGAATATTAAACTGATATTTGCATTAAGACTCGAAGTTGTTTTGTGACCAAACAAGACTCGTTTACTTAACGGTTTTCCATGTATCCACCGATATGATCTGTTCAATCATTCATCGAGTTATAAGTCGTCGATAGGCTTTCAACGAAACCGGTAAAACGTCATCAATCACGACCAAACTAGAATATCGATAGATAGCCAATAACTCATCGTCGGCCCACCCTTCAGCACCGCTTTTATCAAAATAACCTGACCGAGTGGGATCAATACCCTGGGAATGGTTACAGACTAAGCGTTTCACAGCGCTTGGAGAGAAAATTGATGCTTTAAAAAATCATTTTGAAGATAAAAATATTAACGTTATTGCAGAGAAACTGCCAAGCCGATGAAACGACATTAGATCACGAATCCACTTAGGAAACCTGTATAACGCTCATGGTCACAACCTCACAACAATCACAAGAGTATCCGAGAACTAGTAACATTGACTTCAAGGCGTCGCATCTTTATTTTCCCACATTTGTAGCAAAATAAACAGAAAGACGCGCCCAGCCAATATGATGTAATGGTGACACCATCAATCGTGCACTATTTATAAAGTTGGTCTAAAAACTGTGTGCCATTTTAATTGGAGTTGACATTGACATAATTTACAAATGTTTATTCATGTTTCGCAATGTTCGTTTTTGAAGTATAAAATACGAATCTAAATACACAAACTAGTTTAACACACGTATGCTACGAAGGGGTTAAGACAGTATTGAATTGGTAGTCGTCGTCCTCTCTAAAATATAAAGATTTTATGTTCCATATGGCACCAAACTGATATTTGTTTTCGTCGCACTCATGATTCAGACTTACAAAAACGTAATTTAGGTCATGGTCCTCCATGAAGCTCAATACGATCTCGTTCTACATTATAATATAAACATAATATGAATCTTTAGTTCGTTTTGCTCGAGTAAGTTGGCAATAAACATGTGTTGAAAATGCAAGTGAATGGCAATTGAAATGTATATCTGTTGACTGCGATGCACTGCCCCCTGTTGCGCAAACTATTCTTAATTGAGATAAACAGAACTAATTAAATGTTACAGTTTCATTTCGATGGCTGTGGGATTTAAATTATTTCAATTACATTCATTCTTATTATATGATGTGCCAGATTCTTCGGCCCTTATTTTACTGATAGCCGTAATCGATTTTTAATACATTCGTTGTGATATCATGATTGTTTGTTCTGTTGTGTAACATTTTTGTCGCATCGGTGAATACTTTAATGTTTACATTCAATATTATAACATCTAAATTCCTCAAGAGATTAACTTTCGAGTTGAGAACATTCACACTTTGTCCTTTCCTGCCTCTCAGAGCAATCTTTCTCAGAAGTCAATTAAATTATCCTCTTACGAATACATCCTGCGGTAAGACTGGTTCTTTACCAGTCGTTGTTCGCTTATTTGCATAAAAGAATGAATACAGTTTGTGTTGCAAATCTTACAAAATTACTATGAGAAGCTACGCTTTAAAATGTTTTCCCTAGACTGCACCTTACGCGTTCCGTTTTAGCAAATGTGATATAATAACCATTACTTTACCTATTTTGCAGTAAAGCGTAATTGCAAACTAGTAAATAATGGCGCGCAGCCGTTTTACCGCCCGCCCGCCATCTTGCCTAATGGACAATATTTTCAAAAATATTACTAGTCCATAATAAAACTAGCTTACATTTATCACATTGCAATATAATCCCATCAAGACACGTTTTAAATATTAAATCGTGAGACTAATATCTTAATTACTTATCCATTAAAGTTGAGACGTTTAGCTGTATGTGTATGGTTTTCTCCGGGAGTAATAATAAGTCGCTACACGTATCTATTTGCAAATTGCCGTCAGCAATCTCGGCCAATCGTCGTAAATTACACACCAGTCGGTTGATGTTAACGCAACATTTGATGCATTACTTAAATCGTAGAGTAGTACAAACCATATAAAACATCACATTTGGGTACTCACTTCAAATGTATTTGCGTAAGCTCTGGGAATTACAATGGCATGTGTCAAAACATTTGGTAACCAACCACAAACGATTAAATAAACACGTCAGAGTTCATGTTTACCAATGTCACTTGTCATGTTATTCAACATTCAGAAATTCACGACAGACAGACTTGAAACTGATAACGATGGAATGCAAACTAATTTTATTCAACGAATGTTTTTTTTAAATAAAATCAATCGAGCAGTTATCTTTCGTTTTCCTTGGATGTTTTAGATAGACAAGATAGTACTTGCTTAGTCAGAGGTTAACGACATCGACATGATGGCGAGATGGCGATTCGCAAACGTGCTAAGTGGATGATAGCGGTTCGAGATGCCCCCACTAATTTTGAGAGCACATGCAACCAATAGGAGACGAGAATCGTTCAGCTGACATGACAATGTTTAGAAAATCCTTATAGGGCTAACAGGACTCCTCGTTTGACCCTAGAAAGTACTTGGTAAATGGTGCCATGAGAACTTTGTTTACCGGTAATGTGAGGAAGATTAGATACCATTTATCAGACGCTGCGAAGTTGCGAGCTGTACTACTTTCTACCCACACTTTGCTAAGCGTTTTATCGTCTGTCAAACATTTGCCTAACCGAGATTTCCTGTAACGTTACATCAACTGTAATGAATGTACACATTAAGTGAAGATTGTTGCGGATAGCGTTTCCCGTGTTTCTACATTACGGAACGCTTTTAGAATCCTGAGGTAATTGTTGGTTCGATATGTGTGATTATTTAGATGGTGCCTGCTAATGATTCCGGTAGAACATCGCGCCTCTATAATTGTTCCGATGCTGTTAATTGTAGAGCTTCATGGCCGGCATCTAATTCATGCCACGGTCCGACCTGCCCAGACGCGTTAATGGAGAAATTTATTACTCGGAACCCAGTTGCCGGTAGCTGCTACCGAGCATCTAGTCTAATAATGATAGGTTCAAGCTATGTAGATTTCTAGCGTTTGTAATAACTTTTATCAATCTAGTAATTCTTCTCTCATAAATTTCCTATCCAGTACTCGATTATCTTATCTATCTATGGGTATCACAGCACAACACTGCTTTCGACATTCTAGATTTATTAGTTAGCTCTGTTTGATTCTGTAATCAAGTCGTATATGTTTACATCGATATGTTTTACGAAATGCAACTTTTTGGAGTTCAGAAATCAATTATTTATGTTTTCTTTCGACTTCTTTGCAAAATGATAATTTTCTCTTTCAGTGTCCCTTTTTCAGCTCCTTTATCTTACATAGGTCGTCGCTTGTTATTATATCGATATAACATCGTTGGAAACAAATGCATTGTGTATAAATGGTGATTTACGCAATATTTCTAAATTGATTACTGACTGTCAGGTCACTTTCACTATTCGCCCACATTTGGGCATACCCACACATAAGGCACTCGATTATACCACACCATCTGATGATTTATTAATGATAAAAGGCATTACAGTTAATAATAAACTCAATTATTAAAATATAACGTTCTAAATCTTTATTTGTTTTGTTCACAGGTAAAGGTGAGCAGAATAGCAACAACGTCAATAATTTTGGACAGGTAGGTAGGAAGAATCAAGGAAAAATACGTTTATAATATGTCAAGTGATATGTGTATAGAAAACGATATAATTATATTATACATATAGTGTAGGTACAGTAGAGGAAATAAACAGGCTAAAACCATGTTCATTAATTAGTTTCAATAATATGAATAAATTACCTACTAATTTTGGAATAGAAAATATTGAAATGAATTTTAATAATAAAGTAGTCGCAACCTCATTTTTGGGCTTTCGGCTCCGTCATCTTTTCTATCCTCCTACGAATTCTTGTTCGCTACAAACGTTGATTTCTAAAAAGCACATGATAAAATAAACTTCCATATTTATTTTGTAGCTCTTATATTGTTATGAATTTAATTTTCACACAGAAAAAAATCCGTGCAATGGTCCGCAAAAGGTGAATTTTGTGTTTTGTGTGACATTGTGTTGTGACCCAATCTTTAATTTTGTAAGTCGTCGAACTACCGTAATACGTTACCACCACCGTAGTAATACTATAAGTAGTTCTATAATAGGTATTCAGCAGCAAAAGATATAATTTTCAATCTTTCTTCATGGAAAAAATTAAAGAATTTAAATTTTTGTTTGTAACGGACTATCAAGATTGAAGGCTAAATCGAACATAACAGAGCTGTATGAGCCCTTGCTAAACTCATACATTAACTTGATTTATCTGTTTTGATATGATCTTGATAATGACAACACTCGGAAAATATTCACTTGATTTATTTATAAAATGTAAACAAATGTGTGCACACAAAGAAAGACTGCTTAGAACTAAATTACATGTTTATGAAATAAGTTAATTATGATCGATGATTCATTGTGCAATAACTATTTTGCTGATGCTAATATATTGTAAATCTGTACTTTGTACAAGAGCGTTTATACTCTAATCTTATCTGAACATTTTTTTTCACTTGTTTGCGTTAGCCGTTAACTCCTACTCCTACTACAAACATCTGTGGGTTTATAATGGATGTTTTGTTAATGAACGAATATTTCCGTCCTACAGCTTGCTATCTAATGATTGTATTGGTATTGATCAGACTGATATCGTATCTTGTATGAAATTACTATGGTTCTCTGTATGTGGTTCATTAGTGCTATTCATTATATTTGTATGCATATCTAAAAATCCTACTATTACTTTAATAGCTGATGTCAACCTTTTATTACGAAAGAGCACCATAATGGTTACAAGGTTCCCACAATGATAAATGACATTTAAAGTAACGTGTCTAGCAATCATTAAACCTCACGATGTTTACATGACATTTCGGTATCAAAAATCAGTTACATGATACGTCATTTGAGGGTGCCATCAACAACTCCCTCCAAAGTAACGTGAGCACGCAAAGCTTCAATAATGACATTCATCCTGTTATTTCAGACCGGTTTCCTGTTATTAGTGATGTCTGAAATAATTTGTTCTGCCATTTCGACACTGCCACGTGTAATTTTATGCACTTTTGTTCTATTATTTGAATTATTTCCCATTATTGTAATTCATTTAAGATTACGCAATTTGACTTTCTATTCCTTTTACGACAATAGAAGAATCAAAACAATCGAACTCATTATTCAGCCCATTGACAATTTGACGTTATCCAAACTGTTTAGATAAGGCAGTTTAAATTTGATATGGTGTATAATCCGCATTCGATTTGGCCTTGTTGTGCATAATTGGTTGGCTCGTGGGCTGAACTGGTCTCCAAAACATACGGTTAATAGTACCACATGTTGTTAATCGGATCCAGTTCAGAACTTTAACTTTCTGTATGTTGGTTCTGCAAACCGGTACCTACTTGCTACCATGCATATCATGTCGTATCATTGAGCGCAGCGCAACATTAGTTGAAAAGTTTAACTTTGACGTCGTACATTCGGTCTTGAAACCAATGCAATAAAACTCTAAATTTATTGCTGACACCCAAGATAAGTAGCGCGATCGTATCGCTCGCGTGTGTGTTCAAATCTAAATCTAAACCTTTTGAGATAAAAGTTATTCTTATGTCACCATTGTTGTAGAGATGTGCTACTGCGATAAGCTGGATTTATTTATATCACGATTACCTTTTAATTGTAGTACGTTTTATTGCTTTCAGTCTACCATTTGTCATTTAATTTTAACGATTTTCTTCTTATTATCTTTCTCTGAGTGTGTGGCCTGAGTAGCCTCGTGTGCACAGTAGTCCCGGCACAGAATACATAATAGTACAAGTGTCCCGGTAACATAATCCTTGACTCCGGTTTAATTATAAATATCGTTTTGCATTTGTTGGTTCTTCTCGAACTCTATTTAGCTTGTTAAGTATGTAATAAAAATATATTTCTATTTATTATAATTATAACGTATATGTCAGCTATCGAAAATATATCAAATAATGACGCATTAAATTAAACCTTGTTTGAGGAAAATTAACATTCCTTTGAGCCACATACAGTCATTATCAGACTTCTCTATTGAATTAAAATTACATGAAACCTAACAAAGGTCTAGCTTATCAAAGACTAGTGACTAATATTATTTGAAAACGCAATATATAATTATTAGGTATGCATAACGTGCCTGATACACGCGTCTACAGTTGACGCAAACTCAGTTAATATCTTTGTTATGGTAGCGCAACATGAATAATAAACTAAGATTATTTACACATAACTGATTAGTAGGTACTAGCATTTAGTATTAGTCAAATATCTGAAGCAATCCATCAGGTGCTCCATTCTTTTATCTAAGAAGGCCCGGCCCACACACATAATGAAGTCTCATTCGAAATCCTCCCAAAGGTTACAAAGGAAGACATCTCTTTAGCAATCTTGCCATTTCGAAGCGTAGTACCGACTTTAGTGCCCTCTATTACCTTGGCAATTTCTGTACGGCAGATTGCTTCACTATCAGGTGGCAGTCCGCCTCCATAACGGAAGCAGTGGGCGGCGACCGGGGCGTGCGCCTACGCAACACTGATTATGTCACCTATTAGCCTATACTATGCCTTCTATTCTAATCATATAAGGACAGCTGTAGATTCATAACGTCGTCGACGTTTGATCCTACTACGAAACATTCATTGAATGGTTTGTCTGAGAATTTGTGACTGAGATTTTATTTTTAAATTGGTATGGTAACTCTTCGTAATGGGAAACATTAAAGATGCCTTAATGTCTTCCGAGAAGAGGTTAGCGAAGGTATTTATGACGTTCCGCGTTTCGTCGTTGATTAAAGCCGGATTCCCGTTCTTAGTGATTTACAACTCAGTAATTGTCAGTTTTATTCTTAAATTTTAACACCTGCTAGTTGAACACGTGTTTACGACTAAGACCGCGTCTATTTACGTACTTACTACTAGCCAACGCTTCATAAATTAAACAAAGGTAGCTGTTTGTTTGTTTGTAGTGTATGGGAAATTTAGATTTGTAGAAAGCTTTGGTCACTGTCAGTCATACGTACAAGGCGTCGAAATAAAGTAAACAGAAACACCAGTGCCATGTATGGTCTATTTTAATTTTAAACGTGACTTGAATGTAGATTTATGATTGGATCTTTGTATGGCGCAGTGTTGGTTCGGTTACCAATGTAACCGAATCATCACCAAATGGAGTGCCACAGGGTGTGACTATGTTCCATTCTACTGTTTTTTAATTTTAATACTACAAAATAAATGATATTGTTTGTCATAAAAACAAAGCTCAAAACCCCTTTAGAGTGCAATTATCTGAAACCAAAATCCTTACAAACGGCTTAATTGACCGCATACCACCGGTCTTTGTATGAGTACATGTATATTTAAAGCAAATATTTTATAAGACAGCTTTTGAGGCACATTTATGTTTACCTTTACTCTTCACACAAAAAAAAAAGGTACCGCTGTGAGTCGTTCTCAATTACTTGCCATTGATTTAAATAACGGCTTATTTAACCACTTTACTCACTCTGCGTATTTGCATTAGTATACCTACCACAGAATAAATAATCTTGGCTATTATACTCAATTATATGTGATGTCACATGTTGGTGTTGACAAGAATTTACCAAAACGAGACATTACAGTAGCTGCAAGTAGAACAATGGCCAAATAAAGCATTGTATATGCTATTTGTACGGTTGGTACTATTTCTATCCGCTATTAAGTTTAACGTTTGACGAAACATTATACCTACTTTGTTACACAAATGCATTTACTATAACCCAGTTCCAATGGATGCACTAGCTTCCTGTAGAGCTAACTTCGCTGTTTCAAATAGGTCAGCCAACAAGCATTAGATTGTCGGTCGCTGGTGCCCAACGTTAATCCAATTATATTTGAACCGTGGGTTAACGAGTTAATTCAGAGTTATCTATACTATTCTTAATATATATAAAAGCTATTGCATGATAATGATCTTTAATTACATTAACATTATAATATTGTAATTATGCCCGCAAATTGAAATTTGATAAATTGATTCTGTCTCCAAGACGACCTAGATTAAACGTTGAGACCTCATCCGCTGTAAATATGACGTACCGTAAAATGCAATTTGTCTGATGTTATCGCGGGTTGCCTGGATGCAACCGCAGTAAATATATCGAGAGGCCGCCAAGCGTAACCAATAAAACTCACAATATGACCTACATTCGCAATTTATAATTTAGCAAAACCAATCGACCCGGTTTCTTAGACCACACACTAATAATATTTGTATGCTTTACATATTTTAATTTTAACAATAGAGACAGAAATACACAAAGGGCATTTCGATCCGTCCGATGGTCATTTAGGAAGAGTATAATCTATTATCAAAGTTGCCTTATTTGGTTTATAGCTGAAATTCCCCGTGATTTCGCCTATTCTTATGTTTATGCTTGTAATCAACTCCATATTTGCTTTATCCGGTCTTCATAATGAATCTTTATACACAGTTGTTTAAATTGATGGTTAGCATCCATCTCACCTTTACGTTAAAATTGACGTGTCGACATCACCTCGTCTCGCCTAGACATAAGCACAGGAAACGACGCCAGGAATAGTTCTCTTGTCCTACATTACTATTGATGAAGCACACAAAACATTAAACGCGAGACGGAGAATTTTGAAACAGTCGTTAAAAATACTCATCAAATTAACATGTCTATTGTTTACAATATCTGCGGCTACTTTTGCTTGCACAACTGTTAAATCATTACGCTATAATTTTCTAATATCAATATCGTCAACAAAGCACTCGTTAAAATTCCATTGACTTAGATACGCTGTATTACAACATATTTTAAATGTATTCTCAGCGAATCAACTAAGGCAACAGCTTACTATCTACATAAATATATTCCCTACATATTGGCGCCTCGTCATTGCATATATAACTGACCATAAAAGGTTCAAATCGCGAAGCCTATTGAATACTTAAGTTTTCTTTTAAGTCTTTGTGTACGTCATAAAAGTTTTCATTAAAATGTTTTAGTATCGAGTTTCTTGGCATTGACTGTGGTGACCTTTTCGTTGTATCTTATCTCTTGTGCATTTATCTCGTTGTAAATAGATCGCGATTGAGATCACTTGAATTATCATGCTCTGTACCGGTTTGTTTAGCTTTTGATATGATTATCGTATTTTTAACCAATTACCTAATAATTGTTATCAAGTATTGCTTTACGTTTATTCTTTTCAGTTACAATATAAGAGCTGCTGAGATAATATTTGTATGATAGGAAGATCTAACTATGAAATCAGATAAGCGTTTGTAAACTTGGACTTCAGACATGCTACATATCAGATTTCCAACAAAGGCATTTTAGTATCTTCGAGTATTTCTTGAACAAGAAATCGCTATACGTGATCGGGGTGGCTAAGTCGTTTGACTTTGGATACCAAATGCGCAGTCAGCGAATATGGGCATAGCACTAGGAGTAGAACTGGCTGTCGGCTGTCGTGGACTTTGTTAGTTCAAACAGCGCTATAATGACGACGGTGAAGATAAACCCTTTTTTCCATTTGTTATGTAAAAAGCAGTGAATTCACTAACTTGGAACAGAGTTTTTAGAGTTCACAAGAACTAGTTCACAAGAAGAACTGACAAAAAGCTTTAATTGCGATAGAGAGATTGTGCTTATAAAAGCCAAGCTCCTGCTTATTCTGCTTTGTTTTAGAGACATAACACTCCCCTATTCTTTGCTTATATGCGCTCCAAAATTGTTTAACAATACAACTTAGCGACTATTGAGTCAATATTTAATAATAAAGTGTCGATTTATTCCGTTCTACTTGATCAAAGGTTGAAAAGTTTAACAAAAAGCAATTAAGCATGCCATGGAATGGTCATGGTCTCTTAATTAAGTTAAACAATATAAATTATTCAACACCATTTTTAATGTTTCCATACCTTCTAAAGCGTCTTCAGTGTATTTTTATTATTGTAAAATTATGACTCCGCAAGTTTCAATTTTTTTATAGATCTTTCATGTATCGTGTTCAGAACTGTTTCCTCTGTAGCTTCTTTCTTTGTAAATATTTTTAATTCAATGGAATTGCCTGAACGAGCAACATCTGTAGTTTGGATAACAAAACAAACATAAATTCCTCATGCTCCTCTGCAAAATATTGCATGTACGCGATATTTTTGAACTCCTTGTGTTCTGACTCAGGCTTGGGTCATGATTAGGGTTGCCACCTTTTTCAGACAAGTAAGTAGAGTATTTTTTCATTTAGGAAGAACAATAATAAATTACGTAGTAAAAAAGAGTAAGTACTTGCTTACATATTCATTTTATGATTAGTTATCCTTAAAAACTGTGTTATTTTTTCATAACTTTTAACAAATTTGTCTTTCAAGGATCGTTACATTACACGTACAAGAGACAAGGCAAGAGTTACGGAAATAGAGTACCTATTTTAGTCTTTGACTAATGTGGTTATTAACGTTAATTTGATTTTGTTAAAAATGTATGACACAAATAAATAATTTTTGAATTTTAACGTACTCTATTGCTATCGTAGATTATAGAGTACACCTATACGAAATAGAGGACAAATCCTCTATTTTAGAGTAGGGGTGGCAGTGGCAGGCAACCCTAGTTATGATCACGAGCACGACATGACCGGGATACTATGAAGTCATTCAGTATTAATAAAACGGACTCAAATTACGCTTAAAATAATTAATTATCTCAGTTAATAAATATTGCTACTTTTGCTTCTGTACTTGATGGTAAAGTAACTACCTAGCGGCTAAAATAGTTGTTTTACTTTACATTTACATTACATTTTAATTTGTTCGGATTATTGTAAAACAAGACTGCATGCATACCTAAAAAATACCATGCGTTTTATATCTTCGTTTTTTTCAGTTACTTAAATAGATAGGTTTCTATTTTGTTCGTTAAAAACGTCAAATTGATAACCTTAGAAGGTCTTCATGACATTCTAAGTCCTTCAGACACATTAAGGTTAAATACGACAAGTCACGACTTTCAGTCTGATAAAAATAAAGTTACAGAGACGTCTTTATTTACGTAGTTTCTACATCTACAGTAAATAATATATCTAGTCGACAAATCGTTATTATTTGCGTCATAGATTATTGTTTTGATAATAATTGCTTTACTTAGTATTTCCTTTTTCGGATGCCTCTCCAACTAGTAAAGGTTGGCAGTCAACTGTTTCCCCAATCTCTAGAAAATGCGGTCCCACCACAACCCAGCCTTATGAACTGTTATGTATTCTGTGCTGATGATTTTGAAGGCCAATGTCCCTTTGAATATTATCAGCGTCATTACCATTTATCTTATGTCTTATCGTCAATTCGCACAACAGCTCCCTGTGCCACAGAATACATAATAGTACAACCTGTGCTTTGTCTCACTCAAGTGTTTAGTCGAGTTGAAAGTTCATTTCGACACGTTGGTGGTCGCTGGCAATGTTTTTATTGTCGAGAAAGCTGTCTGGCGCCGTCTCTGCTTATTCAATTTATTGCTCGAAAGCAACGTCAACTTTATTTATGTTCTAAGCACTGTAAGCTAAGCCCACACAGTCGGTTTTGGTTGAAGCTGTGGTAATGAGACTTACGAATTGTCACTTAGTAGTGGCTCCATTCATGATATTTCAGTTCCGTGTGATCATAGCTTTTCTTGCTGTAATTTTTTTCATGAGTTTATGTTGCCCCGAACCAGGAATTAATTAAGTATGTTATCTTTGTAAAACCAATCTCTGTTTCTTTAGCGAAGAATGTTGCCATCATCCAACGCTGCGTTTACCCACAGTAAAGAAATTATTTTAAAAAGTAGGCCCTGTATGATTAGTTGGAGAAATAATATTCGCATTCATGGCTGTTTCCTAAAGGTTGACTGGAAGAGAATGCTTTTAGTATTAAGTCCGCCTCTTGTACATTATTTTATTATTATACAATAAAGAGATAAAATAAAATAAAGCAGACATCGTCGATAAAATTACATCCGCAATTTATATTACAATTGCTTGTTGCGAATGTATATTTTATACAAATAAAAAAAAAAAAACCTGTTATGGGTAATTGCATTACAATTACAATATTTACAATGCAACGCAAACTGAGATTCCAAACTCGGATATCAACTTTTGAAGAGATGACGAATTGTCCCTTAAATATTTTTAACCTGGTAATTGAACTGACATAGTCATAATACTTTTTACGCGATGACTCAGAGCATGTAATTAGATGTTCTTACAACTCAACCCCATGAACTGAGTTCGAGATATTAAGTATACTGTGGTATGACTCATGAACGGAACCAAAGTGAATGTGATTGCACAAAGTAACAAAGTTATTCGGTGACAGTACATATTTGGAATTTGAACCTTAAGTTGTTGTTAATAAGAAGGTTTGAAACAAGTTTGAAAGGAGAAACAAGTTTGAAGTTAATTTGGTTTTCAATCGACGTCATGGAGCTTCTGATAGCAGATTTAGGGATCCGTTTACAATGAGAAACATAACCTGTATATTTTTTCCAAGGATTGTCAATTTCAATAGGGATGACGACTAATGAATAAAATAACGAAATACTAATAAAAATCGTTAACATATTAAACTTTAAGAGTAGCTTGTATACCTCTTGGTTTTATATATTGCGTATTATTTGTTTTATGACCCTTCAATGTTAGGTGGACAAGTCCATTTAAAAAGTGTAAAATTTATTAAAATTAATAATACCTTTAATTAGTCCGTAAAATGTATAGCAAATTTGTCTAAGAAACTATTTTGATAAACACAATATTTAATATAGCTGCCAAACAAATTTCCTACGCGTTGCATACAAACTACTTATTCGTGACGTCATAACTAGGAAGCCATTAGTATGGTGCGTTTTTGGGCGAGTCCATTTGTGTGCATTTCACACTGTGATATCTCGGGCAGTTTTCATGCTAGCGAATTAATTCTTTTACCAATGTTTCTTTTTTTGAGAGGTAATTTATGTAACATAAAATAAAAAAAAATATTCGTCATGCCTATTGTCACAATAAATTATAATATCTTCAAAGCTTTTTAAATCCTCATTTAAATTGTTTCTTCTTCTTCATTGTTTATTCAAATTCTAAGATCATTTAGTGCTTAGGGCAGTCTTTTCACCATAATTAGTTAGTGTCAAATGTTAATACTAATTTAAAGGAAATAATATAAAAGGCTAGTCTTTTGAATTCAATGTGTAAAGGTAGAACCCTCAAGTTACATGGCAACTCTAACTAACTAAAGCGTCATATCCGTGTTGGATGAAGGCAGCTGCGATCGGAAGTTTATTTTCTTTAACTGTAATGGAAACCATGTGAGTGCCGATGACGTAGCAATACTTGTTTTATTTTATTTGGAGAAAGAGTGCAACGTTTTTTTTTCACATGTTGGTACCATTTAAGCAGTATTTCGAGCTACGTTGGCCACACAAAATTGATGTTTGAATTTATTTTGTTACATAGGTACTTCAAATTATTTTTAACGTTTAATCAATCTGCTGCAGCACTTTTCCCTTTAAGAATTTATTAAGATTTGGACATCTTCTGAGCTCTTTTAATAGTATGTTACAGTAGTGCTTCAGTATGCTGCTTGAGAATCTTGATAAACTACACTTAACTATTACTTTCTAACTCAATTACCTAAAAATAGGTATAAACTTATCAAGATCCCTCTATGTAACCCATTATGTATCGAGTCTATGCTAGAAACTTCATAGCGTCTCCTACAGTTCCTTAACACTGGGTAGACGAGACGTCATGTTGACAAACAGTTGTACTTCTCCCTTAAATCACAGAAAAGATAATAGTACTAGCGTAAAGAAGTTGCACTCCGCAAAATCATTAAAATAAATAGCGGCTCTTGCTCCGACATAATAAAGTGCAATTCAGGTCGCCTAGCGCTCTCTTCCATAAATTATATTCACCAAGTAGTTGTCTCTCTTTCTATCGCGTAGCTCTTATCTTTTCTGACGTATGAAATTGGTCCTCACTGAGGACGCCAAGCGCTTCATACTGACGCGCGGAGTGTCAGAGCCCTGCTAACATGCACAATTTCATTTACAGACTTCAAAAAGGACTGGTCCGACCACGCCCTCTGGTGGCCCACCCGCAACAAATGGCTGTCGCGGCCCAAACACACGCTGGACCAGTACGGCGTGCACGCAGACGCCGCGCTGCACTTCACGCCGATGCACAAGCCCCTGCGCATACAACTACCGGACCTGAGATACATCGACTGCAAGATTGACTTCTCCATAGACACGTTCAGTGCAGTGATTCAGCTTTGTAAAAGTCTTGGTAAGTATCTTGTTTGTTGACAGATATTAGCGATAAGACTCTTCAATGCAGAAGAGCAGGCTTGTAATCCGTTTAGGCGCGATCGCCCCAATTTGCGGTTAGTCCAATTAGCCTTCTTCCGAGATTAGACCATTGAATATGAATAGATATATAATAATAATATGCATAGAATTGAACCAACTGTGATGTGAAAAGGTCAATATTTTCACCATTGGGCCAACCTCTAGTTGGAACAATCGCGCATAAACGATCGCGATCCAAACACATGCAGAATCTACTGGTCTACGCAGACTCCGCACTACCTTCACGCCGCGCCGATACACAAGACCGGAGATCGACTGCAAAATCGACTTCTCGATAGACACGCTTAGTGCAATGATTGAGCTTTGAAAAAGTTTCAGTTAATGATTCTCCAATACGGAAGACTAGGTAGCCAGAATCCGTTGTACAATGTGTTTGTGTTGTGTTATTCTTGTCAGCTAAAAGATGACCTGAATGGGTGGTAGGTAGGTAGGGTAAAAAAAATAGGACAGTTCAAAAGTACGTCTGTACTTTTGAACTGTACGTCTGTACATTGTTGGTCAATTTGGAAATAAATTAATGATATCTATTTCTAATGGTATTCTGAAGCGGTGATCATTCAATTCACTTCTGAACTGCAAATTGTAGTAAGGCCTTTTACTATGATGGCGCTCCTGGGTATAAGCATAAACATGTTAATCAAGACAATGTGTTTTGTTGGCAGAACACTTAAGTTTTTATATCCCATCTGTTTTACAACTTGATGACTAAAACGGTGGTGATGCATATAAACAAGCATCGCCAAGGGCCGGTTTGACTAACGTAAACAAGAGTATATGAAGGTAGTAAAACGCGTGACAGATAACAACAGCGTACTACGATTTTCGATCTTGGGACGATTCATATAACCCAATATCCCAAACTTCGAACTGCATTATTTGTACTATTATTTATTCTGTTCTATTTGGTATGGTACCGTTTCTCTGTCTTTCTTTTTTATGATAAATAGAGTGTGTTACCTTTATACAAATACTTCTTTGTATGTTCAGTCAGCAACGAAAGTCGTTTAACACTTAGTACTTTGTCAGAGTAGATTTTTCGACAGATGTCCCAAAGTTTGTAACATTGATCAAAAATGTTGCTTTGTCGTTAAAGTGTTTGTTTATTTGTTTGTTTATTTGTTTATTTATAAAGTACAGCCACATGATACATATTAAATAATCACATTAATATACTTATTATAACAATAAAATTTCTGATATGTATCAAAATAACGGCGTACATAGCATTCATTGAATTGTATACGAACAAAAAAAAAAAACAATGTTACCTATTTAAATTATTAATTATTAATATACTAGTTTAACTTAATTTCAGCTCAAAAATTAGTTAAGGTTATCTATAATTTTTGACTTAAACTTTTGCAAACCATCATTGAATATATCTAGTTCAGGGATAGCACTACTAAGTGTTAAACGACTTTCGTTGCTGACCGTACATCTGTTATTTTAAATGAACTAGCTATTTTTGCATTTTTACCTACTAGTAAGATTGTTACCTCCTCCTTAAACAAAATGAAATTCACAGAAAAGAAAATTCTGATTAATTTCTCTTTTCCTCCAGGTATAAGGCACCCAGAAGAGCTCTCCCTCTGCTACCCACTAGAACAGTCACATTTAAAACAGAACTACCAAAACCTCAAAGAAGCTAAGAGGGTAAAATCAGCGCCAGACACGAACAACTTCATAGCGGCGACGAGGGGGTCTTCGAATAGCCTGGACCGGTCTAATGGGGGACCTTGCCCCGCCACGCCACCCCCGCCGAGGTCTCTGTCCGCCACTCCAGTGACGTCACAACACGTAAGTACTTACCAAAATTATGGGCCTGCAGCACACTTCCGCCGCGAAACAAAAAAACCGCAGTCGTTACGCCATGACTTGTCTTCTATCGACGACGATCATTATGACGATCACATCACATTATGATAGCGGTTTCGCGTCATTATTTTCGCGGCGGAAGTGTGCAAGTGCAAACAGCCGATCGGACGGAATCGCGCGTGAAAGAGCATCATAGCGTTAGAACAGGCTGTTTCGCTTGTCGTACATGTGCCAATTCATGGTGGAACCTACTGCGGTTTCGCGGCGGATATGTGCTACAGGCGATAGAAAGAAGTCACTCATCCCAGTGGTTCTTCTTACGATTTCTTTTAATGTCGTCTTGCGTCAAGCGTTTGCAATATTGACTTGTTGATTTTTCTTTGAGAACTATTATAGCGCTTCAAGCATCCGTCAGACGAAAACGCAAGGATGAACATGAAAGCTCACTGGTGTGGACGTAGCTAATAATCAGTAACTGTTTTAGTAATTTGTGAATACGGTTTCAATTATCAATTGTTCAGTCGTTTATAAACTATTGTTTATAGAAAGACCTTACTCAACTATTAATTAACTGTTAGGGGACGGTTTTCTCAACTGTAATTGTAGCGTGTTGTGGCGCGATCGTACCGCTACTAAGCAATCGACCAATAATTAAGAAATGCAGGATCAGCTAAAAGTACGATATGTCCGTAAATATTACGCAGACGTGACGTCGCACTACGTCAAGTTAACATCGAGACAAAAATGTACGGAGACAAGGATATCGAAGTTTTGCATAAATACAAATTCCAACATCTAACTGTTGGACCGCGGTCCCCGAGCACAGACACCTAGCTCGACGGAAGTACTTCCCCTTTAGCTAAATATCAGTGAACGATCCCGCCTCAACAAACACGTCATGACGTCACGTATTATCACGTTTTTGACTTTGAACGATCCCGCCTCAACAAACACGTCATGACGTCACGTATTATCACGTTTTTGACTTTGTTTTCTTCATCAAAATCGAAATAATTAGTTTGTATAAATAACTCCCTTTGTCGTCTGGAAATTGTAAATTGTAGAAATCCTACTACAAGGAATTATCAACTTTATTATTGGTACTTAAGACTGAAGATGGTACTCTTTCTTCAGGAATGATTCATTTCTCAAAACAAAGTACGTACTTCGATTCGACGTCACATTTTACGAGTTAAATTAAACGAAATCCTAATAATTTGCGTGTGTCATTCCTCTGAACATGGTTGTATGAATCTTCTGTTTTTCAACTTAACGTAACCACCGTAACCATTAGGTTATTGGCTCAGTTATGTAATAGGAAAATTGTATCGTACTTTATAAACTAAGTATACATTATATTCTGTGATTATAATGCATTTTTTTTATTTTTGCTATTTATATTTATTGCAAAATTACGTCTCAACGATGTCAAACTTCGTTAATTTTTGTGGTCATAAGAACGATCGATTTTCGAAGTTTTCTGTTCACCAATAGGCATGTTGACTATTTTTTTTATTTTATGTTACATAAATTACCTCTCAAAAAAAGAAACATTGGTAAAAGAATTAAGTCGCTAGCATGAAAACTGCCCGAGATATCACAGTGTGAAATCACACAAATGGACAAATGCCCAAAAACGCTCCATACTTATGGCTTCCAAGTTATGACGTCACGCCTTGCAAGTTTGTATGCAACGCGTAGGAAATTTGTTCGGCAGCTATATTAAATATTGTGTTTATCAAAATAGTTTCTTAGACAAATTTGCTATACATTTTACGGACTAATTAAAGGTATCATTTATTTTAATAAATTTTATACTTTTTAAATGGACTTGTCCACCCAACTTTAAAGGGTCATAAAAATTTGCTATACCTTTTACGGACTAATTAAAGGTATCATTTATTTTAATAAATTTTATACTTTTTAAATGGACTTGTCCACCCAACTTTGAAGGGTCATAAAATAAATAATATGCAATATATAAAACCAAGAGGTATACAAGCTACTCTAAAAGTTTAATATGTTTACGATTTTTATTAGTATTTCGTTATTTTATTCATTAGTCAACATCCCTTTTGTAATCAGACAGTGTACGTTACAAATAAAACGGGACCCTATTACTAAGACTCCACTGTCTGTCTGTCTGTTATCAGGCATCTCATGAACCGTGATAGCTAGATTGCCGCTATTACAACAAATACTAAAAACAGAATAAAATGCCATGTTTGAAAAACATTAAATTTTCTAACTATCTCAATTTATATTTCTCACTCTTTTGCAATGAAAGTTTTAGAGACCTCAAAACATCTCTTTACTTTACCTCTGTCTTCGTTCCAGAATGGCACCCTCCGCCGGTACGGTGGGCACATCTACAGCACGCAGAGTGACGGGTCCAGCGACGGCGGCTACTGCGGCACTCCCCCCCGGGCGGCGTCGTTGGACGCCCTCGACTCGCTTGCTGACTTGTCCCTGGCTGACTCGCCCCTCTCGCCAGATAGTCAGTCAAAAGAGTCCCTGCTTACACCCAAGTCGCTTATGGAACGCGCTAGGATGAATGTTGGGTAAGTCTAACATGGATACTGTGACACTCCCTTGGACTGCGTCTTCGGATGAACTCGCTCGCTGATTTATCCTTGCCTGACTCACCGCTGAGAATCATTGCTTTAGCTGATACACAATAGCAATAAAAAGTTCCAGATAAAAGACAACAAAAACGTTCAAAGTAGAGCTGTCCAGACTCAATAACAGGAAAGACTCGCCCCTCAATAACTGTATACCTTTAAGTTTTGTGTTTTTTTAGTAGGGTTTGCAGGAGTAGCATTTAACATTTCGTCAATCTTTAACTCTCAATGGTACTCTAGGTGTCGCAATTTTTGTTATCTCTAAAATAAAGTTAGTTTTAAAGTGACTTCTGTTCAGGTGGCTGGACTCATCCCTCTCAATAATGGAGCAATGGGTCCGCGAGTGGGACACCCTCCAGCTCCGCTTCAAGTTCTACTCGTTCTACGACCTGGCGCCGCGCGCGCACGACGCACCGCGCCTCAACCAGCTGTACCAGCAGGCGAGGTGGCAGATCCTCAACCAGGAAGTCAACTGCACTGAGGAGGAGATGCTGCTGTTTGCGGCGTTACAGGTAAGACGGCTTATATAGGTGGAGTTATCTAGCATTGTTTGTTCTACTCTTTCTACAGCCTCAACCAGCTGTACCAGCAGGCGCGGTATCATATCAGCTGCACGACACCCACTGCTGGGTACAGGATTCCCCCAAGGATCTCCACGATGATCGGTCCTGCGCTGCCCGCATCCAGCGGTTTCCCGTGACCTTCACCCTCACGTCGGTCCACCTTGTCGGGGGCCTACTCACGGAGCAGAGTCCAGTGTGCGCGAGCCATTCCACTACCCTTTAGCCCCAACGGCCATCAGTTCTTCTCGCTATGTGTCCCCGCCCCAACCAACATCAGTTCTTCCCGCTATGTTTCCCGCCCACTGCTACTTCAGCTGAGCAATCCTTCGACTGACTAATATTATCTGTACAGGGTACGTACGGCGAGGTAATATATCTGTACGGGTAATATAGGTCGGGTTATAGCCTCAACCAGCTGTACCGGCGATGTGGCAATCAACTGCACTGAGGAAATGCTTCTGTTTGCTGTGTTACAGGTACAGTCGTTATCATCATCAGATCAACCTATAAGCAAGCGAAGATTGCCAGCTGTTCATCACGAGCAATTATTTTATTTTTATTTTATTTATTTTTATTTTTTTATTTCATGGAAAACAAACGGCTATTTATCTTAAACATTAGTACAGTCATAGTAGAATCAAATAAGTAAGTCGTCTTACTCATTATACGCCCGAACGCGGTTTGTATGTGAGCGCGGCCCGTACGTATGAGCGTCGCACGCACACACTGACAACATTTATAGATGATTGATAAAGATGCGCCAGTCGTGGCTGCGCCGTACGTGATCCCGCCCGCGCTTACGCACGCTCCGCGCCGCGCCGCTGCCGCTCGCGATAATTTCAAATTTGTACGTGTACGTGTACCTACCTACCAGTACATACCATGCTTTCTAAAGATATTTTTGCAAGAAAGATTTGTTAGAATGAGGATTTATTTTACATATTAAACTTTAAATAATAAGGCATTTTGTAGTTGTCGAAACAGCCGTTTTTTCTGTAAGTAACAGTTGTGTAATTTTGTTTGCAAAATCACAAATTCCTACAGGAAAAAGTATAACACTTATTTGAGGAATAAACAATTATTTGAGGTTATTGTAAAATATTCAATTTCCGAATGTAAAGATTATAATTTTATTTTGATAAGCGTAGGTAAATGAAAAAGTAAAAGGAATAAATTAATAGTGTAAAAAATACAATTTCATAATCATTCTATTTTATTTGAATAAATACATGATTCAGTAAAGCTACGTTTTAATTAATCCTATTTCGACCGTGATTTTCAAATCAATTTCAAATCACATAACATGACGTATGTAATAAAAACATTGTAGACAGTTTCTGGTTTATGTACAAAAAATAATTAAAAAACTTTGTATTATAGATCCCTGATGCTTACCATACAAGGAAAAAATGTTTTGTATAGAGATTGACTATGCATTTTTGACGATTGAATAAACTAGCGACAGCCCTACGTGGGCTACGTGTTTAGGCTATTATCGCTCGCCCGAGGCGCGATTTGGCCTACTTATTTGATTCTACTATGGTACAGTGTTTCTTAAAAAACAAAAAGCCTTAAACAGTTTTCACAATTAGAAGAAATTGTTTGTATTATATAAATATATACACATATCATAGAACTATGTCACATTTGATGTCATAAAGTTTTCAATATAATGCGAGATAGTTGGCTAGCTATGGTGTGTACATTTTATTGCTCGTGACTTTACCAGCCAACCAACGTGCCGCATTTTTGTATAATATGTAATAAACCAGATTTTTGCAAAAATATTGGCTCGATTTTAGAAAAAAAAATATAATAATTGGAATTTAAGATAGATTTTCGTAATCGATTTTTGGCGCCATTTTGTCGAGACCGGTTTGGTGACTATTTTAATTATTTACAAATTGATTCGTAGTGGATATTGTGTCTTAAAATTAGTGCAGCTTTTATTGTAGTGGTGGCTAACTCTTATCAAAGTAAACTGTCTTGACATACTTGGTGCCAAATGCTCCAAGCAGGATTAGAATGCGATGCACCCGCATTCTAATGTAAACTAAAACAATACCTACCACTAAACTATTCAACACTTGACACTGGCAAAAATTACTCCCTATAGAGGAGAACAGATTGCCAAACCAAAAATAAGAAGAAGATAAAAAGAAATAATAGTGACCATTATCCTTTTGTTTGTAGTTGCAAATCGAGCTGCAAACCCTAGCGGGCGGCAGCATAGACGCAGCGGACGGGGCTCAGAACACCTCAAACGTGTCCGCCCCTGAGGACGAGATAGAAGCGGCGCTCAGCGAGCTGCAGGCGCAGTTGGAGGGCGGCCCGCCCGCCAGGCAGGACATTACGCATGTGCCCGAACTTGCGGGACATCTTAAGTACCTGAGGTGAGCACATTTTTACCGACTTCAAAAGGAGGGAGGTACTCAATTCGACCCGTATTTTTTTTTATATTTTGAGCTATTTGTTTCGTTGAAACAAATACCCAGACATGGTTCAGTCAACAAAATAGCTAAATGTCCATGACAGATTACTGTGCTAAGCAGGATACAAAAAAGGAAAAAAAACATTTAGAGCTGATTTTTCAATAGTAATGGTATGGTAGGTGTGAAAATACCTATCGTAGTTGCACGCGTTTAATTCCTGTCATTTTTATAACTAAGTACAATGCAAAGCGAAAGTTTAAAAGGGTATATGATTTTTCAATGCCTAGCGCTAGATAGAGCTTTATCCGTTTGATAACGTATTATACTGCCAAATTGAAAATGCTTGCCATTCATTTGTCTGTCATATTTTTGAATGACTTTTATTAGATTTGTTTAATATTTTAACTATCTGTTACTTGAGGATTGAAAAATCAGCCCTTAAAGGTAGGAGTTCCTTGACACATAATACGCAGCTTATAAACGCAACGCGTGCTTGACGTATAGCCACGTCTATGTATAAATATGTGTACAGTTTAGAACTTTGTCACTCTAAAGCAAGGGTGCCCATACTTTTTCTTAAGGAGATCGACCTAGCAAAAATATATGACTAAGAGATTGACATTTTGACCGTTAAACGGTCCCACCAAATTTTTATCAAGAAAAAAATTGCATAAGTAAAACTACATTGGGAGCAGTGTTAAATCTGTTATCCTTGGCGATCGACCTTAAAACCTCTCGCGATCGACCTTATGGACACCATGGCTCTATAGCTATTACTTTTTTGAACAGTAATCAATGACAAATGAAAACTACAACAAAGTAACAAAGTTCTAAACATATTTTTAGACGTGACTGTACGGAGCCGATCAACGTGCGTAGCTGACATAACCTGTCTCACTCTATGATACGATGCTTTTGTGAGACAGAAAGGGAAAGAGCGATGACAAAATGCCGAAAAACGCGTGTAAGATGTCATTACTCACAGAAGCGACACGAGTAACTCATTCTTAATTTATTTATTTCTTTGCATATTAGTCTAAATAAATACAACTCTTATGTACTATGTTTATTATAATATCTTACCATATTGTATCCTTAGTTTATTACTTTTATCATTTATAAAGCATGTTGTAGATGTATTATCTATCAGTTATGTTTAAAACAATAATTATATTTATCAATCCAGTTTTTGATGAATTTAAGTCAAATGAATTTTGTTTCTTCCAATTTAATGAAGATGACGGGCTTAGTTACCCTACCCAAGGGTGAAATTATTTTTCTCCTAAAATAGAAACACACTTGTCACAAACTGGATTGAAACAAATAGTCAGACATTCACATACATTTAACTGTGGACATTTTCTTTCATCCCGGCGCGGCGAGCCAGCAAGTGCCACAACTATTACTGTACTGTCGCGTAAGAGCAACGTTTTTACCCCCCACCAATGTATGCAGTAGTTAACAGCACGCGATGTACAGTATTACCCCGGTAGATGGCGTTTAAAAACGTGGGTTTTAGCCAATAGAATCTGACCATCTCTGGCGTAACAAATGGTGAGATTATTTGTGCAAAAAAGTACTCTGTAATCAATAAATTTTACATTTGGTAGTGAAGCTTTTATTACAAAGCAATAGGAGTATGAGATATTATTTCTTGAGTTGAGAAAATGGCTAAGCTTCACGTTTTTATTAGCACGCTAGCGGGAAGTCACTAGCGAAACCTTGCAACCATCCGCTGTCCTTGTCCTTTACGTACTAAACCACGAGTGTGACAAGAAAGGAACATCCCAGGAACTTACTTTCTACTCGTATATCGTTAGATATTTTGTACAGCACTTTTCCTTGTCACTCTCGATGCAGTAACATTACACAACACTCCTTTTACACTTGGTATATAAAAAGACACTATACTACTACAAAGCGAAAGAAACCTCATAATTCAATAAAATTAATATTTTTTTTACGAATTTATACTCTATTCCTGTGAAATACGGAATATTTTGCTTTGTAAGGAGTTAACTGTCATGTAACAAATAATACAAGTATTTTACATTGTGCTTAAAAGTTAACAATTATTTTTTAATATATTTTAGTAGGTAGATTTGATTAATACCTATTTAAATTATTGTAAGTAACGTCTATACGTTGTACTTAATTTTATTTAAATGTAATTATTTTTTGTAACATTTGATTTAAAATTAATATTATGGTGTTTATTTACATACATGTATAGTTTTTCTATTGTATTTATGTATACTTACTAGAAAACAATATTTTTTTGTTGAATCGTAAAATCGTTCATCAGTCATAAATAAACTATGTCTTTTATAGTAATAACGCACAAAGATCATAAAAATCGACATAATTTTTTGGTTGTCAGTGTTGTCACTGAATCAAATTCAATAGTTATTATTCTACTTACTATCCTTACTAATTTTCTAAATGCGAGAGTCCGTTTGTTTGTTTGTTACGCCTCCACTTTTTAAATAATACTCAACCGATCATCATATTTGCATACACGTTGTCAGGGGTGCAGAGAAGGATATAGGGTACTTTTCATCCAGAAAAAAAGTGTTGTGCTCGAGGGATAGCAAAAAACTGACCACGCAGAGTCGCAGACGAAGTCGCGATTTTAAGCATCTCTGCTATTATTAAGAAAACAGTAAACAATATGTAAATCCTTATTTTAACAATAACATTGTACGTGTAGGCCGAAGCGGTTCACACTGAAGGCGTACAAGCGTGGTTGGATCTCGTGCCGGGATGGCGTCCTGCGCATACACTCGTCGCCCGACGCGGCCGCGCGCGGCGACGCGCCCTCCTATGCGGTGGAGCTGCGGGGCGCGGAGGTGAGGCATACATCTATAGTGTGACCACATAGCGGGTCACACTGGAGGCGCACAAGCGCGGTTGGATCTCGTGCCGGGATGGCGTCCTGCGCATACACTCGTCGCCCGACGCGGCCTCGCGCGGCGACGCGCCCTCCTATGCGGTGAAGCTGCGGGGCGCGGAGGTGAGGCATACATCTACAGTGTGACCACATAGCGGGTCACACTGGAGGCGTACAAGCGCGGTTGGATCTCGTGCCGGGATGGCGTCCTGCGCATACACTCGTCGCCCGACGCGGCCGCGCGCGGCGACGCGCCCTCCTATGCGGTGGAGCTGCGGGGCGCGGAGGTGAGGCATACGTCTATAGTGTGTCCACATAGCGGGTCACACTGGAGGCGTACAAGCGCGGTTGGATCTCGTGCCGGGATGGCGTCCTGCGCATACACTCGTCGCCCGACGCGGCCTCGCGCGGCGACGCGCCCTCCTATGCGGTGAAGCTGCGGGGCGCGGAGGTGAGGCATACATCTACAGTGTGACCACATAGCGGGTCACACTGGAGGCGTACAAGCGCGGTTGGATCTCGTGCCGGGATGGCGTCCTGCGCATACACTCGTCGCCCGACGCGGCCGCGCGCGGCGACGCGCCCTCCTATGCGGTGGAGCTGCGGGGCGCGGAGGTGAGGCATACGTCTATAGTGTGTCCACATAGCGGGTCACACTGGAGGCGTACAAGCGCGGTTGGATCTCGTGCCGGGATGGCGTCCTGCGCATACACTCGTCGCCCGACGCGGCCTCGCGCGGCGACGCGCCCTCCTATGCGGTAGAGCTGCGGGGCGCGGAGGTGAGGCATACATCTGTAGTGTGTTCACATAGCGGGTCACACTGAAGGCGTACAAGCGCGGTTGGATCTCGTGTCGGGATGGCGTCCTGCGCATACACTCGTCGCCCGACGCGGCCTCGCGCGGCGACGCGCCCTCCTATGCGGTAGAGCTGCGGGGCGCGGAGGTGAGGCATACATCTGTAGTGTGTCCACATAGCGGGTCACACTGAAGGCGTACAAGCGCGGTTGGATCTCGTGCCGGGATGGCGTCCTGCGCAGTCAAAAACGAAAATGTCAAACGGTCAGATAGTCCGAACTAAAAATGTCTAAGTTTAAATGATCAAAACTTAAAATGTCTAATAGTCAAAATACATATAAAGACGTAAAGAATTTACTTATGCCTTTCTTTCATTTAGGTACCTAATTAATTAGGGAAAATAATTGCGTGTTAACCTCCTGTGTCTCCGCCGCACATCAGCATAGCCACGCCGCTCCCTGATTCGGTAGCTGGTGCCAGTCACTGATTCTGTAGCCGCCGAACAAAATCCACCAATTGAGTTTGAAATAGATTTTTTTCTGGGTGGGCTGGGTTCATGTCAACGTAACATGCTCGTCGCTACGCTCCTCGCACCTATCTCGTGACCCACGGTCTACGGTGTCTAAGTCCCAGTAGACTAGTTTAGGCTCATTTCCGGCAGCTATATTTGCTATAAAGCATTTCAGACGAAGCCCAAAGACCTCCACAGACTCAATTAACCTCAAAGAAGGCGATTCGTTTTAAGATCCAACCCAATTCAAATAAATCATTGTGAACTTAGACTTAATGACCATTGATATTTCAACTCGTCAAGTATTTGATACGTTTGATACTTTGAATTTTGCTATTTTGATTTATACATAATAATTTTCGACATTTTAAACCATTTGAATTTTTGACATTTTAAACTTTGCCATTTTAAGTTTAGACATTCTGATACGTACCCATTTTTACAGTTGTTTTCACTTAAATATTTATTTCCTTTTTTGACCAGGTATCAATAACAACCTGTTTTTAAAACGTAATTGTGATTTAGGTGACTCCTGACGCACACCCGGCTTCAGGCAGATACAGCATCAAGTTGGAGGTGCCCGCAGACGACGCAATGCACGAAATGTGGCTCAAATGCGAAAACGTAAGTTAACATTACTTATTGCGTTTATTTTATTCGCATAAGACTTTGTCGAGGCCACAGAATATATAATAGTACTAACGTACTGAAGTCCATTCGCGCGAGGACAATCAAATACTTGCTGTACAACAATAAAGTACAATTTCAAATTGCACAGCTCCGCGTGCCTAATATCATAAGCCTCTCTTTCTGTCGAGTAGCTGTGTTTCAACCGACACAAGATACAACTCGTGAATCGTTAAGGTTGCTACTCGCTACTTACCGATATCATAGAAAACATTTGTATGCTGATGATAATGAATATACTAATTTAAAATAAAATAAATCTACCTACTAAGTAAGCTAAGCATAGTAGTCAGTCAGTTAAGGCGAAGCCAGTTCACCATCTGATGAACAGTCTGATTTTTTAACTTCCAATGTGAAGAACTGATGTAAAATTCTACTTTACAAAAATTACTGTAGACTGAAAAAGAAACAAAGTAACCGAACAGAATATTGAAAAATGACATGGTAACTCTGTAAAACAATCCTGAATAACACCATAAAAATTTATAAAAATAATTTTATTTATTTTATTTTATTAATTTCCACTCTTACATCTATCTTTATCTTTCATAAATTTCAAATCGTCAGATTTCGTAATTTTCAACGACAGTGATTATTATGTTTTTTATGCAGAAAGGATAGCCTTTTTATCAATCTAACACAATAACCGAGTACATTTTTAATAAATGATCCAGTATTTCAGAAATCAATAAAAATGTACTAAATTTCGTCTAATTTCTAGCGAAGCGTCAATTAAAGCTATGCAATATTCAACCTTATTCTAAAGACATAGTGAAAGAGTAAATTTCGTAAACTGGCCTCGCCTTGAAGTAAGTACTTAGTTACTTGTATAAAAATGATATTATTTGGGAGTAATGTTAGGTGATGTATAAAGTTCGGGATGATTTACGTAAAAAGTAGTAGGAATTAAGAACTGCTGAGTGAGCCGCGAGCAGTACATTTCTGAGCATTTGCAGAGCATTTCTCGCAATTTTTCATAACCGAGAGAACCGCTGGGGCCGTACCGGCTAACGTTCCGAACTTCGGCAAGTCTGCTGGGATTCAAATTAATACAGATAAATCGAGCCCCAACCCAATCAGTCCAAAATGCGAACCCCGATTCATGATGTCACACGAACGTCGATATCTTCCAAATAACTTCGGCAAATAGTACAATACGGAATGAGGATCAGCGACAGGTTTGAATCCTAAAGTTTTATTGATAAAATATAAAAACATTTTCAGAGCTATGAATCCTAGATTTTTTGAAATTCGTTTAGTAATGGTTGCGTTATAAGGGGTTTAAAGGAAATTACAAGCTCAATGCAATATGTGCTTTATTGCATACAACGTAAGATTCACGTACGTGGCGGATGACGTCATTAGGAGCCCCAAAATAACAGCGTTCTAGCTCGAATAACTTCTGAAGTTTAAGAGATATCGTGAATTTTTTTTCACAGTTAATCATGTGGTGCCATAAGCTTTCTGATAGAAATAGAAATAGAAAAAGATTTATTTTGTGAACCAAAATTAAATAACACGAACACAATAGGTACTTAATTAGGTATCTTCTTAATTATTATTAGCTTAGTCTAAAAGGAACACAAATAAGCCACTAAACAAATATCGTCGCTAAACCTCATTCCGAACTTCAATTAACTTGATGTTTTAAGTTGAAGCCCGGCAGATTTGCCGAAGTTCGGAAAGTTAGTCGGTAGAGCCCCCGGTTGGGATAAGATAAACAACTACGTGCATATCCCGTAGGAAGACCAATACGCGGAGTGGGTAGCGGCGTGCCGGCTGGGCGCCCGCGGGCGCTCGCTGGCCGACCCCTCGTTCGCGTCCGAGGCGGCCGCCGTGCGGACTCTACTAGCGCTGCAGCGGCCGCAGCCCGGCGCTGCACTGCAGCAGGCGGCTGTTATGCCGCACTTGGAGCAGCTGCAACCGGATCACTACTTAGCGCCGCGACTGTTGAAGAAACTGAAGGGGAAGGTATGTATAAAGAGATCCGTCGTCCGTACGCTGTTGGCGCTGCAGCAAGCCGCTGTCATGCCGCACTTGGAACAATTGGAACGGGATCATTATTTAGCGCCACGATTGCTGAAGAAACTAAAGGGCAAGGTATGACAGTGTTTTATCGATAGCTATTTTGCGGCCGAGGAGGCCGCTGTCATGCCGCACCTGGAACAACTGCAAGCGGATCATTATTTAGCGACACGACTGCTGAAGAAACTGAAGGGCAATGTAGGTCTAGCTATGTAGAGCTGCAGGTACAGCGCTGCAGCAGGCGTCTGTAATACCACACCTGGAACAGCTGCAGCCTTATCATTATTCAGCCCGGCGCTGCACTGCAGCAGGCGGCCGTAATGCCGCACTTGGAGCAATTGCTAACTCAAGGGGAAGTTAGGTCTAGCTATGTAGCTAAGATAAAAAATATTTACAAAACCATACCCTTATACATAAAACTATCGAGAGATAATCAAACTCGTATCGTGTGTAAATGTAAAAATGGATATCTAGTTCCTCGGATGTAGGTGGCGCTGTACAAATTTTTATAAAAAAAAAATATAATTCAAAACAAATTCGAAGATTTTATCAGTGTGCACGAGCTCCTTGTAGCCCTTCCTTGCATTGGTAAGGAAGGTGATGGAAAATGATCTTAATGATTTCAGAATACAACTTCAGATAATTATTTTAAACCAAGTGAAATTTGTTTGACCACGAAATTGTGTTGTTATTATAAATTCTCCTATTTTTGGTCCCCAGTTCACCCAACGCCTACTAGAGAGCCACGCGAACGTCAAAGACCTACCCTTACTGGAAGCGAAGCTGCAATACATAAAAACGTGGCAGAATCTCCCCGACTACGGGCAGTCTCTGTTCATCGTCCGCTTCATGGGGCACCGCAAGGACGAGATCATCAGCATCGCCAACAATCGCATCATGCGGCTCGACCCTAACACCGGAGACCATATCAAGACGTGGCGGTTCAGCACTATGAAGGTAAATTGGTGGTTTATGGCATGTCCATCAGCCATTTTTTTATGTCCCCACTGCTGGGGCACAGGCCTTCCTTATGTGTGGTAAGGAGGATGGGCCATAACCCACCACGCGGGCCCAATGCGGATTGGTGGGTGTTAACGACTGCAAATGCAGCCGGGACCAACGGCTTAACGTGCCTTCCGAAGCACGGAGGAGCTCGAGATAATAAATTTTTGGTCACCCATCCCATGACCGACCCTTGCGAACGTTGCTTATCTTCCGCAATCGCTGGACCAGGCGCTAAACCACTGCGCCACCGAGCTCCTCGTTTATGGCATACTAGCTTAAAATACAATAAATAGTTTTTCATACATAGATTACGAAAGAAATGAGCGGTTTTCAAAAGGCAGTTTTAAAAAAAAAGTAGTAGCTACAAAAGGAGTCGATGCCAATTATTATTTTTGACGTTGTTATGGCAATCTACTCGTCTTCAGGGAGTAATTTTTGCCAGTGTCAAGTGTTGAATAATTAACGGCCAAATACTCAAACGAATCTTAAAGTTAAGGCCACCTTAAATTCAAAAAAGTTGTCAGTTTTGACAGAAACTCTATGAAACTGACAGCTTCCTTTAAGTTGAGGAGACCTTAACTTAAGATTTTAACTAAGAAGCCTTTGAGTATTCGGCCATAAGTGGTATACTCAGCTGCTAGGAAAAAAAAATAACTAGTTGAATAGCGCCATCTATCAACATAAAAATAAACTAAAATTCTCAGCTGTCAGAAAACCGCTCATCACACGAAGTACTTATAATTTCCTTGATCATTACTAATTATTAATGACAATTTGATTCAAAATTGTCTTTTAAATTTAAATGGTTATTAAAAAAAACAATTTAAAAGACGTATGACAACTGTCAAAAGCTGTTTACTAATTAGGACAAGTAAGGAAGGATAGACAAACAGACTGACTATACGAACCACCACGAGCATAATAATGCGTCATAATAAAATTTCATTCTTAATGGGTGCAAATGGGATAAAAAAAACAATATGTTGCCATTGGCTACACATTGAGTGCTTACATTCAATGCAAATTCGAATAACAAGAATCCAGCATCCTTTTAGGGGGAGAAATACTCACGTTATCATAAGAATAAAGGAGACGTTCTTTCCTGGGTTCACTTATTTAAAATTTTCCTACACCCATATTTTTTTTCTCGTAGTTTTCTCTCGTGGGACAAGGTTTCCAAAAAGAAAAAAAATATTAATACCTGCAAACAAAAATAAATAAAAAATTAAAAAATTGAATAATGGTGCTCTTCATCGTGTATTTCTTAATGTTTTCGCTTTAAAATGAAAGTGTCTTACTATTAATTTTACTCTCCCGAGTATATCAATAAATTCTAATGCTTGTTACAAGTTTTTACTGTTGATTTAATCCTGAAAATCCATTTTGTGCGGCTGCCGGCTGTTAAGGGATATTCCTTTGCATTTTTATTTCTATTAAAATGACTACATTGGCTGTTGATATGTCATGTCATTTTATTTGACATCTGACAGCATCAATGTGACATATGACAGTAAAAAAATCGATGTTGCCAAGGTAGAAAAACGTTTTGGGTTGCTGTTTTATTAACTTTAACTATCCAACTTTAAAAAAAAATAAAAAAATAAAAATTAATGATTATATAACTTTACTAAATTTGTTTGTTTATACATAGTATGTAAGTGTTACGATGGAGCGGGGCTGTCTGTCACAAGTATTGTAATCCTCACTAGGCAGTCCCAACCTGCTGTTTTGAAAACCAATGTTTTGTAAAAGAAATAAACATAAACATTTTTTTTAAATAAAAAATGTTTGCAGGTTAAAAAAAATATATTGATACATGGACAGGTTCCTTATTTTGTTCTTTCCATAAAATATAATTTTATGACCGTAGGCCACGGGTTACCTAAATGGGCCCAGCCTCCATACAAAAATGGAACAACTCCTTTATTCTTATGACGTAACATTGGTCAGGGTTTGTTTTTCCTTCTAAATTCATTGCAATCTCAAAAATGTTTACTCCCTTTTACAGGCATGGAACGTAAACTGGGAAATAAAACACATGATGGTACAATTCGAAGAGGGCAACATCATTTTCTCCGTTCAGTCAGCCGACTGCAAAGTTGTTCACGAGTTTATTGGCGGGTACATATTCCTCTCGATGCGCTCGAAGGACGCTAACCAACAGTTGGACGTTGAATCATTCCACAAACTAACTGGGGGCTGGACGTAAAAAAAAATGAAAAGTGCAAGTACAAATTAAACTATGAGATTTGAAGTTTTAAGGTCGATCGCGTGACAACTTTTTAAACTAAATCACGAAATCTGGCATCACTTCTCTTTTGAATCGTACGAGTACGCTACAGTCAAGTCTATAAGTATGTATACAGTTTAGAACTTGCTCGATGCTCAGTAGCGATGGCGTAGAAAACTGGCACTCACAATTTCTAGTACAGCTTTTTATCACCAGATGGCGTTGTTCCGATTGTAAGAAAACTCGCACTAACTAAGGTAATAACTTACTATAACCATTATATCTTCTAAAAAATTGGTCGCGTACAATGAGGTAATTTAGAAAGCTATTTAGAAGGATACTGTATTAATACTTATCAAATTAAATATGTTAATTACCTTAAGAGGATTGTCAACCACGTGGTCTCCAACAAACGGCGATAACGTTACCCACCCTCTAAACCTTAACCTACAGTCATTAATTTTTGGTATTTTTTTGAAATGCCTAAATACTAGGGCTGTACGTTTTGATTTTTTAAATATCCATAATAGATTTCGAAATATTTGCATTTTAGTGATTTCATACAAAACACAGAAGTGCCAATATTTTCAAATCTACAATGAATATTTTAAAAATCAAAACGTACAGCCCTAGTTTTTAGGCATTTCAAAAACATACAAAAATTCATTGCTGTAGGTTAAGGTTTAAAGGGTGGGAAACGTTATCGCCGTTTGTATGGAGACCACGTGGTTGACAATCCTCTTAAGCATTTTACGCACATACGCGTGCGAAAACAAATTCAAGCGCGATTCTTACACCGATGACGGGACGGGACACGAACGGGATGGAAGAGACTATTGGAGATTGCAGGTGACGACTGTAAGGTGTTTGTTTTCTTTTGGTGTTGTTGGAAGGTCGCATACGTACATAATAACATACAGAGGAACAGAGAACCTCCTCCTTTTTTGAAGTTGATCAAAAAGTAAATTGTAAATTTTCTGGAAAACTGCCCAATGCCCGTTGGTTTGTTTTGTTTTATGCAGCGTAGTTTATCATAGCAATACTAGATAGCGCTGTACTGTTTTATATCACGGTTTTACTGTTTCTAAAATATTTGACTATTTAGTACATTATTTGTATACATCAACTATTATGGTTCCAATTTTTGAGTGCCGCCTATTATTTGAGGCCAATTCTGAGGGGGTGGTCCGCAGAGCAGAATGTCCTTGTTGATAAAACGACCGTAACGTAATAAGTCGTGGGAGCGAAACGTCCGCAATTTAAAAGAGACTCTTTGTACGGATTATTTAACGTTATAGCATTTAACGATAACGATTAAGAGAATTGTCAACCACGTGGTCTCCATACAAACGGCGATAACGTTTCCCACCCTCTAAACCTTAACCTACAGTAATTAATTTTTGGTATTTTTTTGAAATGCCTAAATACTAGGGCTGTACGTTTTGATTTTTTAAATATCTATAATAGATTTCGAAATATTTGCATTTTAGTGATTTCATACAAAACACAGAAGTGCCAATATTTTCAAATCTACAATTAATATTTTAAACGTACAGCCCTAGTTTTTAGGCATTTCAAAAACATACCAAAAATTCATTGCTGTAGGTTTAGAGGGTGGGAAACGTTATCGCCGTTTGTATGGAGACCACATGGTTGACAATCCTCTTAAGGCTAGGCTAGCTATATTATATGTACCATCTAGCCAGCTAGCCCGCTCGCTACTACTAACTTTAAAAGCTATTACTTTTTGAACGCAAATAAATTGACAAAATGACGACTACAACAAAGTGACAAAGTTCTAAACTGTATACATATTTTTAGAAATGACTGTACAAGTTTTAAATATCACTGTCTCTTGTTCGCGTCGACTTTTGATCGAGATGAGCAGTACAGTCAGCAAAGTTATGACCTTAACAGTTTTAAAATAAAAAGCTTGCAAGGATGGAACTAAAAGTTCGTCTTTACCTACCTCCATTGTTTTTATACAAAAGATGCTTTTGTGACTTTTGGGTAAATGCAAGACAATACAGACTACTCAATCTAGAAGGTGTTCAGCTCATAGCTTTGCTGACAGTACCTATAACAGGTGTAACAAGACCCTTAATGAAGCCGAAGTCCACGCATTCCGCCCATCATCAGGATCATTTTTGTATTTTAGACTATACCTGGGAAACCAATAGCTACGAAGTTATTGAAAGTCAAAGACAATTATTTTTTTTTAATTTTTATGAGTTGTACCATCATAGTACAACTCAATGGTACTACTGGTCCGGAGGGATCTTATTTTATTCGTTATTTTCTAATTTTTGTCTTAAGAAACATTTTTAAATTTTTATGTATTTCGTAACAAACAATGGCTTCAAAACGTCATCACTCAATGTATCTCATGAGCACGCACTTAAACGTTGCCTTTCAACTCGGCCGCACGCAGCTGTGTAGCATTCACTCGCAGGCGCGGTCTTTTGTACGCGTCACATTGTGTTAATGTATGCAATGCTTTTTTAACACCAAAAATTAAAATCATTTCCCAGCAATAATTTTGAACAGAAATAATCCTGATGATGGGCAGAATACGGAGACCTCGGCTTCGTTGAGGGTCTTGTTACACCCGGTATATCCGATAGTTTTCGAGTTAAAAGGGTACAAAAAGAAGGGATAGTATTTTATTGTGTCAACATTATAAAGGAATTAACCGACACTATTCGTCTGTGTTTTTTATTCAAAATGTTTGCAAGGCAACATAATTATTTAAATTAACTCCTTCAGACCTGAATTACAAGATTGTGTAAAAAATATTTCTGTTAAATACTTCTGCACATTGGTGGTTTAATTCGAGTATTTTTGTTAAAAAAAATAATATGTATTTCAATTTAAATTTTTTAGATATTATTGTGTCCATTGAAATGGACATGAGGATTGAACTGTTGCTTTAATTTATAAATAATTACATTTTTTTTTTCATCCATGTGTGTTAGATTTACTATTTTGATGTATATTTTTTTATTTATTTAATAACGCATAAAACAATAAATTCTCAATGTCCAAAGAGCAACGCGAAATGTTTACATTACTTTCAGAACAACACTAGGTCATCTAATACAATCATGGTACAATATACTGCGCCAGCCCCCCTAGCATGACCGACGAAACACAATATATATCGCGTGATATAGCGTTTTATCGACACCCAACTGTCAAAATCCATTGTCTTTTGACAGTTAAACTCGATAAACCACTATAGTGTTTCGGTGGTCATGCTAAGCAGGCTGGTATAGCACACCGAGACAGGAAGTGACGTGGGTCTGCACAGGCTTACGTCATCTCCGCTATCGGTATTGAAAGAACAAGAATAAGAAATCTTTATTTGCACAAAACATGGTATAAAGGTGTTAAGTTGTTTAAAATGGCCTCACGTTTGTTCATTTTTAATTGAACTGTTTCGTTTGGTTGGAGACACAAATCTTGTAATGAGTGTGACAAAGAAATCCTTCATTCTTTGCTTGTTAGTATAAAGTCGCGCAACTGGGGCCCTATTTTTGAATCCTTCGACTGGCGTCGAGCGCTTGATTTCTACTGATTTTCGTTCGACATTTGACTTTCCATATTTTTGAATCACTCGACCACAACGAGTGCCCTCACCCACTCGTTTGCAGTCGAGCGATACGGTACGGCGAGCGATATTCTTTTCTACTAAAAAGCAAAGATTTTTTTAAACAGCCAATAGAAACATGGATATTACGTTCCGTTTTCGTTGCGGTAGTTATCAGTTTTCTCTAAATTCTGCGTGGAACGGATAAAATCCAACATTTCGTATTCCGAAAACGAACGATTCAAAAATATGGAAAATCGGCGTCATGCGACTTGGAAGGCGAGTGTGACTTAAGTCGCACGCGACAGCATAATGTCATACGAGCGATTCAAAAATAGAGCCCCTGGATAGTGACCTATCCAGGGGCTCTATTTTTGAATCGCTCGTATGCTTGTGCATCTCCCGAAATGGCAAACCTTGTTTTCTTGACCATGAATAAAATACCTAATATAAGAGAGCCCATTGAGATGGACGCGGGGTCTGAAGGGGTTAAACTTTTTTTAATCTATCATAAACAGTGTTATTTATTAGACTTCTTTATATATTAGAATAAGATTTAATTGATCTGTTTTCTTGATGCTATTTTTGCGATGATGTTAACATACCATTTATTACTGTGTAAACTTTATTACATATGCGTAAGTATGAGAAAATCTTAGATCTTTTTAAAAAATTAAATAGTTTTATATGGACAAGGCTTATGAAATGTGCCTTTATACGATAGTTTGGTAAACTGGGTTTAGGATAGTAACAGATTATTGTGACGTAATTTTTGTATATTCCATAATACATTAATTTTCCAATTTCATTTATTTTAGGATTAAATGTAGTGCTTCCATAACTTTTTAGCAAACATAAAAATGCCAAATATAATTTTGTCGCAGAATGTTTACAATGCTTCCATATTTATACATCACTTTGTTTAGGTAAACTACATTAGAAAATGTATTTCTCAGATTTTGTAATAAAGCTTTTATAAATATAACAGATAAGTTTGTAAGTTATTTTATTTTCTATTAAATAATAATATAATTTTATGTTTTATAAATCTGTAATCAATCAATAAGTGCCATTATGTAATAATAATATTGCACGGGGTGGTGCTTTAATGGAAAAATAGGGTTTAAGGAGTGGCCTTAGATTATTGTTTGATTTTAACCTTCAATATGTAAATAATATAATTAAAATATGCTATGCATGTATTAAGTTAAGTTACTTAAATGTTGACGATGAACGCCTATATTCTTTCGCTTCAAAAATAATTGTTGTTGTTAACATTAATTCAAAGATTTAATTTTATAACTGTGGACTCCTAGTCTAACAAAGATGCGCATTAAATGCTGTCACATTATGAATAGGTTAATGGACGAGTATTAACTAATTTGCCTTATTATTATGTAAGATTACTGTACAAAATGTATGTACACAATAATTTGTCTGTGTGTAAATGAACTTTAGAATAAATGTAAATGAATAACAAATTAAAATGTGAATTTTATTTTATTAACACTTTATACTCTCACTTTAGTACAATAGAATGTATCAGTCTTAATAATATTTTTAAACAGGAATGAAAAACTTAAAGCCAACAGCTAGCTTAGTCTTGTGACGTCTAATCATAATAACATAACAAAACAAGCAACATAAAGAGATAAAAATAAATTAAGATTGATTATACTGTTAGCTGCTTACACTTAAGGGGATTGTCAACCACGTGGTCTCCATACAAACGGCGATAACGTTTCCCACCCTCTAAACCAGGGATGCACAGACTGCGGCCCGCGGGCCACATGTGGCCCGTCGGCAATATGCCAATGACCCGCCGGCAATAATATACCCTCGAGCATTGAAAAAAAGTTGTTTTTGGCTATTTTTAATTTGTGCTGGTGGCCCGCCATTAGTTCATCATTTGCCCAAGTGGCCCATGGTCTCAATAAGTCTGTGCATCCCTGCTCTAAACCTTAACCTACAGCAATGAATTTTTGGTATGTTTTTGAAATGCCTAAAAACTAGGGCTGTACGTTTTGATTTTTAAAATATTCATTGTAGATTTGAAAATATTGGCACTTCTGTGTTTTGTATGAAATCACTAAAATGCAAATATTTCGAAATCTATTGTAGATATTTAAAAAATCAAAACGTACAGCCCTAGTATTTAGGCATTTCAAAAAAATACCAAATATTAATTACTGTAGGTTAAGGTTTAGAGGGTGGGAAACGTTATCGCCGTTTGTATGGAGACCACGTGGTTGACAATCCCCTTAAATAACTTTTGTTGCCCATGTTACTACCAATCTTAAGTACGACTAGACATTTAAAAGTATTACGCTAAGTTGCTGTAGACATTTAAGTAGCGTTTATGATATTGTGACTCTCTGGGGTATAATGGGGGTATGGACATGACAAGAGTGCAGGAGCCGGCTACATCGTTCACTTTGATGACAGTGTCGGATTCGGACCACAGGACCTTCGGCCGCTCGTCCCGGTTGGTCCCACTGTATTCTTCCACGGCTAGAATGTCCGCTTGACCACACATAGTTCTGGTGAACACTACAAGGCGGTTACCTGGAACGGAGTGAACAGAGTTTTTATGTGACAAGGTTTCATCGTATTAACAATTTGCAGGATCTTAAAAATGACAATAATATTTATAGGCAATGATGGGTAAGGGAGGGGCCATCCATAAATTACGTCACTCCATCACTCCTCCGTCCTTGTCACAGCTGGTTACATTTGTGAGACCCCTCCTTCCTAGTGTGACGTCACATATTTTACATCTAGAAATAATTATTGAATTAAATGAGCAGTTCTGAAATTTGATTTATTTCGATTTAAATGATTTTTAAAGGGATGTCACAGAATTAAGCACCCCTCTCACACCCTTGTCACACGTCGTCGACCCCCTCCCTCCCCCTTGACGTGTGACGTAATTTATGGATGGCTCCCTAAGTAATTTAGTATTAGTAAGTAATTTGCACATTTCTGTTGAACATACATACCTAAATGACAAATGGCAGCTGGTGGGTTCGTAAAATATGTTATTAATTCTAATGAGGCATCTGTGGATGGTCTAAACCTGTGCAAATGACTAAAATAATTTTGAGTACAGTAGATGTAATTCTTGAATGAGACCATACAACTGGTCCGGAACTCAGTACCGATCACCATGTCCCAATGGTCTGATTGCCCGGAGTCTTCGTATCTGTATATGTTTTTATGTCCTGCCGCATAAACAATGTTGTTATGCGCACAAACAGCCGGATTCTGGATAGTGTCTGGTAATTTTGCAATTTTTCTGTATGATCTTTGTTTTAAATCGTATATGATGGCTGTATCTAAGACTACCCTGTAAAAGTCAATCATAAATTCATTACATAGTTTTATTATCAAACTAATTTAAAAAAACAGTGGACTTGTCTTAGGCAAATACATTAAGAGATAACGTGCACGAACTTTTGACCCCTCCCGCAACTATTTTGTCTATCACATAAAGTCTACCTACAGATTTGTATAAAAGTGCTATAGGGACGCGACAGCCGGCAGACTTTCATACAAACCATGTGAGAGACAATTAGTTGCCGAGACAAAAGTTGCTTGTGTGCGCTAACTCTAATAAAAATACACTGTCAGAACTAAATGACAAAATAAAAGCTTGACTGTAAAGTTGACAAAAGTTGAGGGCGCCACTTTCTAAATAAATGATTATGATTATGCAAACAAGTCAAAATCATGAATAACTTGCCATCAGTGACCATATTTTGTACTGAAATATTTTTTAGTTCCAGTTCATTTAATTTCTACTCTTTCTGGCTATTGACTGTTACCATATTTTATTATTCATTAAATATAAATACCTACTTAAATCTATATAGGAGACTGACCTAAACCCACCTACACCACCAACCAAGTACATTGAATCTCCGATCACAGCTACACCACCATGTCTCCTCGATGGCAATTCCACTCCATGATGTGTCCACTCCTTTCTCAACGTGTCATAAACCCTCACATCCTTCATAAACAGCCCAGTGCCTTTACCGTGTTCCCCACACACAACTACAAGTCTAGTTGGTCCCCACTCGACAATGCTCCATCCCCATAAATTTTTCTCTGCTACTTCTATCCACTGTTCGAACCCTTTCTCATCTGTATAAGTGTACATAAAGTGTGGAATTACTTCGGGCTTTGTATCCTGCAAAAGAAAAAAAAGGTAAACATTATTTTTTTGTTTTAAAACCACATTACAGAAATTGGAAATGTATATTAACTGCTGCCATATTCATAAACACATTGCACATAATGTTTGATTTATCAAATCATCTTATGTTGGAGTAAAAGAAAAAAAATCCGGCCAAGTGCGTGTCGGGCCACGCGCCGTAGGGTTCCATAATTACCTTATATATTTAATATTTAATACCACTATCATTTTTTGTCTGTAAAATAACTTTGTTTTTCACAGTGTTGGTATGAATGACAAAGTTATATTTGCGGTTTTGGAAAATATGATATATCTCGAAAACTAATTACTATATCTCGTTCAAACCAATTTACAGTGAAAGTTTTTATTAAGATCTATAGCATATATTTTTTTAGATTTTTCACTTACCTATTTCAAAAGTCATTTTGAGGTTGACTTTGAGAAAAAATTGTCTTAGGAACCTCAATGTCATTTTTAAAGACCTATCTATAGACACCCCGCACATATTGGTATGAAGAAAACAATTTTTTTCAGTTTCAGATCCATGTATGGGTGCCCCCCCTTAATCTTTTTTTTATTTTTGTGTTAAAATCGTTAAGCGGTTAACAGAATACATCTACCTACTAAGTTTCAACTGTGTAATTCTTTTGGAATAAAATGGCAGTTACATACGGACGGACGGACAGACAGACATGACGAATCTATCTCAAATTTAAAAACTATAAGGGTTCCGTTTTTTGCCATTTTGGCTACGGAACCCTAAAAAATTGTTCTTAAGTCACCATATGACCGTGCTGGGAACGTATTTATAAGGCAATAAAAATTTTTAAATCGAAAAGTATGACACTATTCTCACTAGACCGTTCTGTCACCGGCCATGCAGTTGTAATACTTTTCAATACAAAGAATATTTCTTTTGCCTGACACATTCCTAGCATGGCCATGGTATGGTACGGTGTAGTGGGCAGACCTTTACACACTAGTTATAAAATGTTAGTGAAAAGGAGTGTATGAATAACATACCTTAACCATGAAATAAAACACTTTTAACGGATACTAGCGCGGTTTTATTGATTATTGCGCTATTATTGCGCTAGTATCCGTTAAAAGTGTTTTATTTCATGTCTAGTGAGCGCGTAAGCTTGAGAAGTGAATATACCTTAACCATCCACACAGGCACTGAAGGAATATATTTCAATTCTCTATTTCTACTTTCTTTCAGTAAATTGTACACCTCATTATAAACTCTCTCAGTGAACATTTCACACAAAATAGACTTCTGTTTCATAATAACTGATGTAGTTAACTCATAATCACCACTTGACAGTTCACATAGAAAGTCGACAACTTTTGCTGCCAAACTGTTTTCATAATCTGCTACTAGTATCTTCATCTCTTTCAACTCCGGTGCTGTCAACTTTTTAATATCTAAGCAACACAAAATAAGTAGTAAAGCATCGGCGCCCGTCTCCGTACTAGAAATCCATTGCAAACCAAACTTAAAGACATCTAATTCGCTCGGTGTGTCTAGGTACGGGTGTGACAGATACCAATACAGTTTTTTTATTGAAGGTACTAACTCTGGCCTCATTGATTTGAATGAAAGTAAACCGAATGCAGCAGACAACTGCTCCAATTTAACATATGATGAAGTTTCAGCAATTGCCATTGTTTGCATCCAATTTGACAAAGACAGCTGAAGATCTAAACAGTATTCTATTTGCTTGATTAGTTCAGGGATTTGCAGAAAATTTGCAGCGACTGAAAGATCGGCTATTGTGGAGAGTGTGTAGTCGGATAAATCAATAATACCAATATTCATATACTGTAAAATTATTTTCATAGAGCTGGCATCTACAACCTGAAAAGTTAAAAACATCTGTTTATATTAAAGCTATAACCTATAACTTTCAATCATATATAATACAACAGTAATCACACAACAGCAATTTAATACCCCTAAGGCGCGTTCCAAACCTACACTCCGAGTGCAACCTAACCACAACCGAACGCTCTAAGGGCTTTCCAAACATTTCAGCGTGACATTCAGTTGACACAACCGTGTCGTTTCAAACGTCAGAGCGTTGCAACTAAACAACCATCAAAAATGATGGTTGTAAAACGCTCTGACGTTTGTCTATAGAAAAAATGTCAATGTCATTTGACATTATTTTGTATTTTTGATGTTTTTATGTCTAATTTTTTAAATAATCATGGTAGATCCTCAAAAAACGGATTTTATTTGATTTAGTATAAAGAAAAGTTTAAATTATTCGTATTCCAAATGGAAAATGAAGAATTTGTATTGACATTGACATTTAAAGTTCTTGGTCGTTCCAAACCTTAGAGCGAGTTAAAAAACAACCAAACAACCGACGCTCAAACGTTCTGAACGCAACCCTACACCCAATACCTACAATAAAATAGGTAAATATAATAGCAGAGAATGAAGGTAGAGCTAATATAAAAATCATTATTTTAGAAGTGTTTTCCCTATTTATTTGTTGTTTATTAGTTGATAATTGGTACTTATTTACATGTTTGTAAAAAATTACTTACATCAATCTTTATATCCCGTTTTTCATTTTCGACATAGTTCCCGCTAAACATTGCGCGAAAATAATCACTGTGTTCGCAGAGTACTTCCTTCTTTACTTTGAATATTTGGTCATCTATGTGTAGCGAAACTTCTTCCATGATAGTTTATCGTTTTTTTTATTAATTTAGGAGAAATAATTCACGACAAATAAATATAAAATAAACCCGTTAAAATAGTGTGTCGACGAAATCAAAATCGAAAAATCTTGCTTTTTGCTTGACATTAGGTGCATTCCAGCAGACCAATCGCTAAGCTATCGGTCACCGTCACCACACTCCAATATAAAGCGTTCACTTCGTCATTGCCGTCCGTCGACGACCGTTATGACGTCACAGCTATCGGTACTGTAGACAAAAAAGTAATCATGTTTTTCAACTGTTTTTCATTTTTTTTCTTGTTCAAAGAGTATCATTAATTTATATAACAATTGCTCTTAAAACCCCGGATGATATAGAGTCTGCCACAAAATATATAACAAACCTTATTCAGGAAGCGTGTTGGTTGACGACTCCTGTAGAGGACACTAAGAAAACATATACCAACTATCCACTAGAGGTTAAAAAAGCAATCCTTGAAAAGAGAAGGCTTAGAAGAGTCTGGCAACAGAGCAGATTGGATGCTGACAGGAAAAACTTCTCCATAGCAGCAGCGGAGTTGACAGAAATGTTGAATAATTGGCACAATAATACATTAGCAACCCAAATTGAATCACTGTCAGCAACTGCGTCCAGAAATTATTCGCTCTGGAAATTTACAAAAAACTACGACAGACCGCAGGTAGCAAAACCCCCCTTAAGAGCAAGTAGTGGATGGGCCCGTACAACCCAAGAAAAGGCGAATGTTTTTGCTGAACATTTGGCGGAAGTATTTCATCCAAATGAAACGGACGACATACATTCAGAAAACGAAATAAACTGCATCCTTAGTCAAGATCTTCAAATGTCGCCTCCACCGATCCCAATAACGGTGCGTGAAGTCTGGAGAACTATTAATAAAAGTTTAAAAGCCAAGAAAGCTCCTGGATTCGACCTCATCACCCAGGAAGTACTAAAAGAACTCCCAAAGAAAGCAGTAGTGTTCCTTACAACACTCTTCAATGGAATACTAAGAGTGCAATACTTCCCCAAGCTGTGGAAAGTATCACAAATATTGATGATACACAAACTTGGAAAACCAGCCCACGAAGTAATTTCTTATAGACCTATCAGTCTGCTGCCTATTTTGTCAAAGGTCTTCGAAAAACTTTTGCTAAGAAGAATACTTCCATTCTTGGAAAATAATAACACCATCCCAGACCACCAGTTCGGCTTCAGACAGCAACACTCGACAATTGAACAGATACATAGAGTGGTTGACAAAATTAGAAGAACACTAGAACAAAAGGAGTATTGCTCATCAGTCTTTCTAGACATCCACCAAGCTTTTGACCGAGTGTGGCATAAGGGCTTGCTTTGCAAGATCAAAAACAGCCTTCCTCACAGCTTCTTCGTACTCTTTCAATCATACTTGTCGGACAGACTTTTCCAAGTAAAAGAGGGCGAGTCCACCTCTCCTTTTTATGAAATCAAGGCAGGTGTACCTCAAGGTTCGGTGTTGGGACCTGTACTGTATACTATCTACACAGCCGATCTGCCCATAACAGAAAATGTCACAACCGCCACTTTCGCTGACGATACTGCTGTACTTGCCAGCGATAAGAATCCTGACCTTGCAACCCAGAAACTACAGAGAGGATTAGATGAAATATCCAAATGGCTCCAAAAGTGGAAAATAAAGGCCAGTTCATCAAAATCAGTGCAAATTACTTTTACACTGCGAAAAGAAAATTGCCCCCCGCTGCAACTAAACAATGTGACACTGCCTCACGAAGATTGCGTGCGCTATCTCGGCTTGCACATAGACCGACGCCTAACGTGGAGACAGCACATTAAAACCAAGAGACAAGAACTTAACTTAAAACACAAAAACCTCTTATGGTTATTAGGACGAAACTCTAAACTCACAGTAGATAATAAACTCCTCATATATAAAACAATATTAAAACCTGTCTGGATGTACGGAATTGAACTCTGGGGAAGTGCAAGCAATTCCAATATTTTGATCATACAGCGGATGCAGAATACCATATTACGATCGCTATCCAACGCACCATGGCTCGTTACAAACAATGAGATTCACAACTACCTGGAGATGAACACGGTTAAGGATGAAATCCATAATGCCACTGTAAAATACCAAAAAAGGCTGGAGAGACACCCTAATGAACTGGCGACTAAGCTGACAACCCGAAGCTATGAAAAGCGCCTTAAGCGGAAAGACATTCTGTCCCTGTAATATATTTCCAGAGTGACCAATGAGTAGATGCCCTCACTGGAGGACACACTCTACACGAGAAATCGCCATAGTCAACACATTTGCTTATAGCATTAGTACAGCTGATTGCAAATAAACATATATCACAAAAAAAAAAAAAAAAAAATTATATAACAAGTTAGGTTCGCCATTATGTAGGAACTTTACTCTTTTAATCATTATAACAATAACAACACAAATAACGGACGTAATGATTAAATCAACAGAAACAAAAAATTAAGCTTTGCATTGCTAGCCGTACTAGAAAAGGCGACGCAGGGGGTGCGGTATGTCGAAGCGGGCCGGGGAGGTAGCTGCAATGATGAAGTGAACGCGTAGTACACTTGTACTATTAGTTATTCTGTGGTAGTACAGATGTACCGTGTAGAAGATCCCCTTTTTAGTATACTTTAACTATGTGTAGATACACGGTCTTATGAGTTATGACATCTGACAGTTTGTTTTATTTTTATTTTCCCATTTTTGGAAAGCAAAAAATCTACGTTTATACAGCCATTGTTTGGTTTGCTTGCATTGTATGTGCAAACAAATTCACGGTTGGGTTGAGTGCTAGCCTTCGTTTCGAGGCAAAAAGGGCTTCTTCTGTCTGAGGAGGCAGTGCAGTACAGACTGTACTGCCTCCTCAGACAGAAGAATATCTAAAGCCTAAAAAATCTCAGATTCTTCTAAAACTGCCTCGTCCCTCGTCATCAGGGGCCTTACTATGAGCTCTTATAGCAGGGCTTATATTGAACTGTCTTACTTTTTCGTACTATGACCTCAACGGTTATTATGAAAGCAGGCCTTAAACAGTCCTGTTTAAGGCCTGCCTTTGAACTGAACGGTTTCTTATTTGCTGATGGTAAGCCACCAGGTTTACTTTGCCTTTCCCTTTTCGCCTCGAAACGAAGGCTAAGCTAGAGCGAAGGCTAGCACCAACCTTGAATTTGTTTGCACATACAATGCAAGCAAACCAAACAATGGCTGTATAAATGTAGATTTTTTTGCTTTCCAAAAATGGGAAAATAAAAAAAACAAACTGTCAGATTCTGATGTCATGATTAGAAAATGAAAAAGAAAATATGAAAAAAGAAAGCTATGCTTGGCTGCGGTCCGCATACATACATAATATCGCTATAACTGCCGGTCCGCATGAACGTTATCACGATTACAATATCTAGCGTGAAATCAGTAGTAAGACGTCATTACTAGCGCCATCTTGGGCTCATAATATCAACCATGCCTCGGAGCGTAATCACTGTGAGTATCTTGTAAAAAGTATCAAATGACTATCAATATCAAACGAGTCCAGTGTCAGAACTTTATTTCGACTTCGTCCTAAAATCAAAAAGTAATGGAGTTCGTTAGAGAAGAAGCTTTTCCCTACTCCACAACAAAATCATAGCAGATAGAGCATTATAATTTAATATTTTATTTTAAATAATTACCATGCGTGTAGGGTTCGCCTTAGCCACATTCGAGAACCATAAGGCTGAGAAGAAGAGCGAGCTTGCACAGAAGAAGTCTATCACTCGGGCTTTAAATATCGCTAGGTTGTATGCTTGCGAGAATACAGACGCAGACAGGGAATTTTTAATGTGCGCATTAATTCATCAATGCCCGCGCGGACGCCGGCATCCGGACAACAATAGAAAATCTATAGTCTCATTTTCCGAGCATTGATGGGTAAAAATGAAAAACGCTTGCGCAAAACGGGGGCCCTACTGCCTAACTCAAAGCTTTAGCCAGAGCGATAGCAATGCTCTGTCCATCCTTGTCAAGTTGTCATATTATAACACGTTGACAAGGACGGATAGTGCACTGACGTCATAAACCAAAGCCAGCGTCAAAGTGATAGAGTTAGGCGGCCTACGGGTGCACACGACTTAATAATCAAACGCTCTTCTTCACTATTAAGGTGGACACATACGGTCCTTCCATCGCGCCAAATGGATGGACGTACGTCGAAAAGATCGTGTGTGTCGAATCTGTCATCCAAATTTCCAATCACGGATTCCGTAAAACCACGGCCCACATCCAAAAGTTTGACCGTTTGTGCGCATATCGTCAATCGTTTGATTTAAATCAAATGGATTAAATCAATTGGACGGACGCCAAATTTTGATCACTCGATCAGTTCAAATAGGGATGTAGCGATTATACAAAAACATCGTTATTATTAAAAAAATACCATAAAACCACAGGATTTTTTATTAATAAACTGGATAAAAAGAGATTAAAAAAGAACAAAAAACTTTTCACGCAGATGAAGTCGCGGGCGGTCACTAGTCGACTATAATAGGTATACCTAGGCACATTTGGAGCAAATAATCAACATAACTGAAACTTTTCAACCGACTTCAAAAAAAGGAGGAGTTATGTACGTTACTCGAAGACGGCTGGACCGATTTGAAAAATTGATTTTTTGTTTGAAAGTATATACTTCCAAGTTGGTCCCATTATCATGAAGTCAGGATCTAATGATGGGTTCCTGGATAAATCAAGGGAACTCTTTAAATATTATAGGCACACTTATATCGATTTTGCTATTTTCTTAAGTAACCTATGCATTTAATTTTGGAAAGTACCATTTTTGTGAAGTGGAACTGATGATGAAGACCATACATGATAATCGGAATTATTCAATACTAAGTTTCATTGGTGCGAAATGATTGCTTTTTTTAAGTAAGTACCTATTTATTTATTAACAAAAAAAAATATCGATGGTACCTATATCGATATTTTTTCAACAACCCTAGCATAACTACAAAATGGATGTGGGTTTTGACGTACATCGTTTGGCGTGATTCCAAACGATTGATCGTAGTTTGGCTGTACGCCAAACGATTTACGCCGGTGTGTGGCTTCTAAAATTGGCGTCTGTCCATTTGATTTAATCCAATTGATGTACATCAAATGGACGGACCGTGTGTGTCCACCTTTATTGCTTTCGAGAGTAAAAATAGAAATCGAAAGACAACACTATTTTCCTACTACACTACGATGACAAGAAACTATTTTCCTACTAACCTTAAAAATAAGTAGTAAATGCTAAAGCCGCGATTACATACGCCGATTTAGCATAGCAATTTCGGGTTGCCACTCGTACTTGACAATAAAAAATTGTATAATAAATTCGATTTTAAAAGTGAATTTACCCTATAACGGAAAGATAAACATGGTGATGAGAATTGAAAATAAAAAAAACATAAACAATGTTTACCTTTGCGTTGCCACTCGTACTTGACAATAAAAAATTGTATAATAAATTCGATTTTAAAAGTGAATTTACCCTATAACGGAAAGATAAACATGGTGATGAGAATTGAAAATAAAAAAAACATAAACAATGTTTACCTTTGCGTTATTTGTTTAAATTAATTGCTAAAATTTAACTAAAGCCACAGATTACTAATTTGTAGCAAGCTACAGCTTGACCATAAAGAGTTGACAAAAATTGAGGGCGCCACTTTCTATGTAAACACGTCAAAATCACGAATAATTTGGCAACACTGACTATATTTTGTACTGAGAAATTTTAGTTCCATTTTATTTAATTTCATCTCTTTATGGCCAAGCTGTAGTTTAAGCGCAATATCGAATATCATCGCCATGCGGACCACTTGAACTTCGACGTTCTCCCGCGCGCCGGCCCGAAATGACAGAAGCTGCTGTCACTGTCAAATTGTCATGTGTTTGATGTTCGAATTTTTGTTTATTACCTACGTTGATGAAAATAATTTACAGAATCGAACAAACTAATTATTATTTACAATTTACATGAATTGTCACCACATTTTGTGCATAGCGTTAACGAACAAATATAAGAATAATTGGTTTCGGTGACGAATATGGCTGCTACAGCATCGGCTGCTACTGCTACTGTCGAGGAAGATTTGGATGAATGTGGACCACAGTTGATTAGCAAATTAGAGGTAATATCTTGGCCACGAGATAATTAAACTATGTTATTAGTCAGTGTTCTTGTGTCGCCCTGCTTAAACTTATGTATCACTGTTTTAAATTTGAGATTTTGGCATTCACAATGCTATTTTTACACAATACTAAATAATATACTAGAAATCGGCGATGTCACTAGTGACTCGGTAGCTCAGCGTTCAGAGCATTGGACCGGATATCCAAAGGTCGCGGGTTCGATTCCCGTCTGAGTATTGATCTGGTGCGAGTCGTATTTTTTCTAGTATATTATTTAGTATTGTGTAAAAATAGCATTGTGAATGCCAAAATCTCAAATTTAAAACATTTTAAAGCTATTTCATCTTAATCGATTGCCAAATATCTGCAAAGATATTTCAATTGAATGTCGAGGTAATTCCTCACATTGGTAAAATAACGCTGGCTTGCAGCGTAAGAGTAGGATATACTAGAAGAAATTCGGCGATGTCACTAGTGACTCGGTAGCTCAGCGGTCAGAGCATTGGACCGGATATCCAAAGGTCGCGGGTTCGATTCCCGTCTGAGTATTGATCTGGTGCGAGTCGTATTTTTTCTAGTATATTATTTAGTATTATGTATCACTATTTATTTTAAGGGTAATGGTATCACATCTGGTGACATAAAAAAGTTGGAGGAAGCAGGATATCATACAGTGGAGTCGGTCGCTTATGCGCCTAAAAAATGGCTTATTACGATAAAGGGTATATCAGAAGCAAAGGCAGACAAAATATTAGCAGAGGCCTCAAAGCTTGTACCCATGGGCTTTACTACGGCTACTGAATTCCACCAGAAAAGGTAACAAATTAAATAGGTATAATGTCGCTTATACAACAATACCGCACAAGTCATATTTGACAAGTTTTCAGGAGAGCAAAAAAACAGATTTTGCACGGTCTTACATCAACACCCGATAGTCGTGTAAAACTGCACAAGTCGTCGGTTTGTGCAGTTTTCCGATTAACTACTGTGATTGACTAATTTTGAAATTTGTTAAATGAAAAATTGAAGTAAAAGAAAGTAGGTTTTGTGCTTAGAAATCCATTTTATCAGTTCCCTGTCCAATGAATGAATTACTTATGATGCATGGCACGTTTTTGTACCAACTTTAATAAATAAAATAAATAAAATAAAAATAGCCTTTATTCTCTGACCATAATTTCTACAATAAATGAATAATTAAACCTAAATATTGTTGTTTTATTTTATTCTTCTTATTTTCATGTTGTGGCATCACCATCCTGTACTTGGTCAGGCTGTCCCCGGACATAGGCCTCCTCCAGGCACTTCCACCCCTCTCTGTTACATGCTGTCCTCCTCCAACCTTTCGGCAAATCGTCCTCCCATCTCTTAATTTGCCTTCCTCTTCTCCTTTTCCCGTCCCTTGGATACCATTCAGTGATGTCTTTAGTCCACTTCTTTGTTTTGGATCTCCACATGTGCCCCGTCCAGCGCCATTTCAAAGTTTTTGCCCAACTTTACCAAGTTCTTAATCATATTTGATTTCAAGAGCTTCTTTTTAACTCGTCAATGCCCGCTGTGCCCTATCGGGCACAAACTGTTAAGAAATCTGCTTTGTATAGTTACCTATATGAAATACTCTTTTTGTATAGAATGTAGTGTCAATGTATCTACTGTCAATATTCTGCCTTGCGTGTTTCAATACAGTTTTTTCCAAGTTTAAATCTATTATTTTGTTTCCCAAGATCTTTTAATAACAATACTTTAACATGGTAGCAGTGCGTTAAGTTACCGGGAATAAAATTCAGATAGAATTTAGGTCGAGAGTTTTCGATTGCGATGGAAAAGTCTATCGTTGAAGCAGCAAAAATCCAAGTGGGAGAGCTTCATGAGTCGAACTGGGCGACATGGAAATTCAAAGTTTTGATCGCACTGCGTGGCTTAGGGATCCTAGATGTGGTTGAAGGCAATTTACTACCGCCTAAGAAACTAGAAAAGGACGCAAAACCCACAGAAGTACAGAAGTTCAATAACGAACAAAAGACGTATTTGACAGCAGACAGCGCAGCCTTACTGCTTATTACTACGAATTTGTCACAAGACAACTGTGAGAAAGTTTTGCGATATTCTACAGCGAGGGAAGTATGGCTAGAACTACACCGCCTGTATGATGGTATGCAAGAGAGTAAAGCCTACGACCTGTGCATGAAATTCTTCAGCTACACAATGCAATCCAGTGGTGAAGTGTCAGTACATATTAGCAAATTGAAGAACATCTGGTCTGAACTTACCAGGGAACTCCAGAAGGAACACCTGAAGGAAGAGCTGCCAGAACTATTTTTAATCTGCAAGATACTTGACATATTACCAGAAGAGTACTTCTCATTCAAATCGAGCTGGATGATGATGTCAAAGGAAGATAGAACTGTAGAAAATCTGACTTCTCAGTTGTGCAATCATGAAAGAGCTTTATCTACTAAGCACGAGGAGAAGGTAGAAGCACTAGTAGTGAGAGGAAGCAGAGAAATGACAAATAAGAAGAGTAAAGCGAATAAGTATTCCGAGAGGAGCAAGGTGGATGTGAGTTCAGATAAATGTCATTACTGTGGCGTAATCGGACATCGAGTCAAAGGGTGCTCAATGTGAATTTCCGACGGACGACCACCTAAACAAAGGCCATCAACATCAAAGCAAAAAGGACCTACTACGAGTGTGAACATTATGGCAGTGAATCCAAATGATTTTGCAGATAGAGACCATTGGTATGCAGATAATGGCGCGACTAGTCATGTATCGAACAGAGGGGATCTATTCCAGACATTTAAGAGGTTTAGTACTGCACACACAGTGACAACAGCCAATGGAGATACGGTTGAGGCAGTCGGAAAAGGAACTGTATACATAGAAGCTGAAGTAGAGGGTCACAAGGAGCATATAACGCTTAAAGATTTTTAAATTTGAGATTTTTGCATTCACAATGCTATTTTTACACAATACTAAATAATATACTAGAAAAAATACGACTCGCACCAGATCAATACTCAGACGGGAATCGAACCCGCGACCTTTGGATATCCGGTCCAATGCTCTGACCGCTGAGCTACCGAGTCACTAGTGACATCGCCGGATTTCTTCTAGTATATCTTACTCTTACGCTGCAAGCCAGCGTTATTTCACCAATGTGAGGAATTACCTCGACATTCAATTGAAATATCTTTCCAGATATTTGGCAATCGATTAAGATGAAATAGCTATATAATTTTTAAATTTGAGATTTTTGCATTCACAATGCTATTTTTACACAATACTAAATAATATACTAGAAAAAATACGACTCGCACCAGATCAATACTCAGACGGGAATCGAACCCGCGACCTTTGGATATCCGGTCCAATGCTCTGACCGCTGAGCTACCGAGTCACTAGTGACATCGCCGGATTTCTTCTAGTATATCTTACTCTTACGCTGCAAGCCAGCGTTATTTCACCAATGTGAGGAATTACCTCGACATTCAATTGAAATATCTTTCCAGATATTTGGCAATCGATTAAGATGAAATAGCTATATAATTTTTAAATTTGAGATTTTTGCATTCACAATGCTATTTTTACACAATACTAAATAATATACTAGAAAAAATACGACTCGCACCAGATCAGATCAAAGGTCGCGGGTTCGATTCCCGTCTGAGTATTGATCTGGTGCGAGTCGTATTTTTTCTAGTATATTATTTAGTATTGACGCTTAAAGATGTTTGGTACGTGCCTACAATACAGAAGAACCTATTTTCAGTACTGTTAGCTCAAGACAAGCTAACAAATAGCCTTTTCATGTCAACAACTACAGTATGCAAACTTTCACAGAATGGAAAAGTTTTACTCATTGGCGAAAGAGCGAAAGAAGGAGGACTTTTCAAGTTAAAAGTCAAAAGTATCAGACCTGAAACTCCAAATGAGGTAAACAACATTTCAGAAGAGGATAAGTTGCAGAGAGAGCTTGGTATAAAGGTGAAACTAGACAGGGAACTGTGTGAGGGTTGTGTATTTGGAAAAGCACACAAGTTGAAATTTGGTACAAGAGAAAGAGCTACTGAACCAGGAGAGTTAATACATGCCGATGTATGTGGGTCATTCACGAACTCTTTATCCAAATTGAAGTATTTCGTACTCTTCAAAGGCGATTTAAGCAAATTCCGTCATGTCTACTTTCTGAGAGAGAAATCAGAAGTTCACAAGAAACTTGAACTAATGTTGGCTGAAGTGAGGACTGCAGACCATACGGTAAGAGAGTTATTAAGTGACAATGGAGGAGAATTTGATAACAGAAATGTCAGAAGAATACTAGAGAGGTCTGGCATAAAACAGAGATTGACGATGCCACACACACCAAACCAGAATGGATGCGTTGAGAGAGATAACCGGACCATTGTAGAAGCTATGAGAACGCTAATGCATTCAAATAACTTACCTGAAATTCTGTGGGCTGAGCTAGTGGCGACTGCAGTTTATGTACTGAACAGAACTGGTCCAACTACACTAGATAAGTCACCGTACGAAATTTGGTATAACAAGAAGCCCAGGATCAAGCATTTGAGAGTGATAAGTAGTACATGCTATGCACATGTTCCCAAAGTGACTAGGAAGAAGCTGGACAAGAAAGCGATTAAAGGAGTCCTGGTTGGCTATGATTGTGACGAGGGTTACAGAATTTGGGTTGAAGAGAAGAATAAGATAGTTCGCTCCAGAGACGTAATCTTTGAAGAAAAGCCTTTGAAGTCTAAGGAAAAGACGGAGGAAAATATTCAAGTCCCAAATACCCAAAAATACCCAAAATTACTGGCAAAATTTGACCTTTCGGTCCAAATTTTGCCAGTAAAATAGTAATTCCAGAACTGATTGCTAAATAAGTAAATCCAGATCCAGTCAACAATGAAAGAGATGATGCAGAACACAGTCAAGAAGATGATAGCTTCAAGACTAGTTATACTGATCATGACAAATATGAGGTTGAAAATGAAGAAGTCTTACCAGAGTCAGATGTAGAGCAAGAGACAGGTTCTGATGAGAGGATAGAGTCAAGTGCAGAACCAGAGATAGAACAAGGTATGAGACTTAGAGACCATTCTACATTGAAAGCACCTGAAAAATTTGAAGATTTTGTGATGACAGCAGTTGCAGAGCTGAACGAAATTAAAGAACCTCAAACATTCAGAGAAGCTATAGAATCTAAAGATGATGACTAAGCCACTGTTTAGGCCCAGACTAACAATGCTGTGCAAGTGTATAGGAATGTGCAGTGGAAGAAAAGACACTGGCCAAACTAAACAAAGAGAGAAGATGTTAAGAAACCTGCTTTGTATAGTTACCTATATGAAATACTCTTTTTGTATAGAATGTAGTGTCAATGTATCTACTGTCAATATTCTGCCTTGCGTTTTTCAATTCAGTTTTTTCCAAGTTTAATTCTATTATTATGTTTCCCAAGATCTTTTAATAACAATACTTTAACACAAACAACAATAGAAATCTATTGTTGAATTGTTTTCCGGACGTTGAAGAGTTAATGAATAAATTCAACTGTTTAGTTATGGGGACATAGGAGGTATACGTATTGTCTAATTTGGAAAACAGGAACACAATGGTGATGTTTTATGTATTTTTTAAAAAATGAGATGTGTGAAGTAGGAAAGTTTCAGTTACTGTTCTGCGGTGACAGGAAACCTGTTAAATGTAAATTAGACTTGATTAGAGTATATTTTTTAATGTTCCAATCCAAGTATCATTTGTTGGGTTTCAGAGCAGAAATAATCCAATTAACTACAGGCTCCAAAGAATTGGATAGATTGCTTGGTGGTGGAATTGAGACTGGTTCTATCACAGAGATTTTTGGTGAATTTAGAACTGGAAAAACACAAATATGTCACACTTTAGCTGTGACTTGTCAGGTAATAAAAGAACACTATTATTTTATTACTAATCACTAAGTATGTAATTTATTTTGAAAGTTTTGAAAAGGAAGATACAAACCATCCAGGCTTATACATATATAGGGTGAAATCAAAGTCACTGGCAATCTTTTAAAGTAAGAATCTAATCATGATATTGATAACTGAAAAATCTACCCGTGGGGGTATTTACACAGGTTGATTTTCTGGGCCTTGCTAGGCGACTCTAGTTTCAGTAACATAAAATCAAAAAAAAAAAAAAAATCAAAAAATCATTTATTCAGTCTAGGCTGTTACAAGCACTTGTGAATGTCAAAGAAGCTACGCCATCGGTTCGCAAACCCTGAGCGGGAGACCTTGTAACGAGAAGAACCGGCAAGAAACTCGTCAAGGGCTGCTTTTTTCTCCCTGTATATTTCATACAGAGTCGTCAACATTGAAAAATGAGCTCCACATTTAAAGTGAGGTCATTTTCCATCACAATAATTAACAAAAGTTTGTACACAATGGGTAGGTAGGTTAAAATTAAATACCTACTACATATCGGATAGGTAATTGTGAGAGTAAATAACTTTCAACTAGTTGAGAAATCAGTAATCACTATGTCTGCTACTCGAAAGTGCACCTAAGTAGGCAAAATTTACCAAAAAATACTTGAGACAAGACATAAAAAATAACAATAAAAAACGCAATTCTTACAGTTTTATTTATCGATCCACCAACACGTACAATACACAATTTATGGATCTTGATTTATTTCACGTATCTATTAACACACTGAAGCGAAAATTAGCGCAAATGTTATAATGTTATGTTTTCTTTTCTTTTTTTCTCTCTGCTAGATAACTAAGTCTTAATTTTCTTAGAAGGAAAAAGTTATTTAGTATTATGCCTGATTAGTTTGTTTGTCCGCAACTCAACCTAAATCTTTAAAATTATATAATCTTTAGATTTTTGGCACTGTTAGGTCTTTTTGTTTTAATGTTTACAATGTATATCGTATGCTTTAGATATGACTGTTTGATGCCATAATAAATGAAAAAAAAAAAAAAAAAAAAAAATTCAATATGCGTTAAGATAGGTACTCAGAAGCAGACCCATTCCCACTGGCAGCACCCGTTCACGAGCATGACGCGTGGACCAGCCATCGCTTCGCTCAACCATATTTGAGGGAACGTAACGACCCGCCCCACACGACACCACCGCAGAAATGATTAAAGAGAGCATGACATACTTAGGCTACCCACCCTAAGGCACTGAATTGAAAACTAATATCCAAAAGCTTTTCATAGGCCTTTACTTACAAAAACTACTGACTATAGAAAGCAAAATGATTGCAATAAAAAAAAAAGAGAAATCAAAACAAGGTTTACTTGCCTATTAGTTTTATGTTTTGAGTAAGAAGTGCCATACATATTGATAACATCAAACAGAGAAAAAAAAAATATAAATATACGACGCCCTTAGTACAAGCAGACAGAAGCAGACCCATTCCCACTGGCAGCACCCGTTCACGAGCATGACGCATGGACCAGCCATCGCTCGCTCAACCATATTTGAGGGAACGTAACGTAATCGAATCACGAACCAAATAATTTCAATGAAGTGGCGATTCAATTTTCAAGCAATTGTTATGACAAGACATTGATTGCTTTGACTCTGCCTGTCAAGTAAAAAGTGATTGAGGATTATTAGAACCATAAGACAATTTCATATCGCAGAATATTTTTATTTTGTCAGCTGCCGATCGAACAGTCCGGTGGCGAAGGCAAGTGCATGTACATAGACACAGAAGGCACATTCCGGCCCGAGAGGCTGTTGGCCGTGGCACAGAGGTACGGCATGGAGGGAGCCGCCGTGCTGGACAATGTGGCATATGCGAGGGCATACAATACTGACCATCAGACACAGCTGCTGGTGCAGGCGTGCGCTATGATGGCAGAGTCAAGGTATGATTATCATACATCGGAATCTGCCGGTCATTCCAGATGATTTGGGACCTCTTTTTAATCTCTATTTTGCAATAAATATTCATTTATAATAATGAATTCCTAGTTATATTGAGATAATCATTTATACTTTTTGAATAGTAGCCCTCCCACACTGTCACAATACAATTTATTAAAAGGGCCTCAATCATGTTATTTCAATACGAACCTGGGGGCCTATTTTTGAATCCTCAGCATTTTGATCTCTGCTACATGTAGTTTTCTTTAATACGTCTTCTTCAAACGAGCACTAAACATGACTGATGAAAATTAATAATGATTTTGTGAAATGTAGGTACTCGCTGATAATAGTGGACAGTGCGACGGCGCTGTACCGCACGGACTACTCGGGGCGCGGCGAGCTCAACCCGCGACAGCAGCATCTGGGGCGGTTCATGCGGATGCTGCTGCGGCTCGCCGACGAGGTACTGTGTTCTACTGTCTCTTAAAAACGTAGTGCTTACTAGAGCCCGCGAACCGCAATGCGGCCCAATCGAATTTTAAAATAATGCTGCGTCTTAATAGTACTTCAATTCAAAAATGAGTTTTTTTAAGTTAGGTTTTGCGTCAATTTTTAACGACTGAAATAAATGTTTTATTATTATTAGGCTAAACTAGAGTACTGAATTTTTTTATAGTTAGTATTTGGTAATAATATCCCTCCGTCCACTTGGATTCCCTGGGGGTTTCATGTGGATATTTTGTCCAAGTGAAGGCCGCTGGATGCGGGCAGCGCAGGACCGATCGTCGTGGAGATCCTCGGGGGAGGCCTATACACAGCAGTGGGTGTCGTGCGGCTGATATGATGATGATGAATATTAAATTCCCATTGGAATGATGTAATATTGTCAGATTAGGAACACAGGTTTTAATTGCATTTTTTAAACTGAACATAGTTGTTGGACACACACCTGCCTTTTCCTGACGTTTCAACCGAGTTGCATCGGCCGTGGTCACGGGCTGAGTGATGTAATATTGTATTTTAAAAATCACAAAAAAATAACAATTTATTTCAGACAATTTCAAGTGAATTAAGGTTTACTTTAGGGAACCTTTCCAGCCTTTCTATTGTCTAATTTCAAAATCTATCGCAATTGCTTTCAAGATGTAATACATTGATGCTTCTTTTTGGCATACCTACATAAAAACTTACCAAAGTGCAGCAATGTGTCACACCATCTGTCAAATGAAAGCGATTGCGATAGATTTGAAATTAGACAATTACCCCCCTGTTCCCATAAACCCATAAAAAATGTTAAAGTGTTTATGATTGATATCTCTTTTGTTACTAAACTATCTCCTTCTTGTCTTATAAAAGTTAAAGTATGAACACATTGTATTTACTATACCTGTCCTAAAATAAAATTTCTTCACTTCCAGTTCGGCGTCGCAGTAATAATAACCAACCAGGTGGTCGCCCAAGTTGACTCAGTAGGTGTATTCAACGCTGACACGAAGAAGCCAATAGGCGGGCACATAATCGCGCATGCGTCCACGACTCGTCTGTACCTGCGGAAGGGCCGCGGGGATAACAGAGTCTGCAAGATATACGACAGTCCGTGCCTGCCTGAGACTGAGGCAATGTTCGCTATTAGCAATGAGGGGATTACTGACGCTAAAGAATAAAGGACTTTTCAAGTCTTTTAAAGTGTATTTTATTAAAATAACATGTTAAACAGTAATAATATATAGAAGTCAATAGGCGGGCACATTATCGCTCATGAATCGACTCGACTATACCTGCGCAAGGGCCGCTGCGGGGATAACAGAGTCTGCAAGATATACGACAGTCCGTGCCTGCCTGAGACTGAGGCAATGTTCGCTATCAGCAATGAGGGGATTACTGACGCTAAAGAATAAAGAACTTTTCAATTTTTTTAAAGTGTAATTTATTAAAATAACATGTTAAACAGTAATAATATAGAAGCCAATAGGCGGGGCATATTATCGCTCATGAATCGACTCGACTATACATGCAAGGCAAGGGACGCGGGGATAACAGAGTCTGCAAGATATACGACAGTCCGTGCCTGCCTGAGACTGAGGCAATGTTCGCTATCAGCAATGAGGGGATTACTGACGCTAAAGAATAAAGAACTTTTCAAGTCTTTTAAAGTGTAATTTATTAAAATAACATGTTAAACAGTAATAATATAGAAGCCAATAGGCGGGCACATTATTGCGCATGAATCGACTCGCCTATACCTGCAAGGCAAGGGACGCGGGGATGACAGAGTCTGCAATACCTATATATACGACAGTCCGTGCCTGTCTGAGACTGAAGCAATGTTCGCTATCAGCATTGAGGGGATTACTGATGCTGAATTATACATGAGTCCATCTCTGGTGATAATTAAAGGTAATACATGTAAGTACCTATGGATATAAATTTTCATGATCGGGAACAAAGATATCCTATAAACGATATCAGCCCGTCAACAGAGTAATCTATTTTTTGATGAGTAAAATGTTACATAAGTTTGTTAAGATGTTTAGATTTAGGCCTCCATCGGTTAAAATTATATGAACTTGTCTTGTAAATGTGAAAAATATATTTAGTTACGCTAATATTTTACCTGTTTAACGGTGTCTGTAATGGCATTGCTGGATAACTAATTGAAATACAAAGGGCGAATTTCTTCACGGTTTTTTCGCCTTAAAATTTTACGGTTTATTCGCAGTGCGTAGGAACGTTCGGCAGTGAGGTCAGCACTGTGGAAGCTTGTCCAATGTCCACGTGCGGCGACGCGGGCCGGCCGTAGACTTCTACGGTAAAACCGTGTGTGGACAATAGCCTTTAAAATTAATTGGTCGAAAGAGAAATAATTTTGTAATGCTACAACTCCACCTGCGTCTTAACGCGTAGCTTAAAGCTTTAATCTAGGCGTGACGCAGATGTGGCCAAGACTTAACGGTGTTAATTTATAAACGACAGGTACTAAATTTACTTAACGCCTTAGCTAAAGCGTAGTAAGTCATTACCACTAACGTTAACGCAGGTGGAGTCGTAGAATTAGATAACTTTCGTCAAAGTGCCTAAAAAAATTGACAAACGATTTTTAACTCAACGTTCAAAGAAATAAAGTCTTGTGTATTATTATTAACTTTTGACTTCTGTTCAAAAACTTGCTAACTTTTAAACTTCTTTATTTATGTAAATTATAGCCAAATAATATGTGTAATGAATGACTAATGTAGTATGGTTCTTAAAACACTTTAAGTTTTAAGTCAAATTTTGTAAATAAACGATCGAATATAATTCATTATTTTCAATAAAACTTGTATTATTTATACAATCTTACCAAAGAATTTACATTTAACTCAAACTATTAAAGTGTCAACGAAGACAGGGTGGTCCAGATTTTCAAATCGGTATTGCCATACGTAACTAGGAATAGACACGGGCGACGCTCCGTGGGCAGACCCCCGACAAGGTGGACCGACGATCTGGTGAAGGTCGCAGTGCGCCGCTGGATGCGGGCCAAGCAGGACCGAGCGTCGTGGAGATCTGCGGGGGAGGCCTATACCATAGTAGAATCAAATAAGTAAGTCGTCTTACTCATTATACGCCCGAACGCGGTTTGTATGTGAGGGCGGCCCGTACGTATGAGCGTCGCACGCACACACTGACAACATTTATAGATGATAAAGATGCGCCAGTCGTGGCTGCGCCGTACGTGATCCCGCCCGCGCTCACGCTCCGTACCACCTACAGTACATACCATGCTTTCCGAAGATATTTTTGGAAAAAAGATTTGTTAGAATGAGGATTTATTTTACATATTAAACTTTAAATAATAAGGCATTTTGTACTTGTCGAAACAGCCGTTTTTTCTGTAAGTAACAATTGTGTAATTTTGTTTAAAAAATCACAAATTCCTACAGGAAAAAGTATTTTAATGTCAATTATTTGAGGTTATTGTAAAATATTCAATTTCCGAAGTTAAAGATTATAATTTTATTTTGATAAGTGTAGGTAAATGAAAAAGTAAAAGGAATAAATTTACAGTGTAAAAAATACAATTTTATAATCATTTTATTTTATTTAAATAAATACATGACTCAGTAAAGCTACGTTTTAATTAATCCTATTTCGACCGTGGTTTTCAAATCAATTTCAAATAACATAACATGACGTACCTATGTAATAAAAACATTGTAGACAGTTTCTGGTCTATGTACAAAAAATAATTAAAAAACTTTGTATTATAGATCCCTGATGCTTACCATACAAGGAAAAAATGTTTTGTATAGAGATTGACTATGCATTTTTGACGATTGAATAAACTAGCGACAGCCCTACGTGGGCTACGTGTTTAGGCTATTATCGCTCGCCCGAGGCGCGAGTTGGCCTACTTATTTGATTCTACTATGCCTATACCCAGCAGTGGGTGTCGTGCGGCTGATATGATGATGATGATTGCCATACGTAAAATAACATAATGTCACTTCTGGCACTGTTTAGCCACTTGTCGAGGCCCTTTTTGGGAAGGATTTCAAATGAAAAACTGAATATATATTTAGCAAATAATTTAATCTAATTATACTCGTAGAACAAGCCCAATTTATTCGTTTACCATAAACATTACAATAACAGATTGATATTTTTGTCTAAATACTATTTCAAAATGTACGGAATGTCTAAAGTCAACCTATTATAGTTTAAATAAACCTTTATCTATGTGATTTTGAAGCGAAAAACTTTATTTAGCTAGTTCTACAAGAATACCACTTTTATTAATATTCTAAACCCCTTATAAAAATAATTATTAAGAGCAACTTTACATATTGACAACATGTTTAATTATTAAGTATACACACATCTGTATCATAAGAAACATTATTGTAATTGTATTTTAAATTAAATTGTTTAAATAAAAATAAGCACACAAGTTCATTCTTATAAAAAATAAAATAAATAAAATTCAACACTTACTAGGTTAAAAAACACATCGATGGACAATAAACATTATTTTCTTAATAGTTTATTCTTTAAAATATATGGATATTGCTAATAAATAGTTCTAAATGTGCCGTTTGAACAACGGGCCTTAGAAGTTGCTCAACAGTTTAGTACCTTGTTACGCAAAAGATAGCGTTCATATTACTATGGTAGTGTTGAAGCAAAACAAGCATAGTTACTGTGACAAAGTGCTAATGTATTCATAGCTACTTCCGAGGTCGTCTCCAATTTGTACATAGCAGCACGTCAACTTAGCCAAATCTATTTTTCTCCATTGATTTTAAACAACGTATAGGAGTTAAAGATTAAAATTGGACGAGAAAAAAATGTAGTAACTGATGAACTGCTTTTTGTACACAATTTCGATAGTTAACGAAATCTTATGTCAATCCCATGCATGTTTCGAAAGCGAAGCGATAACGAAGATTTGCAAATGTTACTTTGGCTAGGCCCTCTGGTCCACAGAGTATATCACACGATACGTCAGAGCTTAGAATGAAAGCTATATTGCTCAGCAGCTTTCCTGGACGTACAGCAGGCCTTCGATCGGGTTTGGCACTGTTCCTTCTCATCAAGTCGTATCTGACGAATCGGTATTTCCAAGTAAAGCAAGGTGAAGCTAGATCGAGCCTTTATAACATAGAGGCTGGAGTCCCACAAGGGTCAGTACTTGGACCGGTGCTGTACACCACTTTTACACATGACCTACCCGTAATGGATAACATCACTGTTGCAACGTATGCCGTTGATACTGCCTTTCTATCAACCGACGCGGCTCCTGAGATTGCTAGCCATAACCTAAAGAAACAGCTCAACGAAACCCACAAGTGGCTCTGCAAATGGCGTATTCGTGCAACTGCTATCAAATCACACCATGCAACTTTTGCTTTGAGGAAAGGAATTTGCACTCCGGTCAGTCTTGGTAGCGACACCTTACCACATACTGACATTGTCAAATACCTAGAATTCCATCTAGACCGACGCCTCACATGGAAGAATCACATCAAAGCAAAAAGAGACTTAAATTTCGTAATTTATACTGGCTAATGGGAAGAAACTCGGTGCTGTCCGTAGACAATAAATTACTGATATACAAATCAGTCTTGAAACCTATTTGGACGTACGGCATCCAACTATGGGGTGTGGCCAGTAAATCAAATATTCTCTGCCTCCAGCGAGTAGAGACAGAATAGCATCCTGAGGGCGATAGTAAGTGCCCCTTGGTTCGCGAGGAACGACGAAATCCACGAATACCTTAAATTGCCAACTGTAGCGACTATATCGGAAACGACACAAAGACCGCCTCCACAATCGCCTAAACCCTCTCATTACAGAGTTGTTAGACCCGACAGTGGTGGTGAAAAGGCTAAAAAGAGACCACGTGCTTGATTAGGAGGAGCGGTGATGGCCGCTTCACTATACTCGTCCATCCTTCCTTCCAACCAATTCGCTTATGGTCTGGCGACCGATTGCAAATAGTAGAAAATTAGAAAAAAAACTGTTCTAGACAAACTCCAAAATAAAATTTACGACTAATATACTTAATACACTAAAACTAATTCTAGCAACACATTTGTATGTAATGGACCCCCTAAACTAAACGATCAAAATTGCTTGTCAATCATTTATATTGCATTGCTTGTCAATCACATTTTGATCGTCTAGGAGCGATGCTTGACAAGCTCCACAGAATAGATAGATTACCGTGGCCAATCAAAAGTAGGCCACGCCCCCAAATGGTAAATGCAATGTAATGTAAAATGATTGACAAGAAATGCTTGATCGTCTAGGGGCTCCAATCATAGATTTTATATAATTTAAGACTACAAAATAATAGTAAAACACACCATGCCATGCACCCGAGGAAACTGATTCCATAGACAAATGGCTTCTCTACTAATTATTATCATTTATTTAATTATATATTTTTAGCTTGGACTTTTGTCAAGGTGTAGGGTATATACTTATGATAAAATTGATATTTCGCAGTATTTTGAGTGTATGAAACTTACTTACATGGCTATCGTAATAGCTTTCATTTGACAGATGGATGTGTGTGACACATTACATTGCTACTTCTTTTTCGCACAAATAAAGCCTTTAAAAAGAAAAGTAGCAATATATCACATCCATATGTCAAATGAAAGCGATTACGATAGCCATGTAAGTTAGCCGGTAGGGCCCCAGCCCCCTTATTTTGTAACTTTGTTGTGCAATCAACTTCGCAGCTACATTGCTGCTTTAGTAAGAACCAATGTAACAACTATTTTACTTAAAGCAGCAATGTAACTGCGCTTTCAATCGATTTCAATCGAGAATTGTTAGCAACAGAGTTACGTAAGAGGCTGGTCATATTTTCGGAGCCAGAGCCACCCTTTATAACGGAAAGAACAGCTAGCGAATTACGTAAGTCTGTTGCTAAGCAATTCTCGATTGAAAGCGCAGTTGATTGATTGCTGCTTTAGTTAAGATAGTTGTCACATTGGTTCATCCTTAAGCAGCGATGTAACTGCGATTTCTGTCAGAGTTGATTGCAATAAAGTTACGTAATGACCCTCCAGTTAATTGAAATATCACAGTTGACGAATCGCCCCCTACTCAAATGGTTAACATTCTATGCGTTTGAACGCTACGCTTACTATTAATTAAAGCTTTAAAACAAGCTGTAAACTATTAATTAAGGTGCCGTATGCTTGTCAATTCCATAAGATATAAAATAAAAATATAAAATATAAGACATAAAATATTAATTAAATAAAATATAAAATACAATCATTAACAAAAGTTTGCGATGTGATTTAAACGTCTAATGCTCATATTGAAGCTTTAAAAGTAAGCGTAGCATTCAAACGTATAGACGGTAGGCCATTATTAGAGTTAGTGGGGCTGATTTGGCTGCAAGATAATCAGACGTAACACATCAACTTTGTCTAGGGATACAGGTGTTATTTTCATACAAACGAGGTAACTTTGAAGCCTTGGTTTTCTGCCAGGCATGTACCGTGCTGTGATCTGATGATGGCTATCCAGGAAGTGAATGGAGGAGATTAAGATCGCTATACACACCTAACTGATCTGACCAGCATTCTAAAAGATTAATGGTCATGTTTAAAAAACCGCGAAAATAGCATGAAAATGTATGGCAATCCTGAAACTGAGAACTCTGACCCATCATTCTTTTAGAATGCTGATCAGATCAGTTGGGTGTGTATAGCGATCTGAATCTCTTCCATTCACTCCCTGGATGGCCATCATCAGATCACAGCACAGTACGTCCCTGGCAAAAAACCAAAGTTTCAAAGTTATCTCGTTTGTATGAAAATAACACCTGTATCCCTAGACAAAGTTGATGAGTATATTTCAATTCAATCGAGAAGCCACTCGTCTAGGGACCGTTCATTTTGTTAAAAAATTACTAATTTCATTCATACAGGCTGTAACGAAAAGAATATAAATAAAGACAAACATGTACTTACTGTCAAAACGGTCAAAATCTTACCGAGTTGAATGTTAGGTTTAAAGTCGAATGGGAAATTTTACAAAACGGGTGTAACAAGACCCTCAACGAAGCCGAAGTCCACGCATTCCGCCCATCATCAGGATCATTTTTGTCTTTTGAATTATACCTGGGAAACCAATAGCTACGAAGTTATTGAAGGTCAAAGTCCAAATATTATTTTGATTTTTTTTATGAAATCTTATTTTATTCGTTACTTCCTTATTTTTGTCCAAAGAAACATTACAATATTTTTTGTATTTCGTAACAAACAATGGCTTCAAAACGTCATCTCTCAATGTATTTCATGAGCACGCACATAAACGCTGCCTTTCAACTCGGCCGCACACAGCTGTGTAGCATACACTTGCAGGCGCGGTCTGTTGTACGCGCTACATTGCGTAAAAAATACAATTTCATATGTATGCAATGCTTTTTTAACACCAAAAATTAAAATCGTTTCCCAGCAATAATTTTGAACAGAAATGGTCCTGATGATGGGCAGAATACGTAGACCTCGGCTTCGTTGAGGGTCTTGTTACACCCGGTATTATGTCAACTTAGCGTCGCGCGTGTTGCTATACGTACTACCACACAATTTATATACAGTAGCCGGCAAACATCTTGATATCGGGTGGGGATTGCGCAGAACGCGTATTTTGGTGTGTAGCGGTGAGGGGCGCGGGCGGCGGGAGGGGGGCGCGCGCTATTGGTCGCTCGCAAGTGCACGTGCGCGAACTTATCCCCACTCCGTCGCAAAAGTGTCAAGATGTTTGCCTCGTACTGTATATTATATCTATTGTGTAATAACTTGAAATAATTATGCAGTGTTTTATACACATCACTAACGGAATATCCATTGTGACGAAAAGATAACAGTGAAAAAGTACTTATTATCCCCGCAAATTGCTTTGCTGGAACCTTGTCACATTAACATCCACGTTCATGTCATCCGCAAATAAAAATGACATGTAACAAGAAAATTCTAATAGGTAATTATTGAATTATTATTTTCAATTCAAAGCTAGATAGGGTCAAGCTAGAATGCTAGATATATAAAAAAATACAATTGTTTTACCTTTTTGAGGTTAAAAACATGGTCGCCAGGCGCATTAGCAATTTGCGGGGATAGTAAAGCTTAAACTCCAGACGAATATTTGTTTGAAACTTGATGTCGATATGTTAGTTACACATTGTATTGCTATCAACATTTTTTTTGTTATCTAAAGACTAATTACTTATACAATTTATAAAATTCACAAGCATATCACTAACAATTTGGAAGAATTATAAAAAAATAGTGCAAAAACTTATAATATTTATAATAAAAATCACACACAAATTAGGTAGGTACTTACTATCAATTTAGAAGAATTATAAAAAATAGTAAAAAAAATAACTAGGTATTTAAAATCATGTAGTAACGAATGTTTGAACCACAACGCAGTAATTAGGAAAAAAATGCACACATTAATAGTTTCATTACAGCTTTTATACAGGTTTTTTTTACAACGAAATCAAAATTATAAATCGTCATATAAAAAAGTAACATATTGACAATTATATTAAGTACTTTTATTGAAAGAAAAGTAATTTGAAAATATTTTAATTTAAGATACTTATTAAATTGCCGAGATATATCTACTAATGCATTTTAGACTAAATTGCTTTACAAAAATAAGCGACTACATAAATAAATAAATATTAAATTAATCGAGTCTGTAACAATTAATTACACTATTAATAAATAATTATAAAATGTCATAATAATTATGCATTTTTATGATTTCAATGAAATTGGTATTGTCTATAAATTGAGGGTAGATACGACATTCATATTTTGGATTTCTATTTATTTTAGTTAGGTTATTTTACTAGTATAGTATTATATTATCTGTGGTTAGGTCGATAATTTGTCTTTCAGTATGGCTGTTTTGAATATATCTGTTTTTGAGTTTTGAGGTTTCCTAGTAGCATAACATAAGAGTTCTGGTTATGAACAATACAGCGTTTCCAACGTTTCCAGCGTTCTACTTTAACCCCCTTTCAGGGTTGCACTTTATCGAGGGACACACTATAGAGTTAGACATGCGTAGTTTCATTAACGAATGAGAATAGGTCAATTTGAGAACAAGTCTTTCTGCGAATGAGGCATATCGCGAATAAGGCAATATGCGACTGCAGGGCATTTTGTGAATAGGTCCTTTTGCTACTAAGCGATAATTCACTTTATGGTATGCAATAAAATATTGAATTGAATTAGGCGCATGACAGATGACACCTTTTTGGTGTCAAACTAACGGCTATACACAAGAGCAATCAGATTTTCGCTACTACCTTCCGTGCGAGATCTGTGTGGCGCAGCTGTAGAGACGTCTTTACAGCTGCGCCACACAGATCTCCTAAACGCAAGACCGACAAACTCTGGTTTTTGAGCGACAAATTATCGGTTACACCCACGAGTAATCAGATTTTGCTACGACACACAGATCTCGCACGGAAGGTCGTAGCGAAAATCTAATTAAAGTCCGTTCGCTTAGATAGTGTCGCCCTTTTATCGCGCCGCCTTTGCACGTGCCGCTTCTTGTCAAAGGATGCCGCCGCATAAACAAAGGATACCGCGTGCGGCGTACCCCGCAAGTCAATTTGGATTTTGGCAGTTGTGTTTGTACCGACATTCCTGTCTCTGAACACAAGTGCTTGCGGGTGTACCGACACTATCTAAGCGAACGGACTATACTCGTGTGAGTAGCCGGTAGTTTGTTACCAAGAATCAGAGATTGTCGGTCTTGCGTTAAGGAGATATGTGAGGATACGCTGTGGAGACCTTTCTACCTAACTTAAAGGGGGATTAAACCCCCTTCACACTAAGCAATTTATCGCATGCAATTTTTTGAAAATTTTCATTGCAAATGCTTTAGTTACCTCTCTGCCTTGGAGAGTGATAAACGAGGCGGGGGAGTTAAAACGGCAATAGACAATGTAAGCAACTTTTTTAAACTAATTGCTTTTTTTTGGTCTCGGAAAATTATCTATTATGAATATTATGAAACCTAGTTAATAGCGTCCGGAGTAGGACGAATATAGTTTGATTATCATGAATATTTTTATATAATAGGCCCTCTGATTATTTGATGTACTAAACATTTATTCTATTGTGTTAAGTTCGATTTTGGCAACACTCGCAATTTAGTACAGTGCATCTCTTTCTTTCTACGAGACCAAGCTAGTGCGAGAAACGATGTGTTCCACTTATAGCAAGTGAGTGTTCACTCGATTGCTCTAAGTGGATTACTTCCAAGAAACTTGCTTGTTTTATATTTTGTAACAATTTCTTATTATTCGAAAAATCCGAATTTGATTTACAAATCCGGATTTGGAAGTGTAGTAAAAATGTGCGGATATCCGGATTTTTCGGATTACGGATTATCCGGATTGCATTCCCTACGAGGTTAAAAAGAGGATAAGACACATTTTCAAGAAAGTCATAATAAGTGAAGATGGTTCCTAAAATAAGCATTGTTACTCATTCAATAAGGTTTATAATTTAATGAACTACAATAGTAGTTCGAAACAAGGCAATTACTAAATCAACTCGTTTTTTTTCGAGAAATAGAGATATACTATACTAAAAATAAAATTATCGAGTGTGTATCAAAATCAATAATAATAATAATTAAGTTATAATAATTTAATAACTAGAATTTTCAGATGACTAATAATTATTGCATTTAATTATTTAAGTAAATAAAAACTTTTTAAAACGTCACATACTTGGCTGAAAGTTCATGATAGGAAGAAATTATTATACTATCAGTATTTTTGACCCAATTTTAAAGTTCCAATGTAACATTTACCCAAAAAAACATGAATTCAGAGTCGGGTAAACGGTTCCCCCAGACAACGGGCCTATCCTATTAATTAAAATTAACAAGAATTATGTTGATGATTGTGTTTATTTACCCAAAAGTGATCCTTTGACTTTGTTCCGTAATCTAGCCGTTACCCAGTTTGAGGTCATTATAGATCAGACTGGGATGGCGCTGAAAAGGCGATGTAATTTAATCGCTAGTTGTCGTAAATCGAGTGGTTATTATAGTTTTTACCCTAAATAGGGTTGAATTTGATTGCAAATTATAATGTTTACCCAACAGTGACATAGTGACTTTGACTATTCGAAATCTAAAGGTTAGGTCCCCAAATATTGTGACATAATTGCTATACCCTGATTTCGAAAGCGATTTTTTAAATTACATCCTTAAATTCTCGTATGTTCAAATCAAGTGGTTATATAGTTTAAATAATGGGGTTGACCATTTCAATAGTTTCATTTATGTTTACCCAAAATGTAGAAATTTTATTATAGTGTTTAAATGTTTTTACCCAACGTCTATAGCTTAGGCTCGGACAGGGAGCTAAAAAAAGCTGTTTGTCACTCGTAGAGTGGTTATTACAGTTTCTTTTAAATAAAATAGGATTAACCAGTCCCATTTATAGCCCCAAGCTAATAGTCACATACCCAATAGTATGTGACTATTAGCTTGAGCTCAGGGTTGATTATTTTTTTATAATTATAGTGTTTACCCAAAGTGACACATAATAGTGTAGCAGTTGTTATGTGACAATAGCTTGGTTCAGGGATGTTTTTTTATTATAGTGTATACCCAACGTGACACCTCATTATGTAGTGGTTACCCAATATTATGTGACAATAGCTTGGGCTCAGGGTTGATTATTTTTATTATTATAGTGTTTACCCAACGTGACACCTCATAATGAAGTGGTTACCCAATATTATGTGACAATAGCTCGGGCTTATGGTTGATTATTTTTATTATTATAGTGTTTACCCAACGTGACCCTTCATAATGTACTTGTTACCCAATATTGTGACTATAGCTTGGGCTCGGACACGCTGGAGCCCGGGACTCCGCCCTCCATGTCGAGGCGTTCGTGCTCGCGGGCCATTAGCGCACGAAGTTCGTCCTGCGGAGAAACAGTGTGATATATTAGTCAGAGTTGCCAAGTTATTATCCATGATTAATTTTAATACCAGACTATTGAATAGAAACAGACGTAAAAACATTTTTGTTTTGAAAACATTCAAAAATAACACTTATTATCCATGATTAATTTTAATACCAGACTATGAATAGAAACAGACGTAAAAACATTTTTGTTTTGAAAACATTTAAAAATAACACTTCGTACTATAACCCCATAGTAAGAATGTGCCGGCAATATTTTATTTTATTTTATTTAAAGGTACTCCAACAATGTACATACAATAACGTAGATAGGTATAAACAAACATTTGCCACTCGAATGCTTGTATGACATCAATTACAGGTGTACTCAGCATGCATAAAAAATAAAATGTTGGCCTTTAAAACTAATTAATAACAACAAGTTGTGCTTACAATAAATAAATTCCTAACAATTGACTTATGAATATAAAAAGAAAAAGGTAAGTTAAGGTAAGTTAAGTAAATATATTAATAATCCGGTTAAACAATAAATTTTTAGGTACCTACATAATATTATAATTATAAAATTTGATAATTAAGTTACTGTAAAATCCTGTGGCCTGAGGCATTTAAGTTTAAATATTCTATGGCTATCAGCAAAAAACATCTAAAATATAATGATGCAATATAATGATTTAATAAAGTCAGATAAGCAACTCGATATCTACACTACAAAGCATACTGTTTTTAAGTCCCACGTAATTTTTTTTATGTTGATGTCATTTTCTACTATATTTTTGATAATTATAAGTTTAATAACTTTATAAGTAATAATTCAATAATTTATGTCAAATTAATAACTCTGATCGCTGTAATAATTTCAATAATTAATTCAATATTTTCCCATAATAATTATGTAAACTAAACAATATTAATTAATGCAACTTTTATAGTACCAATTTATAATAATGTAATAATTTAAATGTTTTCGCATCGCATGTATTTCTGTGTGTGCACCGTGTTTGGGTGTCAGTTTGGTTCAAGACATGTCTAGCTGTTATTGTGTGCTATTGTTAACTGTCATCTATTGTGTATGCCATAATATGAATATAAATAAATATATGTGATCTTGAAGTGTTTGCATAAAAAGTAGCACCTCCAATTTTTCTCTACTTTTTATGGTAAGCTGAGGCATTTGTACGTCTTTGTAAATCTTCGAAGAAATAAATTAATGCACTATATGAAGAGTCTTTAGTTTATTTAGGAATTTTTACAATACAAATGTATTTGTATGTATGATAAATATGATAAAACATTGTATGTCTATACATATAATATTTGGGATCGGAGCAATGTATGTGATGTTGTCAAATATTTATTTATTTATATAAACACTCGCCCCCCAGCCGAGTCGGTCGGCGAGCTCCTGCACGCCGTCGTCGCAGTCGCCGAGGCTGGCGACGTCGCGCGTGGGCTCGTCGTCGAGTGCAGCCGCGCGACTATCACACTGTATAATTATACGTCAGTATACACACTCACCCCACAGCCGAACCGGTCGGCGAGCCCCTGCACGCCGTCGTCGCAGTCGCCGAGGCTGGCGACGTCGCGCGTGGGCTCGTCGTCGAGTGCAGCCGCGCGACTATCACACTGTATATACGTCAGTATACCCACTCACCCCCAAGCCGAGCCGGTCGGCGAGCTCCTGCACGCCGTCGTCGCAGTCGTTCGCGAGTGGGCTCGCCGTCGAGTGCAGCCCCGCGACTATCACACTGTATATACGTCAGTATACACACTCACCCCCCAGCCGAGCCGGTCGGCGAGCTCCTGCACGCCGTCGTCGCAGTCGCCGAGGCTGGCGACGTCACGCGTGGGCTCGTCGTCGAGTGCAGCCGCTGGACTATCACACTGTATATACGTCAGTATACACACTCACCCCCCAGCCGAGTCGGTCTGCGAGCTCCTGCACGCCGTCGTCGCAGTCGCCGAGGCTGGCGAGCGACGTCGCGCGTGGGCTCGTCGTCGAGTGCAGCCGCGCGACTATCACACTGTATATACGTCAGTCTCACCCCCCAGCCGAGCTGGTCGGCGAGCTCCTGCACGCCGTCGTCGCAGTCGCCGAGGCTGGCGACGTCGCGCGTGGGCTCGTCGTCGAGTGCAGCCGCGCGACTATCACACTGTATATACGTCAGTATACCCACTCACCCCCAAGCCGAGCCGGTCGGCGAGCTCCTGCACGCTGTCGTCGCAGTCGTTCGCGAGTGGGCTCGCCGTCGAGTGCAGCCCCGCGACTATATACGTCAGTATACACACTCACCCCCCAGCCGAGCCGGTCGGCGAGCTCCTGCACGCCATCGTCGCAGTCGCCGAGGCTGGCGACGTCACGCGTGGGCTCGTCGTCGAGTGCAGCCGCTTGACTATCACACTGTATATACGTCAGTATACACACTCACCCCCCAGCCGAGTCGGTCTGCGAGCTCCTGCACGCCGTCGTCGCAGTCGCCGAGGCTGGCGAGCGACGTCGCGCGTGGCTCGTCGTCGAGTGCAGCCGCGCGACTATCACACTGTATATACGTCAGTCTCACCCCCCAGCCGAGCTGGTCGGCGAGCTCCTGCACGCCGTCGTCGCAGTCGCCGAGGCTGGCGACGTCGCGCGTGGGCTCGTCGTCGAGTGCAGCCGCGCGACTACCACACTGTATATACGTCAGTATATACACTCACCCCCAAGCCAAGCCGGTCGGCGAGCTCCTGCACGCCGTCGTCGCAGTCGCCGAGGCTGGTGACTTCGCGCGTGAGCTCGTCGTCGAGTGCAGCCCCGCGACTATCACACTGTATATACGTCAGTATACACACTCACCCTCCAGCCGAGCCGGTCGGCGAGCTCCTGTACGCCGTCGTCGCAGTCGCCGAGGCTGGCGACGGCGCGCGTGGGCTCGTCTAGTGCAGCCGCTTGACTATCACACTGTATATACGTCAGTATACACACTCACCCCCCAGCCGAGCCGGTCGGCGAGCTCCTGCACGCCGTCGTCGCAGTCGCCGAGGCTGGCGACGTCGCGCGAGGGCTCGTCGTCGAGCTGCAGCCGCTTGACTATCACACTGTATATACGTCAGTATACACACTCACCCCCCAGCCGAGCCGGTCGGCGAGCTCCTGCACGCCGTCGTCGCAGTCGCCGAGGCTGGCGACGTCGCGCGTGGGCTCGTCGTCGAGTGCAGCCGCTTGACTATCACACTGTATATACGTCAGTATACACACTCACCCCCCAGCCGAGCCGGTCGGCGAGCTCCTGCACGCCGTCGTCGCAGTCGCCGAGGCTGGCGACGTCGCGCGAGGGCTCGTCGTCGAGCTGCAGCCCGCCCGCCATGCCCCACAGCCGCAGCAGCGGCGACCTCACGCCCGCCTTCTCGCGGTTTATTAATAAGCGGGGACACCAGTCTGGGACCCTAGAGAGGATTTAATATTATTGAAAAGGCTGGTTTTAAGGGTGCATGATAGGAAAAGATGGTTTGCGCGGGCCATATTTTTATAAAGAAAACCGACTTCAAAAAACCTACCTCTAAAAAGCAAGAACTAGAGTCACCCAGGGTTGCAAAACTCATGATTTTTTTATTTTAATCAAAAAAGTCAGATTTAAAAAAAAACACGTTTTTTTATTTATTTGATTTTTTAATTTTTATTAGGTTTTGCGATCATTACCCTAGTTTTTCTTGTGGGCAACATTTTTATTTCTGAAAACATAACTGTGATGTGGGAGTCGTATTTTTTCTAGTATACAGGCTGTCCCAAACCTTTGCCACACTGAGGGAAAGTACCTTAAATATTAAAGATAGGAAGTTTTACTGAAAGAAGACTTCATTTTGTTATTAAAAATAAATGGAACTGCGTTCAAAGATTTTTTAAAAATCGCATACGATTCGATACGAATTGATACAATGCGTAATAATTAAAATTTAAATGTTAAATTTCAAGGTCTTCCTTTTGTTTAAGAAGATGTGTCACTATAGAAAAAATAATCCTTATGAGAAACCCTTTCGATTAGTATAGTAAAAATAAATATATTTTTTTTCGTTTTTGGTGGGTTTGATTCCTGGTTAAAGCAGGCGATTTTAAAAAAAATCTTTGAATGCAGTTTCAATTATTTTTAAAAACAAAATGAAGTCTTCTTTCAGTAAAATTTTCTATCTTTAATATTTAAGGTACTTTCCTTCCGTGTGGCAAAGTTTTGGGACATCCTGTATATTATTTAGTATTGTATAAAAATAGCATTGTTAATGCAAAAATCTCAAATTTAAAAATAACTGTGATTATTGTTTTCATTAATTGCATGCATTGCATGTAATGAATGAAAGTAATCAATTCATTGTTATATTTTTCCTGACACAAAAAAAAATATCTTAATTGATTGTTTTGTCTTAAATAAATGTTTTTTCTTTCTTTCTTTCTTTCTTAATTTTTATTGTGATAAATAACTTAGCTTGCACCTCATACTTTGTATTAAAATTGTTTTCGAACATAATAGTTGATGAATATGCATTCCCAGCGTTTAATTAATTCCTTTTTTGGATTTTTGGATTTTGATTTAAATCAGTGATTACTATTAAAAAAATCATGCAATAAAAATCGTGATTTAAATCAACTACATTTAAATCATGCAACCCTGGAGCCACCTCAGATAGAGCAGTCCAATTCAAATAGATATGAAAGAAAATATAATGATGATGTGATTTGAAGTGAACTTACATGTCAATCAGAGACGCGAAAGGCTGCACTTCAAGCGACGAGCCCATGATGATGAGCAGGTCGCACCGCTCGAAGTCGTCGTGCAGGCAGCGCTGGAACCGCTCGGGGAGGCTCTCGCCGAAGAACACTATGTCCGGCTTCACCACGCCCTGGCACTCTGTGCACGTCGGGATCTCGTCCGCGAATATGCGCTCTGTGTTAGCAACAGTGATGACATGTACAGTCAGCGCAGCGCCAAAATAACAAAATACTTAATCATTTGACAAAAACCAACCTTATCTCAAGACATTAAGGTGAACTTTCATTTGTTCTCTGAGCACAAATTTTTACATTTTAAATAAATCTACTCCCAACTTTCAACTTGTGATACAGTAAAGTTAAGTTTGTTGCAGATAATCGGTTTTAACTTTAAGGGACTATAATTATACAGATACTTGTGGTATGACTTCGCCGTTTTCAATTCCACCCCTTTGTCTGACATAGGGGTTGAATTGAAAAAGGCGGTGCTTCACTATTTGCCTCTCGCTTACATAATACCTATACGCTCACTTTCACTCTCATTATAAAGGCTATCACATCACATGCCACCATTTTAATCCCTTTATTTAATTTATATTATATTACACTATTAAAATCTCTTGTCGGTTTATTTACAATAACGCCGCGTTAGGGAAAACATGAATTTGATGATGACATAAAACTATTATTACTTTAATTTTTCAGCCATCCTTATCTCTTTTATTCTATACCTACTTATTAAAGTACTACCTACTCTTTGGCTATGTCAAACATTCCCGCACCGAAAACCCCGACATGTGATTATCAACTTATATTGTAATATTTTACCTTTGACAAAATCTAAATTATATTCCTTCCGACAATCCAAACAGTGAGATGTGTAGAATGTCCCGTGAGCTTCAACAAGTTTGTCGTCTGGGAGGTCCGCTCTTCGCTCTAGTGTGTCTATGTTTTGGGTATAATGACGTAACAATAAACCTGAAAGTCAAGATTAACTTATAGAACTTGCATTATGTTTTATATTTATTTAATAGAAAATATATTTTAGAATTAATGACGAGCGAATCGTCTCGATTTGAGCTTGGGCAAAAATGCTTTCGTATGTCTGTTCTTCTCTACAGGTCGCATTTCTCAATCGATTCTTGTGAAATTTTGTGAGCAGGTTTGATAATTATATATATTATTTTATTGACACAGCTTTTCGAACAAAAGAAACATATTTCGGCTATTTCGTTTTTTTTTTTTAAATGTTATAAACGTAAGGTCTACATAAGTTATTTATTATAATTGAACTTCTTACCTTTCTCATTTAACAGTCTAATGAAATAATGTGATTTGGTAGGTTTGAAGTTTCCTGGGTACATTTCTTTAGCTAAACAAAAGAATGGTTTGGGGTTCTGTCGAAAGAAGTTGATTTCAAATATCGCTTGTGGTTCTGGCAGGTTGTACTTCTGCAGATTATGATATAAACCGGTTTCTGGACTACGAAAATCAGGAATGCCTGCCGCTGAAAATTAAACACATACTTTACAAAAGTACTTCAAGATAAAGAATGGGCAATTAGAAAACATCGGAAACAATTGTCTAACATAACAAAGAAAATTAACAAAAAGTAGTTAGGCCCTAACTCATTTACAATTTCAACTTTATTGCAATGATATGAATGTCAACGTCATTTCTTAGAAAAGCAATAACACAAAGTTAGCCAATGCCCATTCTTCATCTTGAAGTACTGTAATTGCCATTATAGAGCTTGGGGCTGCATCAGCCTTTGTTTAATTTATAAACTGATCTAGAGTGAGTTTAAAAAAAACTAAACTTCGAAGTTAAATTTGAGCAATCGTAGTAAAAATTCGTTGTTATTTAATACTTTGAAACAAAATAATGATGTTATTTTAAAGCGGTAAGTTATGACAGATTGTCACTGCAGTAGTTAGCATCAATTTGTGAAAACATACTGCATTAGTCACTCTAATATCTCTCCGAAAAATTCCATCAACAAACAAACAACAACACCTCTGACAATGACCTTGAGAATGCATTATAAACAATGTTTGTTTCCGACTACACTATTGAACATAACACAAGATGTAGAAGTATAAAAGATTAAATATAAGTTTATTCTAATTACCTGTGGATATTCCAGCTCCAGCTAACGTTATGATATTCTTACATCTATCGCTTTTTATCCATTTAACTATGCCATCTAAGTTGACTTCATCTAGCACCTTTTCACCTGGAGCTGACGGCTCGGCATGCTCGTAAAATCCGAGCTTCTGTGCCAAATACCTTCTGATAGAATCCACGTCCAGGTCTCTGATTCTAGCGCCAAGACTTTCGATCGGATTTGGCGGGATGCTCGCGGCAACAGTATCGACGGGTTCGTCGCCTAAAAATGAAAACAATATTTCATCATTTTTGTTAGATATTCAAATTTAATATAGTGTAACATAATTAACAGACTTACCATCGCTCTTCCCTGGTGGTGTATTTGCAGACATTTCTCGTAAACAAAGCAAATTGCGATTCCAAATCTTTGTCCAGCTCCAGTTGTTTCTCCACGGGATTTTTGACATTGACAGTACGATGTGCATTCTTGAAGTCAGCAAAAAGTTGGTGTTATTACTTTACTCTATGGTTGGTTTATAAACGATTGTGAATCGCTTTGTAAATCACAAACAAACAAAGCAATGAAATTGATCACAAAGTGCGAATATTATGTAATCATGATGATAATTTATGAACTTGCAGTCTTGGCATTGGCACGGTCTATATGATTTAGTTACGATCACTTACCTTAGGTACATATTTGTGGGATCTATTTACGATCTATTTCTGTAGTGCAGAAGGTAGACCGGTAAACTGGGCTGATTAGGAACTTGCGTGGTGAATAACAACGACGACATTATTCGATAGAAAAAAATAATTATCAATAAAGTGACCCTAGTTTTAAAGAAAAGTGTTCTTTATGCAGGTGGCCCAAGCGGTTAATTTTATTTTTTTGTTTTTTTTAATTGAAAATGTCGCTGTTGTTTTCACAACGCAAGTTGCTAATCACCCCAGTTTACGGTACTTTGCTTTACATTTTATGAAACACTCAACAAAACTATTGACAAAATGTTGTAAATAAAAATAAAAACAAACAAGTATTAATTATAAAAATTTTGTGTTATGTATTAAATTAATACTTTCTTTTTGATAGTGGTCATAAAAGGATAAAAATAAAAAAAACGAGTTCACATTTTAATGGAGCATTAACAAGACATACTTTGTAAATGTAACAAAGAAACTAATAAAATTCTTTGTAATTTTGATAAAGAATGCGCGGAAATCTCATGAACGCGAAATAAACTACTTCTGCAGTAGCAACGAAGGAAAATCCTAAGAATATTCCGGCAAATCCACCAATGTTACCTGCAAAGGAAATAAGTATTAATACCTATTTTATTTATTTAGTTGTAATAATTATTGTACTTAAAATTGCAATAAAGCTACTTAATGTACCTACTATACAAAAAAATAGTTTTATTAAAGGCTTTGAAATAAATAAATAAAATTAAATAAATATTACCTACAATGGAAAGCACCTTTGTAAATATTAGTAGCAAAGTTTACTTACTGACTATTTCATACCAGTATGAAATAACGTCCAGGCGGTCTAGAGTGCCGTAGTCCGTAGACTGGTAGATGGCGATCGTGCATTTATTTACCATTTCGATGTCATCTCTGCAAAGGAGAGGCGGGTTGCAAATGTTGAGAACTGCTAAATCTGAGTTCCTTATAATCCCTTCCTGAAGCTAAATATTTAAGTGTTACTATTAAACGCTCCTCGGAAGTAACATTCTCGCGTTATAGTGTTTTTCTTAGTACGGACTTACAAAGGTCAATCCATCATGAAATTTCGAAACTCGTCACTGTCCAGCTCTCTAACTATATTTACGTGACTCAGTTGCTTTCCTTTTAACAACCATGGTTTTGTCCATATTCTTCTTTTTCTTTTTTGTCATCTAAGTACATTAATAATTGTAGTTAGAGCCAAGATCAATCCAAATTTTTGCTTCTTGGTAAGAGGCATCTTGATACAAACAAGTCCGTTCAGCAGAGGTAGCAAAATAAAACTAAAATTGGCGATTTAAGTTGTGTGTACGTGTGTATGGACGATCATTGTACCCAATTCAATCGGCAATCAAATTGTATCGTGTGGAAGGGGTTTTAGAAATGCCTGTAGTAGAGTGTTTAGAAGGCCATGTCTTCACCTTTGCGGCGAGATATATGTTCGTCATCTCGTATGTGCCTTACTCCTTCTGGCTTGCGAGCTATAAAAACCTTCAGTGACGGATAAACAATTTCGGATTCAACGGATAAAACTGTAGGATTCAAACCGATCCTCATTGCCTCCGCTATCTATTGACTAATGTCCCCTAGCCAAAGTACAGTCAGCAAAGTTATGACCTTAACAGTTTGAAAACAAAAAGCTTGCAAGGATGGCACTAAAAGTTCGTTTTTTACCTGCCTCCATTGTTTTTATACAAAATATGCTTTTGTGACTTTTGGGTAAATGCAAGACAATACAGACTACTCAATCTAAAAATGAACCTTAAGGTGTTCAGCTCATAGCTTTTCTGACTGTACCTAACATTTGCTAATTTTCGTTATCGCTTCGCTTCGAAACATGTACCTATATGGATTTGACTTTTTAAAATTTGATTGTTAACGAAACCTATTATGTCAATCCAAGCGCGTCTTACTCTAAGCATAGTAGAATATTTGATTCTACTATGCTCTAAGTGTCAATCCCATAGGTAGGTACCTACATGTTTCGAAAGGGTACGTATCAGAATGTCTAAAGTTAGAATGTCTAAACTTAAAATGGCAAAGTTCAAAATGTCAAAAATTTGAACGTCTAACGATTAAAATGTCGAAAGTTCAAAATGTCAAAAACGAAAATGTCAAGCGGTCAGATAGTCCAAACTAAAAATGTCTAAGTTCAAATGATCAAAACTTAAAATGTCTAATAGTCAAAATACATATAAAGACGTAAATAATTTACTTATGCCTTTCTTTCATTTAGGTACCTAATTAATTAGGTAAAATAATTGCGTGTTAACATCTGTGTCTCCGCCGCACATCACCATAGCCACGCCGCTCCCTGATTCGGTAGCTGGTGCCAGTCACTGATTCTGTAGCCGCCGAACAAAATCCACCAATTGAGTTTGAAATAGATTTCTTTCTGGTGCTTCGCCGGCCGCTGCCGCGGCACGCTCTCTTCGCTCGCTCGGCTCGCGCGCTGGGTTCATGTCAACCTAACATGCTCGTCGCTACGCTCCTCGCACCTATCTCGTGACCTATGGTCTACGGTTTCTAAGTCCCAGTAGACTAGTTTAGGCTCATTTCCGGCAGCTAAATTTGCTATAAAGCATTTCAGGCGAAGCCCAAAGACCTCCACAGACTCAATCAACCTCAAAGAAAGCGATTCGTTTTAAGATCCAACCCAATTCAAATAAATCATTGTGAACTTTAGACTTAATGACCATTGATATTTCAACTCGTCAAGTATTTGATACGTTTGATACTTTAAATTTTGCTATTTTGAAGTTAAACATAATGATTTTCGACATTTTAAACCATTTGAATTTTGATTTTTGACATTTTGAACTTTGCCATTTTAAGTTTAGACATTCTAACTTTAGACATTCTGATACGTACCCGTTTCGAAAGCGAAGCGATAACGAAGATTTGCTAATGTTACTTTGGCTAGACCCTCTGTTTCGTTTGCTAAAGTCATCGAAATGTAAAGTAAGTAAAGTATAGGTACCTAATAATTTTGTAATGACTGTGACAAAAAAATATTCATCCTTTGCTTGTTACTATAAAGTCGCACAACAGGATAGTGACGTAGTTAAGCATGTATCACCAAAGATATTAGAATTTTAAAAAGAGGATATCATTGTGTATCACTGCCGGAATGCCAGACCTTTTCTTGGATCATGTATACTGCTGGAGAATTTAAGAAACTCAAACGTCATTTCCCTATTTTAGGCTGCCTGTCCATTGACGCGGAAAAAGGCGGTGGCGGCGCGGCGCCGGCGCGGCGTTCCAAACATTTGAGCGTGACGTTCGGTTGACACAACCGTGTCGTTCCAAACATCAGAGCGTTGCAACCAAACAACCATCAAAAATGATGGTTGTAAAACGCTCTGACGTTTGTCTATAGAAAAAATGTCAATGTCATTTGACATTATTTTGTATTTTTGATGTTTTTATGTCTAATTTTTAAAATAATCATTTTAGATCCTCAAAAAACGGATTTTATTTGATTTAGTATAAAGAAAAGTTTAAATTATTTGTATTCCAAATAGAAAATGAAGAATTTGTATTGACATTGACATTTAAAGTTCTTGGTCGTTCCAAACCTTAAAACGAGTTAAAAAACAACCAAACAACCGGCGCTCAAACGTTCTGAACGCAACCCTGAGGCGCGTTCCAAACCTACACCACAGAATATATAATAGTACTAACGGCGGCGCGGCGGCCGGCAGAGCGGAGAAACGAGGAAATATTAACCAAAAGAATTTCATAAAATCTCCGCCTTGCAATCCTATCTATACTAGGTATACAAAAATGAATCCCTATTTTCCTTGGTCACGTCACGCCCACGCCATCGCCATCACATCACGTGTGAACGGCTGGACCGATTTCGCTTTTGTTGTGTTTGTTATTATAAGGAGAAGGTTCTCCGCTGTGCCACCTCGCTCCGCGGCAAATGACAGGCAGCCTTATTCCGCCCTGCGTTGTGTTGTGAATTGTGATATCCACCTGAACTTCGATCTGGACTGCTTATTCGCATACTCGTGCTGGCTGGAGACCTTCATCGAGTTGGGGATCTTGGAGGCCTTGCTGAAGTGCTGGGTGAACTCGCAATCGGGCAGGCACTCCGGGCAGAACAGGGAGTCCTGGATCTCCGTCTCTAAACCCTCATTGCTTTCAGCGCCTTCGGGGTATAGATAGAGAAGCTTCTCTGGGAAAGACAAGGCAGGGGTACAGGGACTAAACAAGGAATGTCACATTAAATTAAGATTCGGGATAAGTAGGTATGGCAACAAATCGGTTTTCGCGGCTATTTTTTTTTAGGTGTAAGTATTTTAAAAAGCGCAAAATCAAGAACAGTCCATCAATCAACAGATTAAAATCCTGTACCTACCTAGGTACATGTGCAAAACTGGGAATATCACATGTACCTAGACAACGATATATCAAAACAAGTTAAGTTAAGGATCATTCACACAGCTGCGGCGCGTCAGCGGCGCGTCAGCGGCGCGTCAACGGCAAAAATATAGTTACATACAAGTTGTACTACACTGTTCACACACATCAGTCACGTCAACGTCCAGTCACCGGCAAGTCAAACGCATATTGCTACGGCATGCCGGCGCCGCGCCGCTGCCGCGCCGCTGACGCACCGCTGACGCACCGTGCGGCACGTCACCGGTGCGGCGCGTCGCCGGCGAGTCACCGGCAAGGAGAACAGGGTTGCTACTTTTTTGTTTAACTAAATTATTGGTTGCTTTAATCGTTATAGAAAAGTACACTGTGGTATGGAAATAAAGTATTATTTATTTATTTCAACTTTGAAAAACATTTATTTTTACAACTTTTTGTAATATCTTGGTAAATTTATTGGACTTAATTTACACCACCAGTCTAGGATGAGTATTTTTCGAGATATTCCTGTTTTAAGATTAACAGATGACAGCTGTCAAAGTTAAAACAGCAATATCTCAAAAAGAAATTGTTGAGGTTTGCGTACGTTGCGGATGACGTCATAATTTAATTACAGATCACTAGACTATGTTTTCCTACCATCACTTGTTTTTACGACATTCATTTGTTTACTCTAAATCCACTCACATTGTTGTATTTTTATTAAAATTTGAAAAAAATTACCTTTACTAGAACTTAGTGGAACAGGTGAATTAAGTCTCATAAAGTTACCAAAATATTAACAAAATTAAAAAATAAAACTGTTTTTAAAATTGAAATAAATAAATAATACTTTATTTCCATACCACAATGTACTTTTTTTCTACCTATTATAATACAACCAATAGTTTATTAAAACAAATAAGTGGCAACCCTGTTTGCCTTGCCGGGGAAGTGGGCGGCGGCGCGGCAGCGGCGCGGCAGCGGCGCGGCAGCGGCGGCGGCGCGGCACCGGCGGCGGCGCGGCTGCGGCGGCGGCGCGTCACCGGCAAAACAAACAGGGTTGCTATTTTTTTGTTTTAATAAATTATTAGTTGCTATAATCGGTAGAAAAAAGTACATTGTGGTATGGAAATAAAGTATTATTTATTTATTTCAACTTTGAAAAACATTTATTTTTATTTTGGTAATACTCTTAATTTACACCACCAGTTTAAGAGGAGTATTTTTCGAGATAAATTGCTGATTTAAGATTGACAGATGATAGCTGTCAAAGTTAAAACAGCAATATCTCAAAAAGAAATTGTTGAGGTTTGCGTACGTTGCGGATGACGTCATAATTTAATTACAGATCACTAGACTATGTTTTCCTACCATCACTTGTTTTTACGACATTCATTTGTTTACTCTAAATCCACTCACATTGTTGTATTTTTATTAAAATTTGAAAAAAAATACCTTTACTAGAACTTAGTGGAACAGGTGAATTAAGTCTCATAAAGTTACCAAAATATTAACAAATTTAAAAAATAAAACTGTTTTTAAAATTGAAATAAATAAATAATACTTTATTTCCATACCACAATGTACTTTTTTTCTACCTATTATAATACAACCAATAGTTTATTAAAACAAATAAGTGGCAACCCTGTTTGCCTTGCCGGGGAAGTGGGCGGCGGCGCGGCAGCGGCGGCGGCGCGGCACCGGCGGCGGCGCGGCTGCGGCGGCGGCGCGTCACCGGCAAAACAAACAGGGTTGCTATTTTTTTGTTTTAATAAATTATTAGTTGCTATAATCGGTAGAAAAAAAGTACATTGTGGTATGGAAATAAAGTATTATTTATTTACTTCAACTTTGAAAAACATTTATTTTTATTTTGGTAATACTCTTAATTTTCACCACCAGTTTAAGATGAGTATTTTTCGAGATATATTGCTGATTTAAGATTGACAGATGACAGCTGACAAAGTTAAAACAGCAATATCTCAAAAAGAAATTGTTGACCTTCACATTGTTTTTCCGACATTCATTGTTTACCCGAAATCCACACACATTATTGTATTTTTATTAAAATTCGAAAAATTGTTCCCTTGCTAGAACTTAGTGGAACAGGTGAAATTAAGTCTCAAAAAATTACCAAAATATTAACAAAATTAAAAAATAAAACTGTTTTTAAAATTGAAATAAATAAATAATACTTTATTTCCATACCACAATGTACTTTTTTTCTACCGATTATAGCAACTAATAATTTATTAAAACAAAAAAATAGCAACCCTGTTTGTTTTGCCGGTGCCGCGCCGCCGCCGCTGCCGTGGACTGCTTGTTCACACACATTTTTTCAAAACAAATTACCTACCTAATGTGCAAATAAAGAACATTTCTTTTGAAAGACTTATGGATAAGGACATAAGTTTTCATTATTACCAGTCGAAGTTGATGATGAAGCGAGGCGATAATAAAGATTTGCAATTAGGTACCTAGGTACCTACTTATTAGGTAGGGTAATATGCCTAGTTAACCGGCCGCCCCCAGTTATCCGGCCCCCCAACAGTTTTTCGAATAAAATAAGAAATTCGTGGCAATTTCTTAACAATTTGGATATTTTCCTGGCAGCACTGTTATCGATCTATCGAATGGTATGAACGCCACTAGCGAAACGTTACGTAATATTTTATAATTTGTGTTTCACGTTGAAGCCTACCGCATCTGGGTCGATTTCGCAAGTGGAGATAAAAAAAAAATAGTGGAGAGCTCTTGCCAAATAGTCAATATTGTCCTTCAGGGCATCGTTAAAAGGTAAATATTTAGTTTGTTCTCAAGGTATGTTGTTATTCATTACTATTTTAACGTTAAATATGGCTTAATAAGCAGATATTTAGTAAATATCAAGGGGCCGCCTTACTAGACAACGAAACCACATGTTTCCAGTATACCGGCCGGGGGCCGGTTAACTGGGACTGAGCTCGATATTTTGTTTTGTTTTTTTTTGTTTAAAGAGGGATTCCATAGAAGAATGTATAATGCTATCCCTTTTTATTTATTTTAAAGTACTTTGTGTCCAGTACTCGGCCGCCTAAATGTGCTTGTATAAGAAGTTGATTTTTTCTTTTTGTATGGAAACGGGTGGCCGGTTCTACTGGGTGCTTGCCCAGTTTACCGGCCTCCTAGTATACACTAGGAGGCCGGTATACTGGCTATCCTGCAAAATACTCCCAGTACACCGGCCAGCTTTGAAATTTATCTACTAATACAAATTATTGTGCGTCTCGTGAACAAGCGACGGCGACGTGCCCGCCATCCAGGTCGTTGACCCTAGCTGAATACCTATTTGTCTCTTGTTATTTCCGAAGTGTATGTCAGCGAATTACTCAAACGAACGCTACTGCATTGAACGATGTGTTTTTTTAAGCAGACTTGCCTATTAGCTAGACTTCTTTATTTCTAGCGAATTACTCAAACGAACGCTACTGCATTGAACGATGTGTTTTTTTAAGCAGACTTGCCTATTAGCTAGACTTCTTTATTTCTATACTACACTTTAATACTAATCTATATATTACCTAATTTTTTGTTAATTATTAAATTATTATTTGTTACCTATGTCTCTTGAGCTCGGTGGCGCAATTGTTCAGTGCCTGGCCCAGCGATTGCGGAAGTTAAGCAAAGTTCGCAAGGGTCGGTCATGGGATGGGTGACCAAAAATTTATTATCTTGAGCTCCTCCGTGCTTCGGAAGGCACGTTAAGCCGTAGGTCCCGGCTGCATTTGCAGTCGTTAACACCCACCAATCCGCATTGGGCCCGCGAGGTGGGTTATGGCCCATCCTCCTTACCACCCATAAAGAAGGCCTGTGCCCCAGCAGTGGGGACGTCAAAAATGGCTGTTGGACATGTCTTCTTGATTACTTAAGGGTAATAAAATTATTAATCGAAGATTTACATTTTCTATAAATTTTCCTATTCCTATATGAAAAACTGCAAGGCTGATTCCAGAATCAATATAAAGGTTCCAATTAATAGCAAATGTTAAATAAAAGTACAATCAACGATTTTTTTAACTCAAAAATAATAGTTCACATCACAAGCAAAGCCATAGGACAATACTTGTTAAGTATATTATCTGAAATTCAATTTCATACAAAAATCAAAGAAAAATGGACCTTATTTAAACTGTATTAAGAGTCACAGGCCGCTTACTGGGCTAGCTTATCTTTTGCCCAGTATCCGGCCGTCATGTTCTTTGAAAGGCGGCCGGTATACTGGGCAAAGTGGGGCCGGAAATAGGAACAGGGGGGCCGGAAACTGGGCAAATCGTACTTTTTTGGAAAATAATTTCTAATGACAAAACCAACTGATGGAAATTTTCAAAAAAAATACAAGTAATTCTCAAGGATATATCCAACAACATAAAAAATAGTTGGGATCATTACTATTTGTTAAATTTAAGTTACAACTGTTCAAAGTCAACAACTGCCTTAAACGGCCGGAAACTGGCACTTTACCCTACTACTTACTTACTCAAAATTACAAAATTAAGGAAGAAGAAGAAGTGGTAGGAAAATATACACCGTTAATTTTTAAGTAGGTATATATATATATTTAAAAATGAAAAGGCGATTTCAGAATCACGGAATCGCGAAAACAAAAATCAGCTGCTCCTTAAATTATAGTCGAGTCGATGTTGTACTTTTCTATGGAACAGCTTATTTTATTTTTTTATTTTTTATTTTTATTTACTTATGACAGCTAACAAGAACATACCTACACCAAAGACAGGGCAATGATACATTCGAAGGACAGTGTTGTCTTTTTTACAAGCTGCCACGACATGCATGCATTATATTCAACTATTTTTTTTTTAGTTTATTGGGGTCTAACAACCAAATATTATTATAAATATATCTATGTACCTATCTTGTTTTTATATTTACTTATTACATTTCTTCGAGATTCCTTCCGTGGTTGGCCCCATAGTAAAAGTTGTTCATTCACGTGGTCTGAAATCCCCATTTTAAAAATTAACGGTGTACAAAAGTGCTTAATCATCAGTCTTTGACTTCGATGAAAAATAAATGAGACAGAGGAGATATGAAGCAAAAAATAAAGAATCCTATAGATCTAAACTTTAGATTTTGCTAAAAGCAATAATTTTACGGAAAGTTTTCGTAAGTGTCGCGTTCGCGTGCATGTCGTGTCGGTAATCGCTCCATGTTAAGTCGCCGAAACAATTTAGCACATGTATTAAAGGAGACCGCCTCAAATACCTTAAATTATGTAAGACATTGTAAGTACATACATATCTTAAAATGTGGCAGATTGTCGGAATTTCAGACATTTCCGTGTCTCAATCGTGACTTGTCAGGACGTTTACGAAGACCACACAAGTGACAAGTAATATAAGTAGGTATTACCTGATTGGTTAATGGTTGCTATTTCACAAAAAAGTGGAGCTTTAATAACATCAGCGAACTAAATTACACTAAGTCATGATGTTTCTGACGCAAACGCAATGTAAAAATGCGTCAATCAGATGGGATTTTGCTAGAAAGTGTAAATCTTTCAAAATCAACTTGGATTATAAGGTCTCGGTTGTTGGAGGTAGGTAGGTACATTAGGTACCTATAGAGTAGTAGAAGGGGAGTTCTGCCATCAGCATTTATTTATTCTTATGCCATCAGACAGTACGGATCGTACTTTATATTTTTTACCGTAAAACTTCTTGGACATACCTTTGTACTTATTGAGACAGCTGAGCTCTTCAAAAGTGCACGTCAGAGTGTCACTCCCGCTGGACAGGAAATACGGAGTGCATTTGCACAAAGACTGCACAGTTCTGATGCGGCAGTTGACAATGCACGCACTGAACGAGTACATCTTGCCGAACTGCTCCTTCTCGTCGTGGAATAGGCATTTCCTCTAGAAAAATGGAAACATTGCAAATTGCAAGAGATGCTCTTCTGGTTACTGCTGAAGAAAAATAATCATATGACTTGGTGCAGGGCCAGCGTTATCGACTTAAGTGCGAGTGGTATGAAATGGAATAGAGGTCAAAGGACCGTGTCTTTTGATTGAGTTAACCCAGGGTCTTTTATAGCATCAAAAAGAGCGTGGCTAGGTATCTAACTAGATAGGTCCACGCGTTCTTTAGAATAATAGTCTTGATTTATTCAGGCAGATGGGACAATGAAGGTGAAACTACAGTTTTCTTCAGAAAAGAAACCTTACCGTAGTGAGGGGATACTTGCGGACCTCGTCGGTGGCCGTCTGCTTGACGGAGCGCAGCTCCAGGTACATGGTCTGGTTGGCCTCCAGGATGCGGTGGATCACGCGGCCGCCGCTCGGGTCCGCGTAGTGCGTCGGGTCGAACAGAAAGATCTACAAGTTGAGATAATCTAGCGTTTGAACTGCTGGCGTGGCGTATATTGAAACCCTCCAGTATATAGTCTAACACTCCAATATTTCTGAGCTGCGGGCGCGCAGTTTGTTTACGGAATCCCTTCCAGTATTCAACACTCCAGTAATTCTGAACTGAGGCATAAGAATATTAAAACTTTTAGTTATTTATTCTTATGGTACCTACCTATTCCTTTTCCTTTACCTTTCAACTACATACCTAACTAGTTGTAAAGATTTAGCTCATTTTGTCATAAACCGGTTTTTATGAAGAATGGCTAATTTATACTTGCCATCCTTATATGTTTTATTTCGCTTCATACATACATTCCCATTATCGAAGACCCTTGCCTTCAATTTGTAAATTGTAATTATAATGAGGTTCGTTCACCCACGTCGAATCCAGCCATGTGGCTCAGCGGGTAGCTGTAGTCGTCGAGCATCGGGTCCAGTATGAGGTTCAGACCGGACAGGGAACCAGCAGACGTCTGCCGCTTCGCATCCGCTATAGTTTTGTTAGGCCTGGCAGATAAAAACTTGTAGTCAATCTTAATGTTTACCATAGCTCTAAATTTTATCGGCACACAAAATCATCGATCATTAAAGAAGACTATTCGGTCTTCGCTCTCTTTGACAATAGGTTCTTCTCTTCCAGTTCTCGAGGGGACGTAGGTAGGTTTCTGTGTCCGTGCAGCCACGTGCACTATCGTGCACTTGTAACCGACGATTCAACGCGCAAATTTCTTATGGATGGCGTGTGATGCCGGGAATTGTGAAGTAAAGACAAAATCATCGATCATTAAAGAAGACTATTCGGTCTTCGCTCTCTTTGACCATAGGTTCTTCTCTTCCAGTTCTCGAGGGGACGTAGGTAGGTTTCTGTGTCCGTGCAGCCACGTGCACTATCGTGCACTTGTAACCGACGATTCAACGCGCAAATTTCTTATGGATGGCGTGTGATGCCGGGAATTGTGAAGTAAAGTAACCGCTGGCTGTGCGGTGAGCCAGCATGCAATTAAGAATAAAATATAGAATAGAATATCATTTATTTGCATTTGATTAGGGTACACTGGATGTAAGGACGATAAAATTCATCCGTCGTATGTATGTCTCAGTAAAATTATAAAATATAATATGTCAACGGTAACGGTAATGTCCGTAATATCTTTAAAAGTTATAGAAACTCACATTGGTTTAAACAAGCAGATAATAGGTACGTGTAATATTTTAGGTGGTCTGGTATAGCTCATACCTGCCAGCCGACTCGTAGTCGAGAATAAAGTTGAAGGCGCAGCAGTGGCCCCGAACGGTGCGGCGCACGGCAAACAAGCTGGAGCAGTTCGTGAACAGCCCGCCCCAAGCGCACCGCAACAGCATCTCGTCACAGCTGGGGGCCAACTGGATGGAAGCAGTTTACTTTACTTGAGACTAATTTAACCAACATTGCTCGACGGATCGCTCAGCTGAAGTGGCAGGGGGCTGGACACATAGCGAGAAGAACCGATGGCCGTTGGGGCGCAAAGGTTCTGGAATGGCTCGCGCGCACCGAACGACGCTCCGTGGGTAGGCCCCCGACAAGGTGTACCGACGATCTGGTGAAGGTCGCTAGAAACCGCTGGAAGCGGGCAGCGCAGGACCGATCGTCGTGGAGATCCTTGGGGGAGGCCTATACCCATCAGTGGGTGTCGTGCGGCTGATATGATGAGACTAATTTAGTAAAGATTATAATCTGGGCAACTGGTTAACTCTCTAGTTTTTTCCATCTTCAGCTACGCCTCGGAAACGTGGACATTAAAGAAGGCCGACCGAGATCGCATTGACGCTTTTGAGATGTGGTGCTGGAGGAGGATGTTACAAATACCGTGGACTGCATTCCGAACAAACGAGTCTATCCTTCGAGAGCTCAACATTAAAACCGGGCGGATTGCCTCCACCGTTTTGTGACCGGCGATTGGCTCTGCCAGTTGCCGCTCCCAGTCCTCAAGACATTGCGCCTCTGCCACCCGCATAAGCCCGGCAAACTCCTGTGGGGCAAGGCGGCTATCCGCCGCCCTTATTTCCTTCCTACGCCTGTACGCCTCCGAACTGATTCGGTCACTGGCAAGGTCGATGGCAAACGGCCGAGAGGTCGAAGCTCAACTAGGTGGTCTGACCAAATCCGCTCAACGCTGAACACCAAGCTACACGATGCACTCCATGTTGCTAAGGACAGACAGCGATGGAGAGGCATCGTCAAAGAAAAATTAACTTCCCATCGGGGGAATCACGACCCTCAGTAATGAGGAACACGACGCGAGTAGGAGGAGGATAATCTGGGCAGTAACAAATTCTCTTAAGAGTCGATGTAGAGAAGTATAGATTTCTTTATCGTCTAGCTAGTCTATGGGTAACAGTATGCGTGTGGCAGCAGACCGTCAGAGGGCCTGGTACGAGTTGTTTTCTCACCAGACTTCGCGAATAGTATCGGATATACTGCACACAGTCAATGCGAGTGAGTGAACGAGTGAAAGGGAGGAAACGATAGTTAACTATTCGCAAAGTGAAGTGAGAATAAAACACTAACTCGTGCCAAGGCCCTCAGGAGTGGAGAAACAGAGAGGTCTATAAATGCCACAGAATACGTAATCTAGGGCTGCAGTCTGCAGTTCTACACTACAAAGAGATAGAAGTGAAGTGATACATGATAATTATTTTCTGCCTATTTACCATTTTCATAATTTCCGTAACTTTATCGGCATTTATGCCGATCGCGTCTAATAACGGGTGTTTCCTGAGGTCCTCTATCCACGAATAGTCCAGCAGACGCCCCAACTCTCGGCCGAACCGCAACACTTCCTCTAACGACTGATTGTATTGGGCCAATGAGGAAAAACTGGAAATAAAAAAAAAACATTATGGATTGCTCCGCGTATGTGTCGGGTTCTCATCACCTGGGTGACGTTTTTACGTATTGCGGTTTATTTTTGGGAACCGCTATGGGAGCACAGCCCTCAGGAGACGGGTAGCAGCGCCTGTCTCCCAAAAACTTGGGCCAACTACTGCGATTGCTTATGTCTATGCGGCGTTGCGAATCATAGTGCTTATATAAAGACGAAATTGTGAATTATCTCTCTGTAATTCACTCCGAAGAAACTTTGTGGTACCTACTTTTTAACGCTTAAACAATATTTTCTAGCCTGTCGTTATATATGTTTTATGGAGTTTTTTTGCTAAATAAAATATATGGTTAGCGTTCGTCTTCTACTTTTAGGAATCTGACAGTCTTCTAGCCCATCAGTAGGTAGTCCTTTAAGTAGATGGATGATATTTATTAACTTGTCCATCAGCCATTTTTGATGTCCCCACTGCTGCTGCACAGGCCTTCCTTATGGGTGGTAAGGAGGATGGGCCATAACCCACCACGCGGGCCCAATGCGGATTGGTGGGTGTTAACGACTGCAAATGCAGCTGGGACCAACGGCTTGACGTGCCTTCCGAAGCACGGAGGAGCTCGAGATAATAAATTTTTGGTCACCCATCCCATGACCGACCCATGCGAACGTTGCTTAACTTCCGCAATCGCTGGGCCAGGTGCTAAACCACTGCGCCACCGAGCTCCTCCTTATTAACTTAACTCTATGAATTTATCTATGCCAGCCACCTTTGAGAAAAAATCGTTAGGTCACAATATTTGCTCACTTTTGGAACTATGGCTTACATTTCTGTAGAAAATTTCTCCAAAGCTTTATTGCTGATTCTGTTAATATTGCAGATTGCAACAGCAGGAAAGTCAATCTGCGTGATAGGGTAGGTGTAGGACTCCATGGTGACGATCAGCGGCTTGGTGAGAGTGTCGAACCAGGTGTGGAACAGGAAGTAGCAGGTGGTGCCCAACACCATGGACAAAAGCGCTGTCCAGATTAACCTGCATTTTAAAAGGGCTTTATTTTATAGGAGCTACTGTTTAATCTGTGTGTTTTTTAAGACTAGGTCTACCAAGAGTTGATGCAAACTGTTTTCGCTACCGAAAACTATCGGATGTATGTACTGCTCACAGTCACAGTCAATGCGGGTTCCATTTAGAATTACCATTACTTATTGGTAAAAATAGTGGCACTAACTTTTCCACAATTACCATTACGTTTTATGGACGCCATCCCAAGTAGCCATTTTCGGTCGCAGAATTTCCAAAGTAGCTACAAGTCGTCGCCGTTCCGTAATCGTTACTACACATGGCGACTGTGATAGCTTTGGTTATTAAGTGTGGTAACCGTTCATACACAATGCGACCGAAAGAAGTTTCAGTAACAATGTGTGGTTGCTGTGTACACACGTTACTACATCTTTGCGTACACTTAATTTCATACACTCTTGCGCCCATTTTGTAACTAGTGTATACACTAGTAAAAATGTGTAGTTATTGTGTGGTAATTGTGTAGTAACTTCATCACTAGAATTAATATAATGTGTGGTAACGTTCCATAACTGTTACTAAACATTATCCCTTGTGATTTGAATACAATCATTATTTCGAGTCTTTGCTTCTCAAACTGTACCGACAGCGTACGCGAAGGTTTGGTTATAATTTAAATAAAAATGAGCGAAAACGCATCTAAACGATTTCGTTTGACGTCGAACTTTTATAGAAAAGTTGATGCATTAGTGAATCAACAAAATATATCTACGAGTAAGTATGTTTGTCTGTAAATTACATGCTTTTTACCTATGAAATATGTAGATTTTGCTGGCAATCACAGTTAATAGTGGTTTGTTACACAAGGGACGTAAGAGAGCTATTACAGAACAAGATCCAATTTGGCGCCCATGCGAGCGTAGCTCGCAAAGGGCGCTACGGATCGAGTGCACCCGAGATATTTAGATATGAATATAGTTAGAATATACAGAATACAGAATATAGTTCGAGGGTGTAATAGCTACTTACAACCGAGGTAAGCATACTACTTTACATCATTCATGCGAGGTAAATAAAACATTTATATTGGTATGTCAAAATGATTTTTTCATTAGAGAGAAAATATTTATAAAAAAAATATTTATTAAAATTAATATTTACATTGTGCTTCCTCGCCTTGTCCGGGGAGAGGGTGAGAGAGCCATTGCCGATTTTCTTGTTTTAACACGTTTTTGTCGTCTGGCAACACTGGATTCCCGCCTTTTTCTCTGCAACATAGACAATTCCCGCCAAGAATCATCCCTTCCACTAGGGCAAGCCAGCGCCTGAGCGCTCACTTTTTCCTCATTGCGTTGCTGAACTTCGTAGTGATAGCACAGTTAAGAGGAAGTCCTGTCGATTGGTGTAAAGTTAATAGTCGATATGGACGCCTCATCGTCTGGTAGCACTGGAAGGCGACAGCGAAGGAGCCGGCAGAAAAGGCGGAGATCACCATCAAGCTCCTCTTCTGAAAGGAGTTCAAGTAGCTCGGTGGAACGGGCTAACTGGCGGCGACGTTCTTCAAAAAAAGCTAAGTACCAAAATTCTTCGACTTTGCTAGATAATTTGTGTAACCAAGTGCAAGTGCTAACTGATTTTATGAATAACATTGTCCAAAATGACACAAATCTAGTTGTACCATGTTTGCCAGAATCGACGAATTCGCAAATAGATAAAGCATCCAGAGGTTCACCTGGACCGGAAATTCAAAAACAAAGTAATGACTTTTCTTTTAAATCTTTGCAAACCACTTTAAAAGCGTCCGGTTTTGGTAAGACGGATCAGGACCGGTTTGATATTTTGAACTCTTTGCAATTATTTGAGTCTCCAGATTGGTCAAATATCAATTTTATTGATACTCAAAAAACATACTTATCTAAGCCAGGCTTTGTCGAATTGGAAACAAACGACGATCTAAAGCCGTACGATAAAAATAATTTTCTACCCTCATGTGAACGCACATTGGCTGCTTTATCTAATGCTGTATTATTACAAAGAAGTATGCTACAAAGTAATGTAACTAAGTTATTGTCTTGGGTAAAAGATTTGCAAGCTGTGTCTTATGAGGAATTCAGTACTAAAATCAATGAAATTCTTTGCGAAGATAAAGAGTACAATGATATTTCAAATAATATTATACAAATAATATGTGGAAAGCGAGCTTCTATAATTAATAACCGGCGAACAGAAATCTTGAAATCTATTTCTAATAATTATACGGCTGATAAATTCAAGAAGATTCCACCCTCGTCTGAATTTTTATTTCAACCTGAACAATTTAGTAAATTGCTAGAAAAAGAGGGTGGTCCAGCTAAAGTTTTTCAGAAGCCACAACCTATAAAGAAAAATGTTGTCTCTTTTAAAGCACAGGCACCTAGATTTGCACCTAATAAGAATCAATATTCCTTTCGAGGCAATACTAACGAGCAATCTTTACCCAATGCAAAACGAGACTTTTCTTCCCGAGGTAAACGAAAATATGATACTCATAAAAAATCTAGTAAACGAAGTCATGGCGGTGACTCCAAGAGACGTCGCTATGATTGACTCGAAATCATTTCAAGCAGGCCGTCTGAAGCATTTTATCGAAAGATGGAAAGCCATGCAAACTCCATCAGTAATTTTAAAGATGATATCAGATTTTCGAATACCGTTTATAAAAAAACCCCCTTTGATTTTACCAAATTTGAATTTTTATCAGACGCCAGATACCCCTCAAATGTTTCTAGAAGTTCAAAAAATGATAGAATCAAATATAATCGAGCCAGTTCAAATAAGTCCCAGTTTCGTGTCTCCACTATTTCTAATAGAGAAGGCCGATCAAACTTATCGACAAATTTTCAATCTAAGGGCTCTGAACGACTACATATCGATAAAGAAATTTTATCTCATTTCTCATTTCGAAATCCCAAACTTCCTTCAACCGGGCGACTGGCTGACGAAGATAGACATGTCTCAAGCGTACTTTCACGTGAATATAGCCCCAAGTCATCGACCTTTTCTAAGACTTATTTTCAGACAAAACCTTTATCAGATGACATGCCTTCCATTCGGTATAGCATGTGCACCAAAATGTTTTGCAATGATAACCAACTTTTTAGCGCAGAAACTTCGAGAAACCGGAATGAGGGTAGTTGTTTATTTAGACGATTTTATGTTGGCACATCAGAACAGAGATTTGCTTCAGCAGCAAACCTCTATGGCTGTAACATTGCTACAGGCTCTAGGTTGGATCCTAAACTTCGAAAAATCTGTTTTAAATCCCACTCAGAACCTAGAATTTCTAGGGATTCGATGGGACACTGCAAGCAACCGAAAGTACCTTCCTCAGCAGAAGGTATTGAAACTTCGTCAGGAGTTTCAGAGACTCCTGACCAAGAAACGGTGCTCGTTAAGAGAAGCTCAATCGATACTAGGAAGATTAAATTTTGCAAATTTCGTAGTCCCTCAAGGTCGTTTACACTGCCGTCTGTTTCAGGGCCACCTACGAATTCTACGTCAAGGACACCCGAAACAGCGTCACAGCTTGCCCGAGGAGGTGATCGAGGAACTACAGTGGTGGCATCGATCGGTGAGCGAATATTCTCTGATTCATTTACCACAGGTTACACATTACCTCGTGTCCGACGCATCCGATCACGGCTGGGGTGCCTTGATCAACGACACATACTTGGCGGGCCAGTGGGCACCCCATCAGCAGCCCTGGCACAGCAACATCAAGGAGTTAGTTGCCATCCAAATGGCAATCCAAGCACAAGCACACGAACTCCAGGGTGCCAGCCTTCTGATTCAATCGGACAATGTAACAGCACTGGCTTATCTGCGGAATCAAGGCGGGACGAGGTCATCTCTACTCATGGAGCAGACTCGCAAGGTATGTCGTCTTATTCAGGACCTGAAGATGACTGTAACGTATCAACACCTACCCGGATGCTTCAACGGCATCGCCGATCGCCTTTCACGAGGAAAACCAATTCCCGAATGGCATCTCTTACCCGAAGCAACTTCGGAGCTATTTCAGACATTCGGTGTGCCGCAGATAGATCTGTTCGCATCAGCTCAGGCTCACGTAGTTCAGCACTACGTATCACTGGACCCGTGGGACGAAGGAGCAGTTTTTCACAATGCCTTCAGCCGGCAGTGGAATTACACCCTAGCATGGGTGTTCCCACCTCCATCTCTCATACCACGGGTATTAATTCACCTGAACAGTTGCAGCGGTCTATTTGTGGTGATTGCACCTCAATGGCTGAAATCGTTCTGGAGACCAGACCTTCAGAACAGAGCTCTCAGCGGGCCAGTTCGACTACAAAACCTGAACAACACCTTGGTAGATATGAGCACAGGTCACACTCTCCCAAAAGTAGACGATCTGATCCTGGAAGCATGGTTGATTGGAGCTGGGACTCTTTGCTCCAGTGTTGGACAGCAGAAGAAAAAGCCCTTCTACTGAATGGTTGGCGTAAGTCCACTATTTTGTCTTATAAACCCGCCTGGAATCGTTGGTCAAGATGGTGTGCAGAGAACAACGTTGCTGCTGCAACCCCTTTAGCCAAGGACCTAGCTAAGTTTCTAGCTCATCTTCATTTAAAAGAAAAACTAGCACCTGCTACAATCCACTTGCACAAATCAGTAGTCTCAACTATTTGTGAACCACATGTCGGTAAGAAATTAAGTGAAGATATTTTCGTAAGACAGGTACTCAAATCCATAACGCTCTCGCGACCAAAATTAAAGAGATCCCCAATTTGGGATCCTCAACTGGTAGTCCAATGGCTACAAAAGAACGTTCCAAATACTATTACACTGTTCGAGGCAAATCGACGTTGTGCAACTATATTATTGCTTGTGTCAGGCAGACGTGTTCATGATTTGACACTTTTGTGTGTTTCTCCAGATCATCTTGAGGATGATGGTACTAACGTAATACTTTGGCCAAAATTTGGCTCTAAAACCGACTCTGCTCGACATCAGCAATCAGGATGGAAGCTGATTCCTTACGAGGATCAAATGTTGAGCCCCGTTTATTGGATTCATAAAGTAATTGAACTGTCTGATGAGAGAAGAGGCTCACTTCAGCAACTTTTTATTACAACTCAGGGAGAATCGAAGCCTGCTTCCAGATCGATAATAGCTAACTGGGTAAAAACAGTTTTTAAGTCTGCTGGCATTGATGACAGTGCAGGAAGTAGTAGATCAGCAGTAGCTTCATTAAATTGGCTTTGCAATGTTCCAATTGACAAAATTCTAAAAAAAGGTAACTGGAATCAGGCTTCAACCTTCTTGAAACACTATTGTAGGGAAATTAATAGAAATAATACAGCGACTGATCAGTTTTCTAACATGTCTGATTTATTTGTTCCTGTTGATGATTAAATTGCCTTAAATGAAAATTAATTACATTTAATTATGCTTGATTATTTTTAATAATACTTGATTACTAATGCTAGATTATTGATTTAAATTATTAAGTACTCCTGAATAATAAAGTTCGCATTGATTAAGTGGATTGTTTTATTTAATTGCTCATCATCCCTCACCAGGGCAATAACAAACATTTCTCACCCTCTCCCCGGACAAGGCGAGGAAGCACAATGCAGAGGTTTTACCTTCCAATAAAACCGCCATTGTGCGCTGAGCCTTGTCCGGGGCATTTTACTGGCCCTGGTGAAAACAATGAGGAAAAAGTGAGCGCTCAGGCGCTGGCTTGCCCTAGTGGAAGGGATGATTCTTGGCGGGAATTGTCTATGTTGCAGAGAAAAAGGCGGGAATCCAGTGTTGCCAGACGACAAAAACGTGTTAAAACAAGAAAATCGGCAATGGCTCTCTCACCCTCTCCCCGGACAAGGCTCAGCGCACAATGGCGGTTTTATTGGAAGGTAAAACCTCTGCATTGTTACAATTATTAAAAGGCAGTGATAATGATAAACGTTTTAAATTTTCACCCACAACACTGTTTTCTGTCCTCTGCAAATGTTCTAATTCCGATTTTTTTTATTCTTGGCCAGGCAAGTACATTCTCCTCAATAACCCACTGCTCTGGCACCACACATAAAAATTCTGACCCACCCTCCTTGGTCAGCACGAGGGAAAACGGCATTTTAAAAAATAATGAAAACTTTGAGAATCGCTGTAAACAAAAATATACAATGGCACCATTTTGGAAATTTAGTAACAAGTAGACACATGTCGACACGTGTAGACACAATTAATTACGCCGTTTTTTCTTAACTTTTGATAACTGAAAATGTACAGATTTCTTCAATTACATCAAGCACACATATCACTATATTAATTAAAATTACAATTTTGAGGTGGCCCTTTGATATATTTCAAACTATTTTACCATATCACACGATCATTTTGATTTCCCACGAAAATTGTATCTATACAAAATCTTAAATATGTATCAATAAAAATGTAAATAAAAACTATGATGGCGAAATAAAATACCTAATTATCTATATAATTTATCGACTGTCACAATAAAATTGTACGTCCATAATGGAGCCCCTAGACGATCAAGCATTTCTTGTCAATCATTTACATTGCATTTACCATTTGGGGGCGTGGCCTACTTTTAATTGGCCACGGTAAACTATCTATTCTGTGGTGCTTGTCAAGCATCGTTCCTAGACGATCAAAATGTGATTGACAAGCAATGCAATGTAAATGATTGACAAGCAATTTTGATCGTTTAGGGGGTCCATAAGTTTGAGCAATGAATGAATGATTGAGTGAATGTGAGCGAATGTTTCGTCATATCTGGTTGTAAACTGGGAACAATGTTTATACACGGCGACGTAACCGTGTGACCAAATGTTACTGTGTCGACTCTTCCCCCTTTCTGGACTACGTTACGGAACAGCGACGGAACAGCGACCAAAAACGCGACTAGAAAAAATAAGTTACCACACAAAAGTGTCGACAAGAGTAGTAACGGCTACCAAAAATGGCTACTTGGGATTGGTCAATTCTTAAATCAATGGTTATAGTGGGACTGTTTTGAACATTTGAGAAAAAAGGGGTGCGACTGAAAGAGAGAAAATGATAGTTAAAACATGGTTAAAACAGTTCGCATCAACTTATGGTAGGGTCACTGTCACTGTTCAAGGAATGGGATATCTATAATCTTTTTACCCGACTGCAAGAGGGTTATGTTTTTCGCGCGTATATTGTATGTTTGTATGTAATATTCTTTGGGCGCGCGATAACAAGTCTGCAGTGAGTGAACACGCCTTTGAGGGGCCCAACCATTATATTAGATTTGACAAACCCCAAATCCTTGCTAGAGAACGTAGATTCATTCCTAGAATGCTCCGCGAGGCTATCGAAATAAATAAATATCCTAATTTCAATAGAGATGATGGTTGGAAAATTCCACCAGCCTGGGACCCCATCATTCACAAGCTAAAGCCCCAAACACACACTGTAAGATCTAATGATACGGTTAGTTCCTTTTGCAAATAAATTAATTAATATAAAAGACGGAGGTCGGCCTTCCTCTCCAAGTTTTCTTTCGCCATTTCTTTCTTGGAGGGGCCTCCCAATTTTTTGAAATGGTAGTAGTTTCAGTAGATTCTCTCTTTTTAACATATAAAATTAAATTAAAACCAAACCAAAACTTAAACTAATAAAAAATTTGATAAATTTTAATTTCTGAACGTTCTAAAAAAATCATCGCTTGAGGGTAGGCTCACAAGTAGCTTCAGTCCCCCGTGACCACGGCAGCTGCAAAGGTGCCGAAACGTCGGGAAAATCAAAAATCAAACCAAATACCAACTAATTACCAAAGTACTTTCAATAAAACCGCGCTAGTATCCGTTAAAAGTGTTTTATTTCATGTCTAGTGAGCGCGTAAGCTTGAGAAGTGTTTATCGTTCGTAAAACTGCTAGCAGGAGATGTTTTTCTCAGTTTCAATGTGGTACAATACGACGATGAGACATAGGTAGGTACATGGTTTTCAGCTTGTGCGTTATTTCAGTTTTCAGCTTTAAGCACATTAGCTTCCGCTGCGACTTCGTTTGCGTGGACATTCATAAAATCCCTAGGGAATTTCTAGGTATATTATTATGTATCCCTAGAACCTTTGACCGGGAATCAAAAGTATCCTATGTTTTATTCCAGACTATAAACCTGGTGCCAAATTTCATCCAAATTCGTTTTTGCGTGAAAACATCTAAACGTCCAAATATCCAAGCTTCCACATTTATTAGTAGGATTTATTAATAACTAGCGACACGCCCTCGCTTCGCTTCGGTGTAGTATGGAATTTGACACCATGTTTATAAAATCCGCATCAAAATCCGTTGCGTAGTTTTAAAGATCTAAGCATACATAGGGACAGACAGCGGGAAGCGACTTTGTTTTATACATAGTGATGCCAGCTCATGTCTGAATAAAGATCAATCGTGGTGATCGCGGACGATCGCACAAATGTCGTCTGTGTAGACCCAACAATACCTGTAATGTATTCCGATGTTGTCTTGAAAAATCTCTTTGACCCCGGCTATGGAACTATGGGATACGTACTCCTTCAGTGTGTCGTAGACACTCTTGCGCAAAATCATTTCCATGTTTAGTCTGTTCATTTGTCTTTTTCTGTACGTCTGCCACCATTTTTCTTCATCGGGTTTCATTCTGAAATCTTTTACCTACTATTTGTCTAGTCTTTTCTAACACCAAAGCCACATTTCCAAAAACTTTGACGAAAGTTGGTTGAAAAAGCGAAGCTTTTTCGCTAGCTTGCGAAATATTTATTTCGGTTTCAATTTCATTTTAAAGATCATAACTTATAACGGTACTTATTTATACATATACCTACGTAGAACCGGGATCGACTTCCTGGCTATTCAGCATCCAGCCCAATCCAGAGGCTCTAAGTAGGTAAGTATATCGCCTAACTTCAATGAGGATCAGTATCTACGAATCTAGTTCTAGTACCTATAAAGATTTTTGTTTAGTGGCTTATCAGAAAGTTTATGCCACCACATGATTACTTAACTGTGAAGAATTTTTTGCGATATCTCTTAAACCTGAATAGCTATACGAGCTAAAACCAAGGAAATTATAAGTAGGTAAGTACTTGGCTAAAACACTGTTATTTAGGGGGGTCATTATGACGTCATCGAGAGGGGTGCAATATACGGCGTTTCGTGATAGATCATTTTAAGAAGGGGAGCCATCTTGGATTTTTGTATGGAAGGGAGTTATAACATGTAATGTATGTTAATATTTTCAAAATTGCTTCCAGGACGTTAGATAGGAGTACCTATAAATTACAAGTTATTTTGCGTATTTTTCATAAGAGTCGTTTTTCTCCTGCAAGAGCCAATAATCTTAGTATGTTTGGAAAATGTTTTTCTGATTTTTTTCAAACCAGTAGCTGCAATGTAATAATATTGTATATATTTGGAATCAGCTTATGAAGCCCTTTCATTGGATATACTATTCACACGATGGGATTTGAAAAAAAAAAATCCAAATCCATACAAAAAAAGATTGTGTTATAACTCCCTCCCATACAAAAATCCAAGGTGGCTCCCCTTCTTAAAATGATTTTAAGGCCTGAGAAGGTTCACCCTGCCAAAGGATATCCCTCGATCACCAAATGCCGTATTTTTTATTGAACAACCGCGACTATAGAACTATGTTGTTGTTTATGATGTTAGTAATCTAAGTACTCTTGCGAAGTTGCTGGTGTTTTACATATAACCCTGTAGGTATTATCCATAATATCTACACGCGGTTATCCTTTGTGCAAAGTAAGACACCTTCGTTAGGCAGGTATCTACCTAGCTTGCCGAGTTTAAATATGTTTTCACTCCTCTTGCTCAAAAAGTGCGTCATTGTAACGTACAAGAGTCGAGATAAAATAGCATAATAAGCCCTAGGGGATAAAGTTTTTTCTTTTTTAATGTTTGTCTATTACCTATGAGCCTACTAAAACGAAAAAGTCTTTATTCATAATCACGAATAAAAACTCGCTCGACTTAATACTGGGGGTCTATTACGAAAAGTTTAATGCGATACACGCGGCTGCGTCCGTGCTTCGTTCTGATTGATTCCTATTACAAAGCACTTGCGTATGCGATATTGCAAAGTGATTGCGTAAATTTGACAGTTTCTCTCAAGTGGATCCGTCATTATTCGTTCAATAGACTATGGACTACGAAAGCTACATTGAAAATATTTGTAATAACTATAACCGACGAACTGCGGACGACTATCGTGACCAAGTTTCGTAATAGGCCCCCAGTTTCTCATTCTTATTTTTGAAAATGGAACTAAAAGCATCTCTTCGGTGAAATCATAGACTTATTTATACTCTGTGCACAGAGTGAATCGTAGAATGCGTGTTTGTGTTGTTTAGCTGCTATGCTACAGCAGAAATTAAAAAAGGTACCATGGCACAGAATATATAATAGTAATGGCGCGAAATCTTTAGATTTTTTTTATAATTACAAACTGATTGAATTGTGTGACTGTAATAGGAAAGAAATAATTTTAATCTTCTGCCATCAAGCACAAATGATTTATTTAAATATTGTACAAAAAGTTTATGAAGTGGAGGATAGAAAAACGAGTGGATTCGTTACGGAAGTAAGTAGGTATAAACTATTTAATATTGTATTTTATTTTCTCGCAATCGTAGTGAAAAGTATAGTGTAACACACGACGCTAAAACCCATTGTAACTCGGTTTCTATTTATTCCCTCGCTAAAGCTCGGGAATAAAAATACCTCGTATGCAATGGGTAATTTTAGCGTCTTGTATAACAATCTACTATTGTATGTAGGTAAAGTACCTACCTGCATTTATGAAATCTTTACCACTGGTAGGTAGGTATTCCATTCATCCCGTACCATTATAAAAACAATAAGAAGTAACATATTTAAGTTGTAAAGTCCATAGATCAAGTGTAACCTACCTCGTATTTTACACTCAGCGGCTTAAAAACTAGAGGTAGGTACTTACCTACTACCTATATATATTTACACCAAATAATTTACCACTCGATATTAAAATGACGAGTGTTTGTATTGACATTGTTTGTTCAACTGCGTGTTATGAATAGTTCTCGGACATGAATATTTTAGTACTTTCGTTTTGACCACTATTTGTTTTAAACTCATGCTACAATACTGAATTATTAATAACTGAAATTATCCTATGTCAATGTGAAATCCATTGTTAATTATTGACAGTTTTTAAATCGGCAACCAGTCCATTAGTGTAGGAAAGGAAGGTAGTGGACCCTCACATAAAATTCCTCAATGGACGAAACTTTACAGTTCCTATTTAATTATAAAGTATCATAAATGAAACAACTTTTTTATATTTTCCAAAATCGTTTTTTTTTTGGATATTTTGTACATAGGCAAAGGTTTTGGTTCATACTATATTACATCCCTGCAAAGTTTCATTCCACACGACATAAAAGTGCAATATACGGCGTTTCGTGATCGAGGGATATCCTTTGGCAGATTGAACCTTCTGAACCCTGAGATCGTTCTAAGAAGGGGAGCCATCTTGGATTTTTGTATGGGAGGGAGTTATAACACAATCTTTTTTTTGTATGGAATTTGTTTTTTTTTTAAACCCATCGTGTGGGGTATCGAATGAAAGGGCTTCTTGAGCTGATTCCAAATATATGCAATATGATTGCATTGCAGCTACTGGTTTAAAAAAAATCAGAAAATCATTTTCCAAACATACTAAGTTTGGGCTCTTGCAGGAAGAATAACTCATAATAAACTCTTATCTCGCATCCTGGAAGAATTTTTGAAAATACTAACATTTAGTATTTTTTTTCATTTTTTTTAGATTCTGGTACTTTACTAGTCAGAGAGAAATGGGATCAAAATATTTTCAAATTTCAAAATGTTAATATTTTCAAAATTGCTTCCAGGACGTTAGATAAGAGTATATTACAAGTTATTTTGCGTATGTTTCATAAGAATTCATTAAGTCGTTTTCCTTCTGCAAGAGACTATTATGTATTCTGTGCCCAAACTTAGTATGTTTGGAAAATGGTCTCTGATTTTTTTCAAACCAGTAGCTGCAATGTAATCATATTGTATATATTTGAAATCAGCTCAAGAAGCCCTTTCATTGGATATCCCACATGATAAAATTTGGAAAAAAAAATTCAAAATCCATACAAAAAAACCCATACAAAAATCCAAGATTGCTCCCCTTCTTAAAATGAAGGTTAACGCCGTATTTTTTATTGAGCAACCGCGACTATTGACTGAGGATTTAATGTTGGGGTCTCAATAGGTACAAAAGATAGCTTCATTTCTACACTAATTTTTGTCTCCCGCCTGCAGGAAATAAAACAAGGAAGAACGATCACCAAAATCGTTTATTGACAAGAAATAAGTAGTTTATTTAAACATCACTTTGCTATAGGTACCTACATTAGGTACCTATGTACCTATACCTTCCGCAGAATTTCAGAAAATGGCGAACTTAATGAAACATCATTAAATAAGTAGTTAATTACAACTTAACTGCAGTTAAAATCATTTGGCTAAATAGCCGCAGCGAATTTTAAATAGGAACAGAGTGTACGAAAAAATGACGTGCGCAAAAACATTTGATAGAGTAATTTTGTATGGAAATTTTGTACAGCGCCATCTAACGCCGAAAAGCGAAATGAAATTCTCCATAGATAATTACACTGTCGAGTAATTTTACGCGTGTATTTTTTTCGATCTCTGTTCGTGCTAAGGGCACTGTACCCGTAGCAACAAACGTAACAACAGGGGGTCAAGTCTGCTAATGTTTTTGTCAAAATCGTAGTTCAATGGTGTTCTAATGGTAATGCTTTTTGACACAGATCTCGTTTCTTAAACCCAACATCAAGACACAATATGTTTCCGTTATGGGTTTACAAAACACAACGTGTTTCGGTTTTGGGTTTAAGAAACAAGAACTGTGTCAAAAAGCATTTTCATTCAAACACCATTGAACTACGATTTTGACGAAAACATTAGCAGACTCCCCCAGATATCGAGAAAAAAATGGGCCTAAAAAATTTAAAAGTGTAATTTTGTATGCGAAATTTATATAGCGCTATCTTTTGCCGAAAAGTAACATAAAATTTCATTATCGAGTAGGTACCTACTTTTACGCGCGTTTTTTATCTCGACCGATGTTCGTGCTTGGGGTACCGAATCGACTTTAAGGTCCAAATCTGCCCCCTAATGCTAAACTTGCAAATCTTCGGTATCGCCTAAAGGTATCTAAGTAATTATTAGCTATGATTCTCATGACTCCATACTTATTTGTTTACCAAATACCTACACTGTTAAATAAATGGACTTTAAATATGTGAATTAATTTTTGAGTTAAGGCGCGGTGGTAGTGAAACTAGCGCCGCCACTACATTTATTTTTATTACTCCTAAACCAAGTCAATATTTAAAAAAGCTCATGTAATAATCTATTGAATTGTCTCTAATATTTTTTAAATAACTGTTCAACAGTTTTCATTGTTTCTGTAAGTTTTAAAGTCCATTTTAGCTCAAAGTGGCCACTTTTGGCAATTATGGATTTAAAAACTTACAGAATGAATGACAGTTTAAGAGATTATTACATAAGCTTTTTTAAAATATTGACTTGGTTTACGAGTAATAAAAATAAATGTGGAGCGGCGCTAGTTTCACTACCACCGCGCCTTAAGTCAATTAAATTACTATTAAGTCGCCCCCTCCAACGTCTTCCCCGCTAGTGGCAAGGCAACTGTGATATTTTAAGAAAAAATCCAGTTGCCATCGACGGGGTTGACGCTAGACGGGGTGACTGGGAATGAATAGATGATTTGCAAATGTTACTTTGTTTGGGGGGGCAAAATGAACCGACTCTGGGGGTCCAAGTCTGCTAATGTTGACGTCAAAATCGTGGTTCAATGGTGTTTGAATGGTAATGCTTTTTGATACAGCTCTCGTTTCTTAAACCCAAAAATGAGACACAAGCCGTGTTATTACAAAAGATTTTTAAACACTGTTTAACTAAACACATGTTTAAATGTGATGCTGTCACTTTTTTGACAATATTGTTTGACAGAGACAGCATCGCATTTAAACATGACTGTGTTTAGTTAAATAGTGTTTAAACATCTTTTGTAATAACACGAAATATGTTTCCCTTTGGGTTTATGAAAAACAAAGTGTTTCGGTTTTAGTTTAAGAAACAAGAACTGTGTTAAAAAGCATTACAATTCAAACACCATTGAACCACGATTTCGACGTTAACATTAGCAGAATTGACCCCCTGGTCCCTAGGTAACCACATCTGTCTAATAGACCCTACACATTTTAAAGAACTTACACACGTAGATATTTGGACGGAAGGCCGCGCCTCTAACGTTCGACCCTTCCGGCCTTGTCTCCACATGTGTAGGGTCCATAACTTGGCGTATCGTATCTCCATGATATTGCACCGTCGCGTATTGGTCGCCTTTGCCTGTCAGCCCTTAGTACGAAGAGCTATCGAGAAAAAACGAACCTAAAGTAGGTACTCGATATCGATCGACTCTCGCTTCTCGGCGGTAGATGGCGCTGTACAAATTTTCCATACAAAATTGCTCCATCGAATGTTTTTACGCGCGTTATTTTTTCGATAGCTGTTCGTGAGGGTACTGACTGATACAAAAGATTAGACCTTTTGCCCGCTAAAACATTATTCTGATAAATCAATAAGTTCTTATCTAAATACAAAGTAATACCCTTATTCAGCGGATAGATGTCGCTGTCCCATCATATACCCATGTTACCTTCAAAACACATCTTCTACTTAATGACTAAGACTTAAATATTTTATTTAAAATTATTTTTGTTAGATTTCTACTACTAAAATGGACTTTTCATGTGCTGTTACTGTTAGGTACAAAAAGACTGACCAGAAAAATAAAATCACTTAATTTTAATCCGCTAGATGGCAGTTTCCTTGATTTCTGGCCATACCAGAGGAGAAAAGTGAGATGGAATAGTAATGATTTATTTTAAGTCTAGGAAGATTTGAACATACGCACCACCATAGAGTTATAGAAAATACTTAGATTACTTTTAAAACTATCCTGTTTGATATTTTTTACATTCAATTACGCCTGTAGCACACCTCCACAGCGACCGCAGTAGGTTCCGCGTTCCGCCATGAGTTCGACAAGCGAAACAAATAAGAACAGGGGGCCTATTACGAAAATAACATACGCAATTGCGTAACGCAGTCACTTGGTCACGATAGTCGTCCGCAGTTCGTCGGTTGTGGCTATTAAACACATTTTCAATTTGGCTATCGTAGCCCAAAGACTATTGAACGAATGATGTCTGATACGCTAGAAAAAAACTGTCAAACTTACGCAATCACTTTGCGATATCGCATACGCAAGTGCTTTGTAATAGGAAACAATCATCATAACGAAGCACGTACGCAGCTGCGTGTATCGCGTGAAACTTTTCGTAATATACCCCCAGGCTGTTCGGGTGGATCGCGCGTGAAAAATCTATGCATTGGCCTTCGATCAAGATTACCCTAGATGTCCGGTCAGAGTCTCAAAAATGGCACCTCAAATAGCGTCCCACTTACAAACTGGGTGCTTATTTTGCACAACGTAAGTGATGAAAGATGTGTTTTTATAAGTGATATAAAAATAATAACAATAAAATAATAAGTGATATAAAATGTAATTTTGTACAAAATGAGAAGTGATTATGTACAAAATAAGCGCCAAGTTTGTAAGTGGGACGCTACTTGAGGTGCTATTTTTGCGTACTGTTTTAGTTCGTGAAGCGTTATCTAGGATATTCTTGATCGAAGGCATTGGCATATATTTTTCACGCACGATTCCACCCGATCGGCTCCGGTTGACACATAACACGCGAAAGTAATGTTATGATATGAACCGCTACGTATGTGATCCTCATACATCGTCGTCGATAGAAGACAACTCATAGCGGAACTACTGCGGAACTACAGCGGTGCCGATGGTACGGTTTCGTGGTGGAGGTGTGCTACAGGCGTGAGAGTGCTGTGTTAGTCAATGTTGCCAATTTGAAGAGTAGCTTTCGCACTTTAAGGATATTTTTAAGTAACCTGTACCCTTAGCACGAACAGCCATCGAGAAAAAAAACGCACGTAAAATTACTCGATAGAGAAATATCTATTAAATTTTAATTTCGTTTTTCGGCGGTAGATGGCGTTGTACATATTTCCAATACAAAATTGCACTATCGAATGATTTTACGCGCGTTATTTTTTTTGATAGCTGTTCGTGCTAACGGTACTGTACCCTTAGCACGAACAGCTATCGAGAAAAATAACGCGCGTAAATTTACTCGATAGACAATTCTCTATGGAAAATTTCATTTCGCTTATCGGCTATAGATGGCGCTGTACAAATTTCCAATACAAAATTTATCTATCGAATGATTTTACGCGCGTAATTTTTTTCGATAGCTGTTCGTGCTAAGGGTATGTACCTACTGATAAATTATTTTGACTTCTTGCTTCACCTGTATTTTAACAATGAAATGAAAATGGTAATCATCTATTGGAATATTTATATACACATTTCAATATTGTTTATTTTATGATAATATTGGTTTTCAGAAATCGCTACTTAATGTTTTCTTAATAATAGCAAATATTATAATGTTAATATCATAATTTATCACATTACACTGTGATGCCTCGTTTCATTGGGCGGACAGAGATATTCAAACTTTACAACTACCTAACTACTTTATTCAAAAGTTAAAGATCATAAATAAGTAATGACGTCACGATCTATCACTAGGACTTAAAAGATCTTAAATTATTAGGACCATTCACAATTTACAATTAAAACTAATTACTTAAATTTAAAGTGATAATTCAAATTCAGTTCTTATTACGCCACAAAATAATATTACAGTTTTTTTTTGAAATAACAAAAATTAGCTATATTACATGTGCGAATTTATTTTTTGCATAAAATGTGGTTTTGACTTTTAAAATATTTAAGAAAATTTAATACCTACCTAACTACCTACTTGTGATGTTGAGATTCATTTATTTACAAAAGAAAAATGAAGACAATTAAATACACAACCAAGTGGGATGATAAAACACCTTTGAATAAATAAATTAGTAATCTTCAGTTTCTGGAAACCTTTACATTCTAAAGGCGCGTACAGACTATGTAACCTTGTTATATAACATTGCAACATAAAACAATAGTGTACACATTAGAATAATAATTGTATTGTATAACATGTTATATAACATTCAGTGTCCACAATATCTAAAACATGTTATATAACAAGTTATGTTATATAGTCTGTACGTACCTTTATTCTTATAATGGGTATGAACTAAGAGCTAGTCCCGGAAATAGGTGGACAATTTACAGAGCGACGAAATCCTTCTAGTTAATTAGCCATACTATCATTATGAACAGATCCGGGCGCCTCGCAGATTTTCAGTGGTGAGGCTAGGAGTGTTGGTTGAGCAACAAAGAGGCTGAAAAATGCGCGAAAAAGTGGTAAAGTTTGATGCCGCCTGGCACTACTTTTCCATCATCCACATGATTGGCTTGCTATTTTACCACACCAAATTCAGAGTTCTCTAAATTGTATACCTTCAATCGCTTTTTAGCCCCTTTGCTCAATTAGAAACCACCTAGCGACCGGTCTCATTTGACAGATGAATGTGATACATTGCTTCTTCTTTAACGGGTAAAAAAAAACATACCAAAGAAAAGTAGCAATGTATGTCAAATGAAACCGGTCGCTAAATAGTTACTGTTTAGATAATCAGCCTGCATATCTGTTAATAATGATAGTATGGCAAACTAATAAGAGGGATTTCGTCGCTCTGTAAATTGTCCACCAATTTGCGGGGCCAGCTAGTAGCCATAATATTATTATAGGTACTATGTAAGTAATAATTTTTAATTACAGTATTAAAAATCAAAATCACATTCTTATTTTTAAAATTACGCGTGAAACATAAATGCTCCCGTAATAATTAACAAATTAATGTATAATATAGTGATATATACAGAATATTTACATTACATAATATAAATTATGTGGGTACCTACTGGAAATTACATTAATGACGTAGGTAGTAATAAATTGTAATTATATTTACTGGAGATAGTAACATTACCTATATAATATTAAATATTTAATCGGACAATTTTCATGTAAAATTTTATAGCCTAATATAATTGTATTAACTCATCGAGTTAATCTCGCAGGTTGATTATCTAAATAGAAACTATTTAGTGACCGGTTTCATTTGACATACATTGCTACTTTTCTTTGGTATGTTTTTTTTTACCCCAAAAAGAAGAAGCAATGTATCACATTCATCTGTCAAATGAGACCGGTCGCTAGGTGGTTTCTAATTAGATAATCAGCCCGCCAAAAATACACGGTAATAATACGTCTGCCTTTCAATTACGATGAAACAACCAAATTGAAATTTACATACAAATTATTATGTTATTGCTCAACAGATTTTTCACCTCTCCAGCAAGAAAAGGACGCTTTTGGTGGTAAAACATGCAGCAAAGAGAGATTTTGATGCGAGTTATCTCGCTGGTAGGTGAAAAACTAAAGAACATTTTTTTATCCAGACGCATAACACCACCCTCTCAATTTGGTTGTACAGTCAGCAACGAAACTCACTTAACACTTTAGTACTTTGTCATACCAACTTTTTTGATACGGATTTCATGTTGTGAGACATCTGTCATAAAAGTCGGTGTGTCAAAGTACTAAATTGTTAAGCGACTTTCGTTGCTGACCGTACCGGGTATTTTCGGTATGATAAAAGTTTAATAATCCACGATTAACTTCCATTAACGGAAAGAGACGGTTAAGGACGAATTTAGTTTTGTTGAACAATCAATGGACGAAAAAATATTAAAAGTGTTTTTTCATGAAACAGATAAAACGCCAGAAGTATTTGGAAAAATGTTCTACACTGCAAGATTACACAAAGATTATGAATTTCGAATCATAAAACAATCATTTTGAATATTGGTATTGTAATAAGAATGACCTTTCCTGCCTTAGGAATAAATCTGGAAGAGAATAAATATCTAATAATGCACATTTCAGAGTAAAAATATTTTTATTCATGGTTTTATAAACCTTTAGGAAAATAAGAAGCTGACTAGTAATGTACCTAAAGTTTTAATATCCGAAATTTTAAAAGAATTATCATATTAACTGATAGCTTAACGACACTTTTTTCATAGACAAACTGATTTCACTGTTTATTATTTATTTTTCTGATAAATAGGATGCAATCAAGGGCGAATTTAAGTAAAACATTTCGCTTCAATTAGTGACTGAAAATGGATGGATTTTGTTTGTGGACTAAGTTATCAAATAACATTGTAGATTTTCATTTTTGACAATTTTTTGTAAACAATCAATAAAATCCTTGAATAATATATTTTTTTTATTCCCATCTTCTTTTACTTTTATAGGACGCTATGCTGTTATTAAATGAAACTCGATGACATTGAAATTCTAATTTTACAGTTCTTGCGTGTTCGCCCGCCCTAGGTCGCGCCCATGGTATGTCACTCTACTTTATTTTTAGGGTTGATCGTACTGCATTTGACGGTTAACTTTATGAGATTTGTCAAGACTACCTAATTGCAAAAAGCAGTTTAAATGATGCGCGTGATTTTGTATTTTGACAGATATCTTATAGGTATTACTTACGAGTCGACTGCAACGCATCGACGCTCGCGCCACGCTGCATTATGCGTGGTTGCAGATTTTGATGTATACCACCGGGTGTAACAAGACTCTCAACGATGCCGAGGGTCTACGTATTCTGCCTATCATCAGGACCATTTCTGTTCAAAATTATTGCTGGGAAACGATTTTGATTTTTGGTGTTAAAAAAGCATTGCATACATTACCACGCAATGTAACGCATACAACAGACCGCGCCTGCAAGTGTATGCTACACAGCTGCTTGCAGCCGAGTTGAAAGGCAACGTTTATGTGCGTGCTCATGAAATACATTGAGTGATGACGTTTTTAAGCCATTATTTGTTACGAAATACATAAAATTTTGATAACGTTTCTGTAGACGAAAATTAGGAAATAACGAATAAAGTAAGATTTCATAAAAAAAATTAAAAAAAAAATTTGACTTAGACCATCAATAACTTCGTAGCTATTGGTTTCCCAGGTATAGTCTAAAAGACAAGGATGATCCTGATGATGGGCGGAATGCGTGGACTTCGGCTTCGTTGACTGTCTTGTTACACCCTTTATTATACGAAACGTTTTTGTATAGAAATCACACGTTTATATATTGTAAAACACCTACGAATGATCTTCGCGCGTGATCTTCCTACTAAAATCTGCATAACGGAGTTTGAAACGTAGCATTGTTAACCACCTAGCTAGGCTATTTACCCATCCAAAGAAAAGCCTTTTAAAAAGGAGCTTAAACATTAACGACCGATAATATCCATTGTACAAGAATTGTAGGTAGGTAGGTAGGTAGGTACTTAAATGTACATCATAGTGCCGTTAGGTTGTAAATGTTGTAATGGTTGAATCGAAAGCATAGTGGGCGTGTGTTAGCTACGCCCCGCCCGATGGTTGAATGCTGTCTATGTGCAGTCAGCAAAGCTACACCTTAAGGTTCATTTCTAGATTCAGTAGTCTGCATTGTCTTGCATTTACCCAAAAATCACAAAAGCATCTTTTGTATAAAAACAATGGAGGCAGGTAAAGACGAACTTTTAGTGACAACCTTTCAAGCGATTTATTTTCAAACTGTTAAGGTCATAACTTTGCTGACTGTACTTGTACTATTAGGTTAGTTTGTGTCTAGTTTCAATATCTATTTAGGTAGGGTAGGCTCTGTTGAAATGGACAATAACATTTCAAGCGGTGCCCGTAATCCACCTCAGAGGTGTACTAAGGGCCAGTGCAAGTTACCGTAGTCCACCCAGGTGAACTTGACAAGTGGACCCCGGATCAGAAAGGAACTTTACCAATATTTTGGTACAGATTTTTGTCTTTTCTGTAAGTCCCTACTTAATTGTGTTCTATTAGAATAAATTATTAAACAAGAACATAAGTTTAAACGCAAATGACGTTTTTCGGCGGATTATTTATTTCACGCAAGTTACGTGTTGTGATTATGAATTAAGATAAGTAAGTAAGTATATTTTTTAGTTGCCAGAATAGGATTCAAGTGATGTTAGTAAGTATTTAAAATGTTTATAAAACTTTGTTATAATAACTTTAATAATTTAAGTAATCTAAATACGTATAAGTTTTCAAATAAACAGCAGTGTCCTATAAAAGTGAACGGATAATAATTATAAGTAGGTAGTAAATAAATTCCTATTAAGTAGTTTATTTAATTAGCTCGTACGCATGCAAAAAATATTTATTACTTAGTTGCTAATTTATTTTCTTTTAGGTTTTCGACACCTTTTGATTCGAAAGATTTTATAACACAAAATAGGTATCAGTTTTTCTTGTTTCAAAATCTTATTAGCAGAGCTTTTATTATAATTTTAATAAAAGGTAGGTAGGTACCTACCTATTGAAAAAACGTAAGGACGGTATTTAACAAAGTTATCTTTACCGAAAACTGGATTGCGATAACTGGACGTTTTCGTTTTTACTTTTCAGTAAAAGATTGTAAAAAAAAAGTTTTAAATGTTTTTTTAGGCTCCCTATTGAAATGGCCAATTTTCTATTAATATGAAGCTTTTAGGAAGATAAGCAATAGACGATTAAATTAAATAAATCCCATGTCGCAAGCTTATGTCCATCCAAACTTTGATGTAAGTACTCATATGTTTATTGCTTTGACCATAATGTACAGAAGAGTAGTAGAGAAGAGTAGACTCCTCAAGCAAACGAAAATGTATTTTTGGGATTTATTATATTTACTTAAATAATTTAAAATAAGAGTTAGGGTTGAAAAAACAGTTTTTTCGCATTTGAATAGGGCTGTTCAGCTATTTTCAATAAGTTATGATTGTTTTGTCTCTTTTAATATTAAAATTATTTAAATAGAGGCTCCATTACGTCGCTTTTCATTAGTAAAATATATTTGTGTAATAGCGTGATTTCTCAGTATAGACTCTTATTAACGAAACATTATTGGTAACAAATAACATTAAAATGATAAAATAATCTGAAACACCAGATTACTGAAAGTCAGTTGAGATTTGAGCAAAAAAGTGACTACAACCGGAGCTTTAATAAATACTTAAGTAAAATATTAGAGTTTTTATAAAAACAAAATATGATTAATACAGGCAACAACGAAGGTACCTATGTTCGTTACGCGAAACGTTACGCGATACGTCACGTCTTATCTAGGTACTCAACTGATGGTCACGAAATCACTACGTAGTATAAAACAAAGTCGCTTCCCGCTGTCTGTCTCTCTCTATGTTTGCTTAGATCTTTAAAACTACGCAACGGTTTTTGATGCAGTTTTTTTTAGATAGAGTGATTCAAGAGAAAGGTATACAGGGTTATTTGTAAAACACCAACAACCTCGCAGGAGTAGATTAGTAACATCATTTACAACATTTGTTCTACGACTTTTCCAAAAACAGACAAAAAAAACGACTTTTCATACAAAACTCGATCAGCTGTTTGGACATTTGTATGGAGAGACGATATTTTTTGTCTGTTTTCGGAAAAGATGTAGAACATTGTTGTTTATGATGATAGTAATCTACACCTGCGAGGTTGTTGGTGTTTATAACTGTCATAGGAAGTCGCGGGAGTTGCCTGTTCACAAAAAAAACTTATTTTTCCCCGACGAGTCCAAAGCCGTTAAAAAGATCCTGATTGAAGTCACCTTTTCGCTCGGTTCCACAACAAAACGAAACAAAACACTGTCCACAGTGAGTCCTGAACCTGGTATATAGTCATAATGGCGTCGGAACTATTACACATTATCACTGCTGGTGTCCGGTGTAACACTGAGGGGTGAGGTGTGCGGGCGGGGGGCAGCAGCCCGCTGGAGCCCGTCACTGGTCGCTGCCCTCCCCTGCGGACGAGGGGGGGTCGGTGGGCTCGCGCGCCGCCTGGAATTAAATAAAAAACAAATTAAAAATAAAGGTACACTCCTAAAAGGTGTTTGGAAATCCCTACTTTATTCCATACTTAATATTATAAATGAGAAAGTCAGTTTGTTACGCCTTCACGTCTAAACTACTGAACCGATCATCATGAAATTTTACATACAAGTCAGGGGTACAAAGAAGGACACAGAGTACCTTTCATCCCGAAAAAAAGCATTGTTCCTGAGGGAATCGGGATAAAAAGGGATAGCAAAAAAACTTCCTACGCAGACGAAGTCGCGGGCGGCCGCTAGTAGCCTCATAAAGCCGATTATGTTAGAATAGGGACCATCAAACTGAACAACGTTTACTATTTGACCAATTCTCAAATCGCGAAATAATATCAAAATGTATGAAAAAAAGCGATTACAGAGTTGGTCCCATAGTAAAAGTTGTTTGTCAGTTTGATGGTCCCTATCTACCATATTCGGCTTTATAGGACTATTTTCAAACACCCTGTAATAAGGTTAGCGTCGACGACTAGGCTAATCAAATGAATGAATGAATGAATGAATGAATTAATACTTTATTGTTCACCATAATAAATACATACAAGGACAGTACAAAGTGGAACAATTGGCGGCCTTATCGCTGAAAAGCGATTTCTTCCAGGCAACCATTTATTTACACAAAACAAGAAATATAAGGAATGGGCAGTTTATGGTGTTAAAGTAGGAACAAAAAACCCGCAAAAAATAATAAACGCGTAGGAGCAAAAAATGAAATGACCCGCTTGGTTGAAAAAGTTTAGGGACTAAAGCGAATGGAAATTAAAATAATAACTTGTACTACCTATATATATTATGTATATGTATAGGAAAAATAATTTCGGGGAATCCGCCTCTACAGTAACTAAATTCACATTTCTGCTGTAATCTATTAGAAACTGTTTTCGCACCAAATCTGTCATTTTGATTTCAGTAATGTGTGGATTACCACACTCGTCGTCTCGTTTATGTATTCGGTGGTCTCGTGATAAATAAATATTCACATTAACACAACTATATCGAATACTGTTTTTTAATTGTGTTGTGCACAAAATTAATTGAAAACATTTTCACTATTACTAATGTTGTATGTTGTACTAATGTTGTTACTATTACTAATATGAACGAACCCTAAGGGATCCGCTTAAGTATCAATTCGATTGTTCAAAAAGCAATTCCGAAATACGAAACACATCGGGAGCTATGAGTACTATTATATATTCTGTGCTATGAGTGAATTATAGATTTAGATGGAGGCAGGAGGTCTACAAAAATCGACTCACTCGTAGCAGCTCAGACGGGACTCGAAACCGCACCCTTAGGATTCCGGCCCAATGCACTAACCAATTATGCTACCGAGTCGCTAGTGGGAGTGGCGAAATTTTCTAATACTTTTTACGTTTTCGCTGTAAGTCAGCGTTATTTCATCAATGTGAAGAATTACCTTCAACATTCGAATGCAACATCTTTACAGACGCTAGTATTACTTAAGCCAAAATGCATGCACCTTGCAAAACTTAAAAACTTCAGGAATATTCAAAAAATATTTTATACCTCGTAACAAAAATATAAATTGTTAATGAACCTGATATGGGCCGTGCCTATCATCAGGTTCAGAATGTTTAATATTATTTTTCAAGCAGAATACAGCGACTATACTCGTTACGACGAACTGACATGGCATGCATGACAGATTGTTTCAACAAAAACAACAACAATCACGATTAATGATGTGCAAATTATAAGCTTTTTACACTTTATTCTCACAAAAGGTTGAGTAAACGAAAGCTCGCTTGACTTTTTGCGAAACGGAGGGGACTAATAAAGATTGATGTCATTTTTTAAATTGTCATTAATCTTTATTAGCGGCAACTTCACTCGAGAATGTATGGCGCAATACATGTTTTGTATGTATGTAGTGTACCGCAACCGCAAGCGCTGTACCCTGAGCACGAAACCGAAAAAAGTAACGCGCGTAAAACCATTCGATTGAGTAATTTTGTATGGGAAAGTCCTGCGCCACTAGCGGATCCAGGGGGGGGCTAAGGGGCTCAAGCCCCCCCCCCCAATCATTTGGGTATCCCCCATCTTTTGAGAAGTATTGTGTGATGCAAGTTTGTGCAATTAATTAAAATTAGATCTAAGTGCAAAACATGATTATCGGTAAGTACGGAAAAGCGTAACAAACAAACAAACACTTTCGCATTTAATACAAGTTAAAGTTTGGATAGGTTATTATATAATAACCTGTTCATAATAATATTATTATGAACAGATACAGGTCAAGGACTGTATCATTATGTGACCTTGTGGCCTTTACCTTACAGAGAGAAAGAGACGCATTGATAACCATTCAGAAAAGTGATAATACCCCCCATGACATTTATAGTCACAGATCAGGGAACTCGGCTAGCCACAATTATGTGACTCTGTAAACCAGTAGTGGGCACATGTGGGGCACTTGCTCGTATGCACGCCAATGCCATATCGGTTTTTGCACAGCAGCGGTCGGATGACGACAATTGTAGCGCAGCTGTCGTGAATAGGAGTGCTGTAATTTTTTTGTTTGCATATTGTTAGCTGTCTTTCCGGCCTGACTGCGAAACTTTCGGTAGGGATTGCGCATTCGGAAGGGAAATGTTAACATAATTATACATTCATACATGTACAAATACTTAAAGAACCGATTAATATGCTATGTGTATGTAATCTCCTTGTTCAGTTGTTTGTTATCCTAAAAAAATAAAAAAAACAAGCTGTTTGGAAATACCCTTATAAAGCCGAGTATGGTAACCATTAAGCTGAACAACCCAACTCTGAAATCGCGAAACATACAGGTGTTTCATACAAAAATGTATACCGAAAATATCAAAAATTCAAAATGTATGAAACAGCAGTTTTTTTTGCGATTTCAGAGTTGGCCCCCATCCCATAGTAATTATGTTGTTCAGTTTGATGGTCCCTATTTACCATATTCGGCCTTCCACGGCTTCAAAACACCCAGCTAAGTGATCTGTGTACTAATATATTTTATTCGTTGCTTATATCTTTGGTTTTATATTGCGTGGAGTGGACATGAAATCAGAAACATTGAAATATTCTCGTTAGCCGAAAGTTTCAGTGAAAAATTCTGTAGGATTTTTAGATTCTCATTAAAAATTTCTGGAACTCCATTGCCTTCAACTTCACATCGCATTCAATGTAAGTACCGACAATTTTTCTCCACTAAGATTAAAGTAAAGGTGTACTAGTTTATTACATGAAACTGTTTACTAAGTATGTAAAATAAACACTGTAGGTAGTTTATTTGCTCCCACACCAGTTACTCCTGAGATTAGCATCACTGAATGTCATTAGTAAAACAAAAAACGAAACAAATATACAGACGAACATAGAACCTCCTCCTTTTTTGGAAGTCGGGTTAACACCGATAAATGTCGACAACGCCGCATACTCAACGCTGTCACAGAATAACTAATATAAGTACGCTGCCCAAATTAATAGATGTGTGTCAACGCGCCAATATTCCTCAATGTCACTACACAGACCGGACCACGGGCGGGTTGGAAATAAAAAAGAGTAAAACAATCGACGGTGCAACAATGTTGCCTTGCAAACCGGCTCTGCAGGGCCGCATTTAAGGGCTTGCGAGAAATAACATAAACATTTTCCCGCCATAAAACTATGGTATATCGAATTGGTAAAGCGCGTTTGATCGCAGGAGCATTGTTGTTAGAATGACTCTTGTGCCTAGGTTTTGGTTTTATAGTAGAAAATATTTTAACTGCGCCTTTCATATTCATCAACTCTGAAAATTACTTCTAGAGATGACTTCCATTAATAAACCTTCAATATAATGATACTATATAGAGAAAGAGCACTGCACCTGAGATACAGGTTTCCTAGTTTGGGTGCAGATGTTTTTAAATCTTAATTGTAAATTGTTAAGGTTTAATCTAAATTGTTTTCAAGAGTTTTGTTTTTGTAAAAATTTGTGACAATAAATTTTTTTTATTTATTATTATTATTTATTATTACTATTTATGTCACGCATGAGGTAATGAGTATAAGCTTCTTGTTAGAACTATACATTATCTTAATTATTAAGTAAAGTTTAATAAGATTGGCTGGTGTTAAGGTCAAACAATTGAAAACAGAAGTCGTTATCTAATTATATAACATAAAATTAAATTATAGCTATTCAATTACTTACTATAAACAGAAATAAGAAGATTTTAATTTTAATATCAATTATCGAATGACAGTCAAAATAATTAGTCAAATTCTTGTTAATAAACTAATAGGATCGTATGTCGCAGTGAGTTGGCTAAATTTAGTCATACACGTGCGGATCTAGATCACAGCAGAGTTTTCTCGAGACAATTATTATTGGAACCATCTGCGATACTGTTGCGAGTCTATTTATGATTCAAATAAAATGGTTGTGTCCTGTCCTGTTTACTAGAGAAGAGACGTACTTAGATATAAAATGTAATTTCAAAGCTGGCATCTTCTTGGGATTATGGGAAATATTGTTATTGAAAACGTAGTCAAATATGAGAAATTGAAACAAACTATAATTTAGAAAATATAGAGTGCAGTAAGTAGCAATGACTCTACATTAATAATTAAAGATCCAAATTAAGTGTTAGGTACTAAATAAAAATAATAAACAGAACAGATCTCAACCTAATAAGTTACAACATTCAGTTGCTAAAGTGTAAGGAATACATTAAATAATATTAAAACTAACCACTTAAAAATTTAGGTATAGTTAACCTCTCTCTTGCACTTATGAGTCACACTAAACATACATCCTTATTCTAACTAAAGGATCAATTTCTTTCTTAAAATATTTCAAGGTAAAATTATCAAAAAGTTGTTTTTTATTTTTTCAATAAAATTTATTAGGGTTAAAATAAAAATAAAAGCAGTGCACAAGCATGAGCTAAACCTATCCCTAAATACAACCCTGTCTAAGGGCCGGTTCCACGACAATCATTTAGTGCCACATATTTAGTATTGGAATACGTATAGCCATTCAATGTATGGGAATCAATATTTTTTTTGTATTAAAGGATGAGAGATGATGAGCGGGTGAAGTCTTCTTTCGCCGCGCGTGATGTTGGTAGTAATAACTGCTAATTTTATAACTACTATGGCAAGTGGGCTATCGTTTTTGGACAAATAAAAGACGGCCAATCATTTTTGGTCCACCTAAGAGCCTGTCCACATCACCACGTCACGACGTCGTCAACGTAGAAGGGTGCGGTGTCGCGGCGCGGTGCGTTGACGTGACGAGCAAATTTACGTTACCGTATCACGATGTAGCAAAGTTACACGTTGTCGTGCCTTGTGAAATTCCGGTACAGTCTTCACTCACCTACCAGAGAAATAGCAGTCCCTTTCTAGATATGGATAGGTATAGTCATGTTTGTCTTCACTGTTTTATCGTCTAAGTTAGGAAGAATGTTTCAGCCTTCTGTTTTAAGTGTTTGTCCTTGAAATAGTCTATTGACTTATCCCAGAGCAATGGACGTTCCTCAAAAAGTGATATAAATAAATCAGAATCAATAATCTCTGACATATTTTATGCACATCTAATCACTAAAACAATGAAATATTAACTGACTAAGCGAGCGCATCGTAGCCACGGCTTCCAACGACGTCAGATGCGTCGTTCCAAGGCAACGTTGCCGTACCGTGCATTTCCACGACGCGGCAACGCACCGCACCGCGACACCGCACCGTTCCACGTTGACTATGTCCTGACGTGGTCATGTGGCCAGGCCCTAAGAATCAAGTGTGCTAAGTTTTATCCTTTAATGCAAAAAATATTGGTCTAAATAAAAATATAAAAAATATAAATATCTATCCGTATCGCACTATAGTGCTTCCTTAAAACAGTTTTTTACTTAACGAGCACCTAGTAGCCAGTCCTTTAACTTAATTGCGACTTAGCAACTTAGCTAAATATAGGTTATAGGCGTGAAAGAGAAAAAGTCAATCTCCGCACATCATGCTATTATAATTTTCCTTTTAAAATACATATTATTAAACCAATTTTCCATAATTTTAACAAATTGCACACTGTGAACTCTTTTAAAACTAAAAGTTAGGTTAAGTTGCGATTTTTTTTAACTGTACGTAGTTTTACAAAGAAAATGATGACGTAAAACTTGCTCTGGTATTTCCTTGTTTTTCTTAAATTATCAAAATTATTAGATTTTTTTTTCTTAAGTACCCTTAATACTACCCTGTGTTAACTGACGTTGTTTTGGGAGTATCAAGTTAAAGAGCTCCGCGGCTCCGTTATGTTGTTCTAATGTATTTTTATACAAATTCTGTTCCTTTTTTAAATTAAAATAAAAACTGAAACCGGACCCCTTATCTTCTGAATTAAAATAAATAATCTTTTATGAATACAAACGCGATTTTAAAGAGATTTAAAATATTTCGGTTCCTTCGGGCTGCTGTCCGGTAATGCAAAAACAAAAGTAAAAAAAAACAAACTAAATTGCGTTAGTATAGTCGTCAGCTTTACGAGTAAGTATTTTGAGAAATCTTGGTAACGGTGAATTCTTCAGACTTTTTTACTTGTGGTCAATGCGGGTCAATGCCCTCTATTTGATAACGTACTACTCGTATTAGATTGTTATCAACCCACGGTTATCAGACATTGCTGACGAGACTTTTCTCAAGCCTTCAATTCGACGACCTGAGTGGTGCAGTGGTCAACATGCCGCCTACCACGCAAGAGGTCCCGGGTTCGATTCCCGGCCGGGCAGATATTGAAATGATGATGAATTGATGAACAATTTCTGTGACGGGTCTGGGTGTTATGTATAATAAGTATATATTTAAAAAAAGTATGTAAGTAGTATATCAGTTGTCTAGCACCCATATTACAAGCTTTGCTTAGTTTGGGGCTAGATGGCGCTATGTGAAATTGTCCAAGCATTTAAAAAAAAAATTCAACCTTTAATTACAAGCTTTTACAGTTTCACATGTCCGTTTGTTTGACTTTTTTTTCGTGCTCTGAGCTCCTAGATCATAGAATATTGTTTCCTATAAAAGTTACAGTACCTAGAGTTTAGTTTTTATTAACTTTCAATTTTGTGTAAAATACGAGGATCGCTATGAAAACTCTTGGTATTGTTTATAAACCGGCAAAGAGTTTTTATCTACAATTCTACATTCACATGCCGTGTTTTACAGAAATCCCACAAAGTCGCAAACACTAGAGAGTTAGTAGGGTATCCAATTTATTTTAGAGAAGTCGGACTCTTCTTAACAGAAAAACCTAATTCACTGCTGCTGGAGACCTTTGTATGGACATTTACTCCCAATTTTCCCGTTAATTTTAAATTAGGTACCTACCTACTTATATCTAAAAAGGGTTGATAGTAATAATAAATTGGACATTAAATGAATTAAAGTTCGAATAAAAAAAAGAAAACCAAAATGAGTTTAAAGAAAAGTAGATATTTACGAAAATTAGCTTCCGACATCCAAAAATTGGTAGCAAGCACATAGCTAACAACAAAATGACAGATCTACATCTACACTAACGCCAAGTTAGCGGTAGTGCGCCGATTTGTGAATCAGCAAAATTATTCTGCCAATGACAGGATATGATGGAATTTAGTTAGAACGATCCCGAATCCTCTAGTTCCGAATATTTTCCGTGTTCCCGTCGTTTTTATTCGAAGTCTATTTTCTTAACGAGTTTTCAAAATTGTTCACATTAATACCAACATATTGAATACATTTTTCAGTAAGTTTACGCAAGTGCAAATAATTAGGGATTAACTATTTTATGCAAAATTAATTTATTATGTTTTAAAGAGCTGAAAGCTTAATTTTTTTTAACAATTAGCGTCTGAGCAAATAGCGAAAAGCTTGTAAGTATAAAGTTTAACATACTTATAAATGTTGCATTGTAAATCCAAAAACGAAAATGTCCTGCTAACCTAAAAAGTATGGTTACCCTAACCAAAGATGATGTTTATACAGTGCCACTTTACGCAGTTAAATATATACCTCATTACCGTATATTATTAAACAAAACTTGGCGTTTATTTGAGAAACACTGTCTTAGCGCAGTTGCAGATTGTTGACTCATGATTGATATGTTATTGTAACTACGGAACACTTTGTGAAACAATAGATAGTAGGTGTCATGTAGGGGTTTCGGTTAAAATATTGAATTGTTAGAATGTCAATTAGGTACTAACATTACTTACGATTACAAACAATGGGACTTTTCTGAGTTAAGATAAAGATAACAGAAGATTAGGCGCAACGTTAGTACAAATATTGGAATATGAATCGATGACTCCGATCATACGATCAAAGAATTGATATTTTTTCGTGCTCTTTGAGTGAATTCGCCAAAGTTTCATTGTATATTATTTGTTACTAGCTTCTGCCCGCGACTTCGTCTGCGTGGATATTAGAGAAAATCCTTAGGGAACCTTCAACCAGGATCTGACCAGCCATTTTTACGCATTACGGCTTCCCGTTCCAGTTCCCTTTCCCGTTCCCGTTCCCGCTCCCGCCCCCGCCACCGCTCCCGCTCCCGCTCCCGTCCCCGTCCCCGTCCCCGTCCCCGTCCCCGTCCCCGTCCCCGTCCCCGTCCCCGTCCCCGTCCCCGTCCCCGTCCCCGTCCCCGTCCCCGTCCCCGTCCCCGTCCCCGTCCCCGTCCCCGTCCCCGTCCCCGTCCCCGTCCCCGTCCCCGTCCCCGTCCCCGTCCCCGTCCCCTGGATGTGCATGTCCAGGTCCAATCATGGCCACCGTCTTGGACTTCAAAATAAATGTCATTTTCGCAACCACCATCCCATGAAACCTCAAGAACGACATCCATATCGATTTTTATGTTTACTCACCCATTTACCCCTAAGTGGTTGATTTTCAAAATTACAAAATATATGTTTGCCTATTTATTTTTAGATGTGCTCCAACGAACTTTAAAGTTGTAATGTCTATTTTATATTATTTTTTCATACAAAATTTGAACCCCATTTTCACCCCTTTAGGGGTCAAATCATGTCCACCGTGTTGGACTTCAAAATAAATGTCATTTTTGCAATCGTCATCCCCGAAAACCCCAATAACGACATCCATATCTATTTTTGGGGTTTTTTACCCCTTTTCACCCTTATTTCATCCCAATAGGGGTTCAAATACTAACAATAACAATATACGTTGCGTTAGATGTCTATCCATAAGCCTAAATTATAAATTTAGCGATTTTTACTTCGAAAATAAAGGATTTTCTTCAATACACAACTTCATCCCCCTTTTGACCCCTTCGGGGGTAGAATTTTGAAAAACGCTGAGACCCGTATTTATTTATTTTCAATGGTCAGTCTAAACACAAAATTTGAAGATCCTAGCTTCAAAACTGAGGGACTTTCATACAAACTTTGATCCCCTTTTTTACCCCCTTAGGGGGTGAATTTTGAAAAACCCTTTCTTAGTGCACCCCTAGACCTCATAAGGAACCTACGTACCAAATTTGAAGTCTCTAGACCCAGCGGTTTGGGCTGTGCGTTGATAGATCATTCAGTCAGTCAGTCAGTCAGTCAGTCATTCAGTTTACGATTTTATAAATATAGATAGACTAGCTTCTGCCCGCGACTTCGTCCGCGTGGATATTAGAGAAAATCCTTAGGGAACCTTCAACCAGGATCTGACCAGCCATTTTTACGAATTACGGCTTCCCGTTCCCGTTCCCGTTCCCGTTCCCGTTCCCGTTCCCGTTCCCGGTCCCGGTCCCCGTTCTCGTTCCCGTTCCCGTTCCCATTTCATCCCAATAGGGGTTCAAATACTAACAATAACAATATACGTTGCGTTAGATTTCTATCCATAAGCCTAAATTATAAATTTAGCGATTTTTACTTCGAAAATAAAGGATTTTCTTCAATACACAACTTCATCCCCCTTTTGGCCCCTTCGGGGGTAGAATTTTGAAAAACGCTGAGACCCGTATTTATTTATTTTTAATGGTCAGTCTAATCACAAAATTTGAAGATCCTAGCTTAAAAAATGAGGGACTTTCATACAAACTTTGATCCCCTTTTTTACCCCCTTAGGGGATGAATTTTGAAAAACCCTTTCTTAGTGCACCCCTAGACCTCATAAGGAACCGTCCCCGTCCCTGTCCCCGTCCCCGTCCCCTGGATGTGCATGTCCAGGTCCAATCATGGCCACCGTGTTGGACTTCAAAATAAATGTCATTTTCGCCACCACCATCCATGAAACCTCAAGAACGACATCCACATCGATTTTCATGTTTACTTACCCCATTTACACCTTAAGGGAGGATTTTCAAAATAACAAAATATGTGTTTGCCTATTTATTTTTAAACATGCTCCTACGAATTTTAAAGTTGTAATGTCTATTTTATATTATTTTTCCATACAAATTTTAAACCCCATTTTCACCCCTTTAGGGGTTAAATCATGTACACCGTGTTGGACTTCAAAATAAATCTCATTTTCGCAATCACCATCCCATAAAACCTCAAGAACGACATCCATATCGATTTTTATGTTTACTCACCCCATTTACCCCTAAGTGGTTGATTTTCAAAATTACAAAATATATGTTTGCCTATTTGTTTTTAGATGTGCTCCAACGAACTTTAAAGTTGTAATGTCTATTTTATATTATTTTTTCATACAAAATTTGAACCCCATTTTCACCCCTTTAGGGGTCAAATCATGTCCACCGTGTTGGACTTCAAAATAAATGTCATTTTTGCAATCGTCATCCCCGAAAACCCCAATAACGACATCCATATCTATTTTTGGGGTTTTTTACCCCTTTTCACCCCCATTTCATCCCAATAGGGGTTCAAATACTAACAATAACAATATACGTTGCGTTAGATGTCTATCCATAAGCCTAAATTATAAATTTAGCGATTTTTACTTCGAAAATAAAGGATTTTCTTCAATACACAACTTCATCCCCCTTTTGACCCCTTGGGGGGTAGAATTTTGAAAAACGCTGAGACCCGTATTTATTTATTTTCAATGGTCAGTCTAAACACAAAATTTGAAGATCCTAGCTTCAAAACTGAGGGACTTTCATACAAACTTTGATCCCCTTTTTTACCCCCTCAGGGGGTGAATTTTGAAAAACCCTTTCTTAGTGCACCCCTAGACCTCATAAGGAACCTACGTGCCAAATTTGGAGTCTCTAGACCCAGCGGTTTGGGCTGTGCGTTGATAGATCAGTCAGTCAGTCAGTCAGTCAGTCAGTCAGTCATTCAGTTTACGATTTTATAAATATAGATAAGCAGTAGGGACCACTTTATCGAATTGGGTTATGTCCTGTCATGATATTGTGTTTGTGTTAATAAATAAAAAAAATAAAAAAAACATTACACTAAACTTTTTTGCTTAATTAATTGACCGAGCGAGCTCGAAGCGTTTTCGTTTCAGCTTAGTTCGTATGTCCGTTTGTTCTCTTCTACAGCTACAGGTCGCATTTCTCAACTGATACTCGTGAAATGTTGTGAGCAGGTTCTATAATTAGCTAAATAATAGAGAAGGCTATGGCTAAATTTATTTTTTCGAACTTTTTCAGAATGGCGGAAATATGAGGAAAAACATTTCCGCCATTCTGAAACGGGCGGTCTACAGCTTCATATAGAGCCGCTAGTATAAAATTGTGACGAATAACGACAGTATTTTCAGGATTTCCTGAAAACTACTGAAAAATATAAAAATAGCATTGTGAATGCCTAAAATCTAAAAATTCTAAACTACTGAATTTCAAAATTGTTCTGTTTTTTTTGTTTTAGTAGCACTCAATATAAACGAAGTGTAAGTTTACCTTTGCTTAGGTTGGGATCGCTTTGAGACATCAAACGTAAGAAGTACCTAATATTGACGACCTGAGTGGTGCACTGGTCAACATGCCACCTACCACGCAAGAGGTCCCGGGTTCGATTCCCGGCCGGGCAGGTATTTGAAATGATGAATTTTATTATCTGTGACGGGTCTGGGTGTTACCTACTATACTAAAAAGTATTAAGTAGTATATCAGTTGTCTAGCACCCATATTACAAGCTTTGCTTAGTTGGGGCTAGATGGCGCTGTGTGAAATTGTCCAAGCATATATTTATTATTTATTGCTAAGCAATATTAATTTTCGTTAAAACGGGTGTTTATTAGTTAATAAGGCCAGAATGATTTGCTTCCAATTGTTCTTTAAATAAAAAATAATTAACGGAAACTTGTAAACTTTTTAAATTAAGTTAATTTAATATTTGTTTAATGTCGTTTTGTGTCAATGCTGTGTACAATTCTTATTGGAGTATTTTAAGAATTGTTTTGTTTGATGTAGATTGTTAATAAAACTTATTGAGTCATGTTGAAAAGACTTTGAAAGAATGGAAGAATTCTATGTCGTCACATTTTTTTAATAAACCATTTCATAGTTATTTAAATAACAAAAACATAGTTCTTGTGATTCAATGACAGCGATACAATAATAATAGTCGTAAAAAAAACATTAAAACTTGTTTTCTTTCGCCATTTCTTTCTTGGAGGGGCCTCCCAATTTTTTGAAATGGTAGTAGTTTCAGTAGATTCTCTCTTTTTAACATATAAAATTAAATTAAAACCAAACCAAAATTAAACTAATTAAATTTGATAAATTTTAATTTCTGAACGTTCTAAAAAATTCATCGCTTGAGGGTAGGCTCACAAGTAGCTTCAGTCCCCCGTGACCACGGCAGCTGCAAAGGTGCCGAAACGTCGGGAAAATCAAAAATCAAACCAAATACCAACTAATTACCAAAGTACTTTCAATAAAACCGCGCTAGTATCCGTTAAAAGTGTTTTATTTCATTAAAACTTGACTCAATACAATTTCCACAGAAAAAGATCTTAAGTCGGTTTATGGTCGTATTCTTAATTTGAATTCAATTGAACATGAATTGGAACACTTTTCAATATTATGCAATTTGGAAGATTTTTTATAATAGAGATAGGTATACTAGTATGAAGAAAATTTATAACTTACCTACCTAAACTGTAGAAAAACTAGGGGTCATCTATCACAATTATATTTAAATTATACCGGGGAGATGCATGAACTAAAAACTTTCTTTTCTTACCTAATGATGTCGTGTTCGGTATCAAATGAAAAGACCTAATTAATTAGCACATTTCAAAAACATAGGTACCTAAATTGTTAGCTGTTGCTCGCGGCTTTGCTAGTATTTACCCGTCAATTGGGAATAATTAAAACCTCAAAATACCTAATTGTGAAAAGGACTTTTGCCTCCACCCCGTCGTCCCCGTCGTTCGTGTCTATAGGACAAAGTGGCATGCGACGACGGTTATCCTTTTAGAATTTCGGACTCGAATCGCATATTATATTTTATTTATTTGGGATAACACACAGTTGACACAATTAATATAATACTATTATAAACTATTACATTTCTAATATACAATCGTGCAACCCACACCGCTATCCACGGATCTGGGGCCCTACCGGTTAGCCGGTATGGCCCCATTCAGATCATATAGCTAAAAGTCAACGACTCGATTTTTTTCTTGTTTCGTACTTTTTAGTGCGTGATTTTTCCGTAGTTGAACTTTTGATTTTTTAAATTCCTTTTTGTCATAGAGTGGTCAAGGCACAAAATTCGTGTGACTTTTGCTTGTATATAGCGATAACCAATCCAAACGCAATCACTCGATAGTAAACAAATAATAAAACTTTTTGTCAACCTCCTACATCTTTTGATTTTTTTTGTATTTTTTACAAAATGACATTGGCTGTAGGGCTAAGATAGGGCAATGTTTAAGAATATTCAAGAATAGTGAAGAGTCTTGTTGAATGTCTAACACTTTAAAATAAAAAATAAAAAAACAAATTAAAGAACCAGTAAGTAATATTTTTAGCTTCGCGATTTAAATGGTAATTTTTTCCTCCACCTTCGAAGTCAAAGATCGTAAAGCAACATTCTCGGAAACAAAATGTCTGATTAATATTGTCATTTATAGCCATCGGTTTACGAGGCAAAATGACCCAGATTATAAGTCGGCCGAGTTTACGACTGTTTCGGTTAGTGCACCACTTATATCGGCCATTAAAATATTATGTTTAAATTAGCACAAAAAGAAATATATCAATTATATTAATTATAAGTTTTGAGTTTTGCGTTGAAACTTGGAGGTCAGTATCAAGTGTTGAATGATTTGAAATGGTTAAAAATATTCATGTTGAAGATTTTTTTTTTATAAATATTACAATACGTTTTGATTTGGATATTTCCATTGTCGTGAACCAACGAACGACCCTAACGTCATTTCCTTTGTGAAACACAGCGCAGTCTTATAATTTTGGTAGCCAAAACAATATTAAGGTGCCAACACACTCACGGCGACTACGACCGAAAACATCCGAGTACTCGAATATGCCTTTATTTATTCTATGGTATATTCTGGTTTATTTATTTATTATAAGAACAATCCGTCGACTACAAAAGTAGCTTAAACTGTTTCTTTAGTACTTGTCACTTGATATTGCGGTTCGTTCTGTAAATTAAATGAACATAAAAATAATGCGACTTGGTTCTTGAGACTGACCTTGTCAATAGATTTGCAATCATCTATCATTTTGTTGTTAGTTAAAGTATAAACGACAAAGTAACGTTTATACTTACGATATGACGACATCATTCATAGATAGATTAGATTCTAGCCGTGGCGAGGGGTGAAATTATGGCAAAGGTAAACAGTACCCGTAGCACGAACAGCTATCGAAAAAAAACGCGCGTGAAATTACTCGATAGACAATTCTCTATGGAAAATTTAATTTCGATAATCGGCGATAGATGGCGCTGTACAAATTTTCAATACAAAATTTATCTATCGAATGATTTTACGCGCGTTATTTTTTTCGATAGATGTTCGTGCTAAGGGTACAGTGCTATAAAAATGGCGAAGTAAACCGTTCTAAAAAATGGATCGGTGCATGGGGTAGGATTTCTAAAAGGTGAGCCGATGGGAATCGGCTTGTATGGACCCTTCGCCAATGGATTCTAGTCAGATTGTTTCTATCTAAAATTCCAATCATTAGAATTTTAGATAAGTAGTAGAAACAATCTGACGCTGAAATTCACGTCATTCTTCAAAAATGTACTTAAAGTAGAATATTATTGTTAAATAACCGTACAACAGCTGCTGTTGTTATATGATTTGTTTTAACATTTTTAGGAAATGGCAGAAAAGTGTTTTTTTAATTAATATCTAAAAAAAAATAACTCAACAAAAAATATATATGTAATTATCGAACTTGCTTAAATTTACGATAATCGGTTAACAAATGCGACCTGAGGAGAATACGAAAGCAGTTTTGCCAAAGCTGAAGCAGACGCTTCACTCCCGCTTCGCGCACGCTCGGTCAATAAGTCCGAGAACTACAAAAATTTAATATCTTTATGTTAGTTTTCTTACCCGTCTGTATTTTGTACTAAAGTTAATAATATGCCGACTGCCGACCTACACATTGGTGGGTGCAACTGTCGTAACATGCATTGAATGAATTTGCCTGCGACGCCGCTGCAATGTACGGTCAGCAACGAAAGTTATTTAACACTTTAGTACTTTGTCATAGTAACTTTTTTGCTAATGTTTCAAACCGTGAGACACCTGTTAATAAAGTTGCTATAACAAAGTACTAAAGCGTTAAACAACTTTCATTGCTGACTGTACATGAACTGTAACACACTTTGCAACTCATTCTAAAAGAACTGTATATGCAACAGCTAAATTATAAAACTTGCTCAGCTTCCTCATAAAAGAAAACCGATCCAAAGTGCCAAACTACATCATAAAACAGCTGCATAAACTCCAAATTAACGTCAGTCTAGATTGCCGATGCGCCAACGATCCCCGAGTTCCAATGAAATTTAATTTAGCAAGCTTATATTGGCCTGCAAGCATAGTTTAATCATGGTAAGTTATTCTAAGTAATACGAACTCTCGTTAAAGTGAGCAGTAAAGGCGTATCTAGCCGCTTTTATTGGTGCCTCGGTTTCGCTGTAACGTCTAAAGTCCACGTTATAACTCTTCGCGAAATTTCTTGAACGTCTGTGTTTAGCATTTCGACTAAATTGTGTAGACTTAAGTAGACTTTTATTATGATATTACAATAGTTGTAAACGAATGGACAAAGATAAGTGGATTGACACACAGAATAACGACATGGAAAGGGCCACCTCACAAAAGAAGAAGAGGTAGACCAAAAGAACGATGGTTAGATGAGGTAATAGAAGTGGCCGATAAAGACGATGCGAAAGCGAAAGACAGGAAGACTTGGAATGGAATGGAGGAGGCCTTAACCCGATGAGGGTCCTTATTAATATATTATTCAAATTTATCTAAAATTCAGAAAACTGTTTTTTTCCATCTAATATTAGTAATGAATTTTATTTAAAAAATTGAAATCAATTAATTCAATTAGGAATAATGATCAAAATGTAATTAAAATGAAATGTATCTTTTATTAAGGAAAATAAAAGCCAATAATAATAATGGGTCCCGTACTTAGTTTCGAATGACGCTGTAGCGACACACGTTGTGACGAAAACATTTCAGCGTGGTACGCTGAAGCGAAAAATCATTGGAGTGGAGCGAAACCCACACGGTCGAATGACACGATAGCGACAAACTTTGTGACGAAATATAGTATGCTAGTTAGAAACTAGTATAATAGTTTTTAATTAAGCATATTTTACAGTCAAAAATAATTATTTAAAGAGTTCACTTTATGGTGGCATGGATGGATTTCCTGAAGTTTTTACAAGTCAGTAAGTAAGGCCAACAGTCCTTCCTAGGAACACTACCAATTTTCCAACTAAAATGAAATAAAAGTAACAGATTTTAACGTCAGTATAGTATTATAATAATATTATCAGTGGTAGTACAGACACTCGCCACGCCAGCATGTAAGTACTAGTACTAGGTATAGAGATTTTTATACAAACGAATAACTAAATAACTTTGAAGCTTTGGTTTTCCGATCACGATTAGACGGGGTGTGATTTGATGGATAACCATTCAAAATTCAATAAATGGAAGAGACTCAGATCGATCGTTAAAGAAACCCAATGGATTACAAGAATCGTTTACAACAGAGAAGTATGGATCAGAATGTTGGGCTATGAAGAAGATGGATGAAAGGAAATTACATGCAGCAGAGATGAAAATGCTGAGGTGTATGTGTGGTGTGACGCGAAAGGATAAAATTAGGAATGAGTTTGTCAGAGGAAGTTTGAAAGTAGCATTAGTGACAGAGAAGTTGAAAGGAAATCGTCTGGCTTGGTTAGGTTTGGGCATGTTATGAGAAGGTAAGAAAGGCATGTTACTAGAAGAGTAATGAATATATGGATGTTGAGGGCTGGAAATTAAGAGGAAGACCGCAGAAAAGATGGATGGATTGTGTGCGGAAAGATATAGATGAGAAGGGAGTAGATGAGGAGATGACGAGTGACAGAAAGGAATGGAAGAGAAGGACGCACTGCACCGATCTCAAATAAATTGGGATAAGGGTAGGAAAAGAAGATGATGATGATTTTCCATACTTTTGATGTAATTTTAGCTTGTTGTTTTTAGTTCAACCCTGAGCTAAACGACTCTTCTAATCCATTATGTTTCTTTAGCGATCTGGGCCTCCTCCATTTACTCTTTGAATGGCCATGATCAAATCCCACCCGTTTAATTTTGGGCGGAGAACCAAAGCCTCAGTTACCTCGTTTGTATGAAAATAGGCCTCTGTAGGTCTGTAACTAGTACACCTTTTGAACTAAACCAAAAAAGGTGCTTTTCGTAAACTGAGGATTAGGAAATAACGATGTATTTTGTGTTCGCGTGGGTGGGCAATGTTGGCATTGCTGTAAACATTGCAAATATTTCTTAGTAGTGTCGTTAAACAATAATGTTGGTACCTAATTACCTTCAGATCGTAGTCAATCCAGTCTGCGGTATTACTTAAACCTTTGCCGAACATAAAATTAGTTTTAATGCGATAGAGTATTAAAGTTTATATGACAGTTACCGCTGTTTAGTTTGTTTGGATAGTTTGCAGGGAAAACTGGAAAACGAACAGTTAAACACGAAATAGTAATTAAAAATCGAGTCCCTATCTACCATATTCGGCTTTATAAGGTATGTAAGCAATACTTACTGAAAAAGCGAAAAAAAAACTGTTATTTTCTACAACATTTTAAAATGTACGAAACAGTTTTTTCGTTTTCAGGATGGCTTCCATACAAAAAGTTGTTCGCAATTATGAAGATTATAGAGTTAGCTTTATTTAATTTAAAAATTATAAGTTTCATAACATAACACATCAAAACTTCACAAATACTTACAATTTCTAAAAACCGCCACTTCTTACCCGCTATTTACTAACAAGGCGATTTCAATCAAAGTGTATGGGTGTTGTATGATAAATCACAGTTTTGTTGCTAAGCATCGTTCACACACAACGCGCGAACGCGGCGTGTTTACGCTACGAGCACGCACGCGTGACCGCCGGGCGTGCGATTTCAAAACAACCGTACGAATCGACAGTTGTAAGGCTGTGTGCACAATGGTAAAGATAGGAGCTACGCTATCATAAATGCAGCTAAAACTTTGGCATTTGAACAATATTAAAGTGCGTTGTATTGTAAGCATTTTACTTAACTCTACAGTTTTTATTTTTAGGTCTTAAAACGCATAATGTCGCCACAGTGCTTGTTTGTCCTATCTACCATTGGCCTCACTTGCGATGCAACCTTAACCTTGTAATTTGTTATAAGATTCCAGCATTCTACACTAAGACACTTATTTTATTTAAATTAACACAATTACATATAAAATAAGTGGCAAAGCACAATAATACAAAAAATCTTGTAACAAATTAAAAGAGAAAGACGTCACAAATGCAATTAATGGTAGATAGGACAAACAAGCAATCAAATAAATAAAACAAAGTCGGGTTAGTTACATAAAACACATAATGTCCATCGGCCATTTTAATGTCCCCATTCCTTCCTTATGGGTGGATAAGGAGGACGGGACATAACCCACCACGCGGGCCCAATGCGGATTGGTGGGTGTTAACGACTGCAAATGCAGCCGGGACTAACGGCTTAACGTGCCTTCCGAAGCACGGAGGGGTTAACAACAATATTTTTTTGGTCAGAAACACACAATGTAAATGATTCATTTATACCTTATGCCTGGTTTATACAGAGCGTCAGTAACATGGCAGTATTGGCAGTACAGTAATCCAGTTCAGCGTTGACTTGCTACTGGGCTCGGGAAGACACTATATAGTTTCAACCCAGTCCAGTGCTGAATCTCGCTCGCAAGTCAGTCCAGCTGACTTATACGTTCTATTTTTATAGTACGACTTACTGCCAATCATGTCTACATGTACCCAGTTACCGAAGGTCTGAAATTCCGAGTCACTGGGACCAGTCACTGACCCCGTACAAACCAGCCCTAATTCCGAACGATAAAACCAAAACCGTTACGTGGGTCAACCAACTTGTAATAGTCATAACAGTTTTCCAGTCCCAAAAACAATATCTTTATTTCTGTTACCAAAATGATACTTTAACTGTGAGTTGCACCAAAACGCTGTCAAAGTTAAAGTTATCGTCAATTAATGATAATGCTACCTATTTGTCACGTCAAAGTTGTCAAGGGACATTATGCTGGCTGGCAACCTCTTTTTTGGCTGACATAAGCTTGTTATTGTTAAAGTAAGCTGGTGTAACTGAGCCTAAGTCTTAATGTAGGTATGTATAACCTAAACAATTTTCTTTATTTTTTATTTCAAGATGTTTACACTTTTATGTATAACCAAAATTATAGGACGACAATTAAAAGTTGATTGACCCACGTTGTCATTTACTATTAAAAATCTTTGGTTTAGTTTTATAATTCTATTTTTAAACTTCTATTTTTCTGTAAACGAAACTGAAACGGTAACAATTTAGTTTTTTTTGTTTAAAATTAACGCGATTAGGCCCTTGGACGGATAATTGGATTAAGTTTAGCACACATATAGTTTCTAACCTGGATTAAAACATAGGATATAGGCACAGTCTTATAATATAATACTGTGATATATGGGCCGCGGCACGTAAATTTAGCGGTGAGCGGTGAGAGAAATTGGAGGGGATTACTGCGCATGTGTCAAATCCTACTGCTAAATTAGTTTAAGTACATTTATGTAAAATTGTAAGGATTATGGTGAGAATTAAATTAAATGATGATGATGTGTGCAGTAGAGTAGCCCCGCACTACGTCACCCGCCAATGAGACCCTAAAAATTACTTCTGCGCACAAAACTTTGGCAGCGCTAAAGTTACATACCAAGGCTTGTACTTATTATTCTGGCCAAAGGTTCCTTAGGGTCCAAGCGGGCGAAGTAGCAGGCAGCCAAGTAAGTACATAAATACTAAAAAACAAGGAAGAAAGTATTTTTTTTTCCCACAGAAATTTATGTTCGTGTGCACAAAGCTTTATCCGAATAAATAAGTATTACTTTATGTCAAATAAAAGTTAAAAATAATAACGTCGTGCGCTAAGCTTTACTTTTAGCAATGGAGTCGTTTGGCAGTGATTTAAACGGGTCGGGAACTCGGGAGTTCCATACATCCGGCCAGGGTGACTTGTATGTAGTACGCCATCATTGTAACAAGGCAAACATAGAAATTATGCAACTTTAAGTTTATGTAACTCATGTTAACGGAAATATCGAAAATATTTTAAAGAAGAGACACAATAGATGATGCGAAAAAAGAGGGACTGTAGCGAAGGAAAAGAAGTGATCTTCGGGTTTGGCAAAATTAACTTTTTACTTAATTATTATGAATCAAACCAATGAACTGCAAATTTATACTTGTTGAAATGAAATGCTTTACTTATTGAAATGAAAAAGTCAAAGATCGCCATAAGCAAAAACTCAAATACGTGCGTAACTTTGAAATGTATGATCTTTGAGAAGTCTGGCGACATGTTTCACTCTAATATAACTCCTACAGTTTTGTGTTAAAGTTGTAAATGGTCTAAGGAAAGTTAGGTCGTTAATTTTTAACGATTCTCGACAAAGTGGGATGTTTCGGATTGTGTGACGAGCCATAACGTCGGGACGAATCGTTAAAATAACTGAATATAATTAAGTAATCGATAGTTTTTGTTCAATCATGAAAGATTGGATTTTTTTCAAGTGAAGAAAGAAATAACATTACAAATTATATTATGCTAAGAGGCAATTTTGACTTCCTATCTCTAACGGTAACTTCAAAACAGCTGTTAAAACTTTTAAATTACAGATAAGTTATTTTTATTTAATGATGACTATTATTATAATAGAGTTATACTTGTATCACAGAATACATAATAGTACAAGTCTTGTATGTGCCCCACAGCTGGGGTACGATAGAAGCCGTCCTCATAGATGGATAAGGATGATGAGAGCTCAATGTGTTTCGGTTTCTAAAAGGAGTAAGTAAATTAACTTTACTTATAATCAGTTCGATCGGCAACTCATGTGCTTTAACCAGTTGGCAGAGAAATCATGTCCGTGCGTATCGCCCCCGCACGAGCTAAACGTATGTGACGACGCGGGCGCGGGTACATCCGGATTGTGCGAATGATACGCCACTCTGACAATGATCATTTTCTCAGGCGGGAATCTAACCCGCGATCTTTGGAAGTCCGGTCCAAAGCTTGACTTGACTTCCAAATTACTGACTGTTTGTGGGGGGTACCTATGTTCTTGTCGACAGAAAGAGCGGGTGTTTAATGTTACTTAGTTTAGACAGTTTTTATGATGTTTTTGTTAATACTGTTGTTGTTTTCTTTATTAACAATCATCATCAACAAACAAGGAATGAGTACCTATTATGTCTTATCGAAAAGGCTGTATATATTCGAATAGGGCACCGTTTTTAACTTTTGCATCAAGAAAAGTTGGGAGTCTTGTCAAAAATTTAATCACTTTGATACAAGCAGCATATATTTTCAACAGCTGGAGACATTGTCAGATTTCGTACCTTTTTCACAGCATAATGGGACACAATTAATACAAAATTGTATTAGTGAGTATAAAAAGAGGGGTTTATGACAGAGTTAACAATTTTTTATTCTTCTTCTTATCGAGTCACAGAATACATAATAGTACAAGTAACGAGTGAGGATTAATGGCCACCTCTGGTGTTAGAGTTTATCTATCTAACTTGGCTTAACGACTGTTATCAGGTGACAACAGCCGGGACCGACGGTTTAACGTGCCCTCCGAAGCACGGAAGCGCTCAGTTGCAATGCCACTTTAACGGTCACCCATCCGACACCTGACCGGACCGAGCGTTGCTAAACAAACGTGATCGAGTACGATTAGTTTGTCAAGTTCCGCCATGAGCACTTCAATTTTCAATTTTTTATTGAGATTTTAGCATTCACAATGTTATTTTTACATATACATAATACGAGTAGGTATATGTTATAGAAAAAATATACAGTACGAAAAATACTATATTTTCATCGGTGATTTAGTTGTCGAACGAAACGCATTCACGTCGATCATCGCTCACTCACGTCCCGGCAAATAACAACAAATACACATGGGAAAATAAATAATAGGTAACAAAAAAATAATGTGTACTATTTTTTTCCTGAATTTTCCAAAGTATTTTGGCAACGTTTTGAAAAAAAAAAACATTTGACCTCCAAAAAAAGGTGGCAACAATAGTCTCAATATTGTCGCCTTATACCTTTTAAGTTGTGTTGAGTATGCGGCTAGTTATACTATGCTATGCTAACCACTCTAACTAACTAAAACCTAAATAATATACTAGAAAAAATACGACTCGCACCAGATCAATACTCAGACGGGAATCGAACCCGCGACCTTTGGATATCCGGTCCAATGCTCTGACCGCTGAGCTACCGAGTCACTAGTGACATCGCCGAATTTCTTCTAGTATATCCTACTCTTACGCTGCAAGCCAGCGTTATTTCACCAATGTGAGGAATTACCTCGACATTCAATTGAAATATCTTTCCAGATATTTGGCAATCGATTAAGATGAAATAGCTATATAATTTTTAAATTTGAGATTTTTGCATTCACAATTCGCGGGTTCGATTCCCGTCTGAGTATTGATCTGGTGCGAGTCGTATTTTTTCTAGTATATTATTTAGTATTGTGTAAAAATAGCATTGTGAATGCAAAAATCTCAAATTTAAAAAATAACTAAAACCTGTTTGCAACTGCTGTAAAAATAAATATAGCTCTTACTGCTACGCCTCATTAAATAGATATCAAGATTTCAACAAATTCATAATAATACCGGTTTTATAAAGCTGTCAAATAAAACATTAACTTATTACCTTACACATTAGCAACTGTATCAAAACGTACGGCATAAAAATGATGCTTTAATAGGGCTGCCACCCGTGCGACAGTGACGTCATTTTTTTCTTTTTTTATTACTCGCAGCGAACTCGACATAAAAATTCGACAGACCCGTTTATGAGATTACACGTGTGTGAAATATTGTCTGGAGCGATAAAATTTCGACCGTGGGTAGGGTTGGCAAATAAAGATTGAGAATACTTTATACATACAGGTATTTTGATAATGGTGTGAGTAATAGGTCTACCTATCAGTATAGATTACCAACATGGTGATTTTTTCAAATTCTGCATAGTTTATTGAGTATATGTATATATAGCTAACAAAGTTAACGTAATTATGCAATTTACTTTCTCATATTTTAATTAAAGTTTTTTCTTGTTGACAACTTTACTTATACTACCTGCTGGGTAAAATAGTTTTTTGCTGTTTCTTAATTTGAAGAGAAATAATTTAACTCATTAATTATATGCAAATGTGTTAATCTTTCTTTTGTTGAAAAGACAAGTAATTATTAAGATTATTATTTTCATAATTGTGTTTGCCGAATAGGCAACTAGTTATAAAAAACTGGCAGCCCTAATCGTGGGTCGTAAATTAAAGTAGCCGAGTTCAAACTCGTAACATTTGTGTGACAACCGATTAAAACGAAACACCACACGACAAAGACTCATTCACAAGATGTATGAACGTGAGGAGATTGGGATTGGGACATTTCATTTTGCATAACAAGTTACAACTTAAGTGATTCGGTGAGTGCTTTCCGTTTTACGGCGCGATCCTAATGGGCGGAGTTTTCTTATCCCTCTTTATTTATTACATTGATTAATTAGTCAATCGATGTGATGATTTTGGGTTCTTTAACTCATTTTTCGTTTACATTGAAAACACTTCTGTCCCGAGGTAGGATGTTGCAATAATTGGTGGGTTCAAAATCAGAAAGAGCGCGACAGTTTTCATCGGAAAACGCTGCACTGCAAAGTCTTAAATCGCCTTTTACGACACCTCTGAGTGTTAAATAGTAGTAATAAGTAGTAGAGTCAATATTATCTCAAATGCGCGGCAAATTTTAAATTTCGAAACTTATTTCACTCAAAATACTGCGAAATATCAATTTTATCTTAGGTGCATACACCTAGACAGAAATCCAAGCTAAAACAATATAATGAAAGTCTAAAATTGCTATTTCGCAGTATTTTGAGTGAATTAAGTTTCGAAATTTAAAATTTGCCGCTAGTTCCAGATGACACGACTCGTTGGCCATACTCTTGATGCTAGTCTACTCTGCCCGACACTGACATCATTCACATTACATGGTCCTTAGCAACGCCGGATTTATCAGCAACGTAAGTTCATAATACAAAGTATTACGAAAAAGCAAAAACTGTGCGAAGAAGTTCAATGCCTTGGTGAGGCAATGCAAGATTCTTACGTTAATGCATGACCACTCTACAACCCATAAAAATGAATCTCCATGATTGTTCTGAAAAATCCCGTGTGTAGGTAGAGTCTGGGGTCTAATTGTCTAATTTCAAAAATCTATCGCAATTGCTTTCATTTGACAGATGGAAGTGACACATTGCTGCATTTCTTTGGTAAGTTTTTACTTATTTGTTGCAAAAAGAAGCATCAATGTGTTACATCCTGAAAGGGTTTGCGATAGATTTTGAAATTAGACAATAGAGAGGCTGGCCAGGGAGTCGTAACATCTCAATTCCGCTGATACAATGAAAGTTTCGCTGTAATTTTGAGTTGTTTCAAAATTTTAAATTTGACTACAACAGTATCTCTTATCTCTTTTAACACACGTGTTAAGAGAAAAAACTTCGCTCATTCAAAAGATAAGTTTTCTAAAGGACACATAAAAATGTTACAAGAAAAGGTACACGATTTAATTGCGCGACTCAAAGTAGTTTGTATAGCGTTTTAACGACTAGAACCTATCAGTCACTTCATTCAAATAGTCCAAGGTTCCTTTATGACTTATTTAATAGAGATACAACAAGCATAACCGGACAAGACGGAGGGTCGGTAAAAATGAATAGACCGGTAAACGTTGCACACTTTTCAGTTTATTGCTGAAGAATTAGGCGAGACGGTGTAAAATACATGGTGCTTTGTTAAACAGATTAAGCTAAGCTCGTGAGAATGGTTTTTGTTCAAATTTTGGAGGAAGCAGTAAAATTGTTGGATGTTTTTTTTGTGTTGTAAGTTTATGTCAGGACGTTGTAATGTAGTTCTTCGGTTAGCCGTCGTAATAAATAGTATTTTTGTAATATAACGAATAAATCAGACACGGGACTGAAACATCAAATGCAATCATCATTGTTTCGGACACAAAACAAAGTTTATTTTTTGTGTTTTCGAAGCATTGAAATTTTAACCTATTCCATATTTGGCGCTTAGTATATTTCTATGACGAGATAGCAATGAGAAAACTTGCTTGGTTTGGCACTAATAAGGCGAAAAAAATCACGAATGTTTGAGATATTAATTATTACTTAAGGGGATTACTGCGCTACACTAGTGCCGCCAATGGAAAAAAATCGTAGTGCTTAAATAAAGACGAAATTGTGAATTGTGTTCTTCTAGTGTACTCAGAATAAGCTTTGTAGTACTTTTTAACGTTTAAACAATATTTTTTAACCTGTCGTTTAGTTGCCGTTTAGTTTAGTGCTATAAAAGTGGCCACTTTTAACAATAAAACTCCATTAAACTAAACGACAGACTAGAAATTATAGTTTAAGCGATAAAAAGTACCACAAATCTTATACGGAGTAGGTACCTACACTAGAAGAACACAATTTACAATTTCGTCTTTATTTAAGCACTACGATATTTTTCCATTGGCGGCGCTAGTATAGCGCATAAACGCTCTTAAAGCAATTTCGACTTGAATACTGTCAAAATAATCTCAAAAATTTTGAAGAGGTATCTTCGAAATTAAAATGTAACTATCGAGTGTAAATCGTGAATCGTGTTTCAGGTTCAATACGTGTCTGGAAAAAAAATATATTTTTCAGCGACTTTATGGCATGGCATTACACCAAAAAGTTTTAATTTTCTTTAGAGATATTTTGGGGCTTACCAAAAATAAATTGAACTTATTCGGTCTTATAACTTTGACGCAGGATTCAAGATCAATACTGTTGTTGTTCTCTAGAGAAAGTTTGCGCACAAACAAACTTTGGAAGTAAGCCATTCAACTTTGGAAAGTTAACTTCGTTTGAGGAGTATTCAATTTCGACAAAGAACAAAACTTGAACTACGCTCTTGATGAATCAGCATGACTCAGAAATAACTGAATAGTTTAGTACTTTCTTACTAAGGATTGCTTTCATTTAGTCCATACTAAGGAATAAAATTAGGATAGAACTTATACAACTTTATAGTTAGTTACTTGGATAAAGTACTAAATTGTTCGTCTACTTCCGAGATCGTCTGAACATAGGTACAGGGTAAGGCAAGGTAAGGCAAGAAAAAACGCACGTTCTTCTTCTTCTCTTCTTCTTGGCTTAACGACTATTATCAGATGACAACAGCCGGGACCGACGGTTTAACGTGCCCTCCGAAGCACGGAAGCGCTCAGATATAATGCCACTTAACGGTCACCCATCCGACACCTGGCCGGACTGAGCGTTGCTTAACAAACGTGATCGAGTACGATCAGTCTGTTGAGTTCCAACATGAGCGCGTCAATAAAAAAAACGCACGTAAAGAAACTTTATTTTTTTCAAAACGCACGTAAAGAAACTCGATATATTGGGAAATCCGATTTCGTTTTTCGGCGGTAGATGACGCAGTACAAAAATTTCCCATACAAAATTGTACCATCAGGCATCAATGGTACTGTCTAATGGTAAACACGGCAAAGGAAGAACTCTGTCGATCTTTGTTTATGCGCGTTTTTTCCTTGATTGATATTCGTGCTACGGGTTTCCACATGGAAAGCATTTGTTTCGCTGGAATCTAGCTTTGCTAGAGTGAGCAATAACCTTAGTTTATTTTCACGGTTTATTTCCAAACTTAGATTGGATACAGTGGGGCGAGGTTAAAACATAAGAATTTCAAAGTTCAGCGTGTTAAAAGGTACTTACTTCTTTATTCTCTACTAAAGTTCCAGACGTATTTCTATATCTATTTCGTCAACCTTCCGGTACGCAAACTATGTGGCCCTCTCGACATATTAACATACAAAATGTAATTTTCATTGGATCTACATTGAGTATGCATGTAAGCTTGCAGGTTTGACACACCTGCACGATTATAAAATTTGTATCTAATTGTTAAAGATCTAAGTCATAAGCGACTGACCAAAGAGAAAAAATATAATAATTTTTCTCTTTGAGCAGAATTAAACCTTATTCTAGTGAAACATGATTGAACTTTTTATTTTTATTTCAACATCTGTGTACACAGTGTTTCGAATGATTAAAAAATTCTGAATCGAAAAAAAAATATCTTTATTTGTATTCATGTAACTAAACAACAACAAAAGTTACAAGTAGTTACATAGTTAAAAAAATTAAAGTTTGCTAAAGGAAATATTACAGAAAGCACCATCGAGCTCTAGGTATACGATATCTGATAAATTGATGTCTCGCCCTTGAATTTGGCAAAAAATACGTTTGAATAAAGTTTATGAAATAACATTGTCAAAATAAAATAGCAATTTTAAGAAATTGTTTCGCAGACATCGTAATTTAATAACTTTATAACCTCAAACTCGAAATATCCACTGTCCGCTAAACGTTTATGTCTTGTTTATCTTTAAGCATGTTCCAGACGGATGTAATCAAGCCTCCCAACAGAGGTGACCTTGCTTGTTGCCATCCATCTAGACGGTAGATGGAATCCATACTTTGATTTGACCTTCAACGTCCTTGGAGGACGGGCGCGCGCTTTTATCCTCAGATGGAGAGCGAGGATTACATCCGTCTGGCCGTCGTCGGATTAAACCAAACGTAGTTGTGCTGCGGCAAGCGACAACGACAACAACTCGTAAAAAGTTTCCTTATCCATTATTAGGAAGTTATGAATATCATTCAAGTCCAATAACTCTGAATGACTGAGAATTAACCGTTCTTTCAACAAGCGTTTCATCCTTTCTTTTTAGGGTTCCGTACCCAAAGGGTTTTACCCTTACGGGACCCTATTACTAAGACTCCGCTGTCCGTCTCTCTGTCTGTCTGTTACCAGGCTGTATCTCATGAACCGTGATAGCTAGACAGTTGAATTCACAGATGATGTATTTTGTTACCGTTATAACAACAAATACTAAAAACAGAATAAAATAAATATTTGAGGGGGGCTCTAATACAACAAACGTGATTTTTAGCCGTTTTTTGGTGCGGAGCCCTTCGTGCGCGAGTCTGACTCGCACTTGGCCGGTTTTTTTTCTTTGTTTTCCGTCGTGAATTTGAGACAAAAGTGGTAAAGAAACGCCCTTTTTGCATTTGAATAAATTGGGAGCCATTTTTACAACTACGGCACGTGATTTTGCTACGCAAGTGCGAATCACAATGAAGGGCAAGCGCGTTGGCGTAGGCGCTTGGATGGAAACTCGTGTAGCCGAAACACAATCCGCGGATGGAAACCAAGCTACCATCAAGGTGACCTCTGTTGGGATTGGGAGGCTGGATTACATCTGTCTGACACATGCTTTACCTGCAACTTTGTGGCATCTTGTCGTAACCCGAGAAGGTTGCGTGGGTATGCAATTTCTTCAACTCGCCACTTAGGGTCGCCTCATTTGAATTTTTTCTTCAATAAGTGCAACAAAAAGATATGGAAGAAATATTCAAGACATAATTTATTGTAGCGACGCAATCATACAGGGCCATTCTAAACTTACCATCCAAATTTCAAGGATGTGTCCAGTCCAGGGATTAATAACGTTATTTTTTAATGTAACGTTATTTCTTACTTTTTTTACCGTTACTTTTAACATTAACGTTATGTCAATAAATAACGTTACTTTAGATAACGTTACATTGAAATAACGTTATATCAGTAAATAACGTTAATTTTAATAGTCCATAAAACTAAACAACTTTCCCAAAGAAAAACAAGTGTCGAATTTCGCCACAATTTTTTTGTCATCCCAGTAGGTATATGGTAAGGTATTCGTCATAGTCGATTTTTTTACATATTTGGCCATGTGTTCCTTAGAGAAAGTTGTTCAGTTTCATAGACTGATCACATCCTCAAAATTTGGATGGTGAATACAAAATGGCCCTGTTGACATAAAATAATAATTCATGTATCCCGCCCATTTATATAACCGCCATACGATTAAATAAATAAATGGCCCTGTATAGCTAGGACAGTCGTTTCTCAGTTTTACACCAATGATAATGTTGTTCATAATTCATCAAGAGACCGATTGTTTTGCGATTGTAGAACACACTAACAGGTAAATAAATGAAAAAAGTACTTATATTAGTAAAAGTCGTAATTACAAAATATTTGTCGTGTTTAGGTTCCTTTTGGGGGGAACGAAAATCTAAAACAAATTGATCAAGATAAAAAAATAGGGATGTTGACTATTTTTTTTATTTTATGTTACATAAATTACCTCTCAAAAAAAGAAACATTGGTAAAAGAATTAATTCGCTAGCATGAAAACTGCCCGAGATATCACAGTGTGAAATGCACACAAATGGACTCGATCAAAAACGCTCCATACTAATGGCTTGCACGTTATGACGTCACGCCGTGCTAGTTTGTATGCAACGCATAGGAAATTTGTTCAGCAGCTATATTAAATATTGTGTTTATCAAAATGGTTTCTTCGACAAATTTGCATTTTACGGACTAATTAAAGGTATCATTTATTTTAATAAATTGTATACTTTTTAAATGGACTTGTCCACCCAACTTTGAAGGGTCATAAAACAAATAATATGCAATATATAAAACCAAGAGGTATACAAGCTACTCTAAAAGTTTCATATGTTTACGATTTTTATTAGTATTTCGTTATTTTATTCATTAGTCAACATCCCTATTGTAGAGCTGCGAGAATCCCTTGGAAAGTTTTATGAATTAGTGGAAAAGGAATAAAACATTTCCATTAAGGAAACAATAGGTCTTGTGTAACTTTTCATTTATAATTTTTGTTAATGTATGTGTACGACCGTTTGTTTCTAAATAAACAAAATAAAAATAAAAATCATATTTAGTATAACTTCAGGGTTTTTCTTCTTATTTTTGTTCTCCTCTTCAGGGAGTAATTTTTGCCGGTGTCAAGTGTTAAATAATTCAGTGGTACTGTTTCAGTTTATATTAGAATGCGGGTGCATCGCATTCCAATGCTGCTTGGAGCATTTGGCATCAAATATATCGATACAGTTTACTCGGTAAGTTCTGCCGGGGTAGCCACCACTACAATAAAAGTCTCAGCTTCACACAATCAAGATTATCCCACATATTGTTCAGATGCGTAGACACTTGTACCACAAAACTGCACCAATTTTAAGACACAATATCCACTATAAAACAATTTGCAAATAATTAAACCACCGAACCGAACTGAAACCGACAAAATGGCGCCAAAAACTCCTACTTTAGGGTTAAATCAACTGCCAACCTATTTCAGTGGTGTACTCGTAGAATTCAGAAATTGCGAAATCGATCGACTATAATCTATTAAGCGTACAGTTTTAAATTTGGTAATGCTAAGTCGATCGATTATGATCTATTAAATTAACCGTACTTACAGTTTTAATAATCGATGGACATTACAAATTCGCCGGAGTGCTATTCGATCTATATTGGTGTTGTAGACTGTAGTGGTTTCAAGAAAGCACTTCATTTAAATAGAACACTATAGCCATGCTCCAGAGTCGCATAAATGTAAACCATTTCTTCGTATCACAGCCAATAAATAAGTCCAACTTCCGACGATTGGCATAAACGTTCAAGTTTATATTATTCTCGGAAAGATTTAATTGCTTATTTCAAAGAGTTTTGTGGCGAAATACATTTTTTTGGACAACAAACAATTACTTACATGTATGTAAGTATTTCTTGAGATCGGCTCTACCCGTTCTATGTAGCACTATTTATTATTCGTCGTAAGACTAAATTATTAATTACTTAATTTACTCTTTTTTTTACGCGTATTGTTCAGTAGCGTATAACACTTAAGACTCAACACTATATCGACAATTGAGATAGAAACAAACTCTGTACAAGTACTTACCTTAAAGTACAACAATGGTATAGCTTATTATGTTATTAGGTCCTATTGATGAAATTTACGTTTTGTATGATGAATTTTTAACAAATTGCATTTTCCATACTAGCATTTTCATAATTTATTTAACAACTGTAAACGCTATTGTAACAAAACTTTTAAATACAAATGTTTGAATATTAAGTTGACTTACACAAGTTAAGGACTTAGATTCTTTGGTGTAGGCTAAGTTACAACGGATAAAATGGTCATTTTCGCTAACAAAAAAAGGAGTAACTTTATGGTATTTTTTTAATGCTAAGAAAACAAAATAAATAGACTTTAATTATGCTGATAGTTGACGGCTATGGTCATAATTTGATGTAATATTCAGCAACTGATAAATATTTTTAATCACAGAAAATATGTGTGACAAAAGAAAAACCAATTTCATTAAGGAATTACCAATATAAATTAGGTAGGCAATAATGGTTACTATGACACGGTTGGTTTAATGTTGGAGTTGCATAATGAAATTTTGTATGTGTGTACAACATAACACTCGTTTGGATGATATTATGGCAATTATGACACAGGTTGTTTTAATGTTGGAAATATATTTCCAACATTAAAACAACCTGTGTCATGTCATGTCAAGCTAACTGTATATAATTATCAGAAACTTTTATAGAATATTTTAAAGCATGGGTTGAGACGAAAAAAAATTTAGAAGTATTTAGTTGCATAAAAGTTTTTCACATTATTGACATTACTAAAATATTATTAAACTTTTTGTTACTTAACCCTTTATAATTTACGCGTAAGCTTTAACCCCTAAACATATAAATTCAAATAGCATCAGTCCTTCTATATCCGCTTTTAGTGCCTCCGGTAGCTTTATGAGTGGTAAACGATGCACTGACTTTAATTGCTCACTAAAAGTTGCAAATTTACGCCTCCGCTGGTGACATGTCGCAGGACGAGTTATTTCGAGACTTTGTCACTAGTATAAACATTTCCCGAGTGTTTGTATTAGTAATAGAAGAAACTTAGCCCTCGCTTCGCTTCGTGTAGACCAGGGGGCCTAGCCAAAGTAACATTCGCTAATCTTCGTTATCGCTTCGCTTTCGAAACATGTATGGGAGTGACATAAGGTTTCGTTAACAATCGAATTTTTAAACGTCAAATCCATACATGTTTCGAAGCGAAGCGATAGCGAAAATTTGCAAATGTTACTTTGGCTAGGGGGGCAGGGTTTTGGTCGATATCGACCCCTTGGGGGTCGAAATCGGTCTCTCATGTCATGGGTCGACATGAACGAATATATTATAATAATAATTATTAATTACACTTGATATTTAAAAGGATTTTTAAAGTATCAAAGTAATTAGGCCGTTGTATGCGATGGCCGCTGTTTGTCTAATGAAATTAGACAAACAGAATCAAATCAACGCAAAAGTAAGCTTAAAGAAAAACATAACCCTCTTGCAGTCGGGTAAAAAGTATATAAAGAACTTGGAGCGCGTATCAAAACAAACTACATAGAGTCATAGACTAACTCAGCCCTGAGAAAAAAAAATGGTCACCCATCCCAAAACTGGCCACAACGAAAGCTTAACGATTGCTTAACAATCACAATCTAACCCTGCCTTTACCAAGTGAGCCAGTGGCGGCACTAAAGATAAATTTAAATACTCAGACAATATTTTATGGGTTATTTTAGGTACGTTTTACGACGAAAGGCGGGTGCCTGGGTGATGTCTGGGCTTTTATGGCCAGTCTAGCCCTGCGGACCCAGCTGTAGACATCGGGAAGTGGGGACACTGAAACATTTCTGTACTAACCTAGAATTACTTTTTTTTCGCTTCGTTTCGGTGTAGTGTGGAATTTGACACCATGTATTATTATTATTAATATTATTAATATTATTATTAATAAATTACACCTACATATAAAACTTCCTCTTGAATCACTCTATCTACTTATTAAAAAACCGCATCAAACGTTGCGTAGTTTTAAAGATCTAAGCATACATAGGGACAGACAGCGGGAAGCGACATTGTTATAATACTTGTGTCCATCAGCCATTTTTGATGTCCCCACTGCTGGGGCACAGGCCTTCCTTATGGGTGGTAAGGAGGATGGGGCCATAACCCACCACGCGGGCCCAATGCGGATTGGTGGGTGTTAACGACTGCACATGCAGCCAGGACCGTTGACCTTGCGAACGTTGCTTAACTTCCGCAATCGCTGGGCAAGGCACTAAACCACTGCGCCACCGAGCTCCGAGATACTTAGTAGGTATAAACAACTAGCGACCCGCCCTCCCCTCCCTTCGCTTCGGTTCCTTCCTTTTTTGCCAATCCGACATCACCCAAAAAGAAAACAAATAACTTCAAATCGTCACCTCCATTCAAAAGTCTGTTTCCGTCCCGTCCGAGTCCCGTCATCGGTGTGAGAAACGCGCTGATGGTTACAATTTACTCTGTGGTGATCGATTACTTAGCGGTTGGTCTGCTGGAATGCATCTAAGTGTATTTAAAAACTATAATTGATTATAAAAATTTAAACCAAAGCTTATTGTTTGTTACACTTTCGATCGTCCATCAGCAAATGCATACAATGCGTACAACGTGTATGCTTTGTATGCTATACCTTACATACCCTACATACACCTACAACACGGTAAAAACCCACTGGTTTTCTTGTGCACCAACATTTTGGTAACCAGAAGTTGGTGCAAACTGTTTTCGCTACCGTCATAATGTATTCTGCGCTACCGTAAAGGTGGGTCCAGATAAGTAATGTTCATTTGTTCGTACCGTGCCTCCGTTTCGTATGAGCGTCGCGATCCAAGAACGCTAGTTTGGACGAACGTTCGGTACGGTACCATAAGAATAAATAAATTCTTATGACGGTACGGTGGCACGGGGCGCCGTCTCGATACGGATACAGGTACGCTCCGATCCAACGCGAGTCAAACTCAAACTTAAAATAATTTATTCAGTTTAGGCTGTTACAAGCACTTGTGAATGTCATAGAAGCTACGCCATCGGTTCGCAAACCGCGGGAGACCTTGTAAGTCGGTTTTTTCGCCCCGTTCAAAGGCGATACAATACGGTGTACGCGCCCAGTCTCAACGCGATCGCGGCGATGCCCAAATCCGCAATGAACTTGAAAAATGCAGTGAAATAAAAATAGTATCGTGAAGCTTATCGATGGATATAGGGCCAGGGAAGTTCTGTGGGACCCCGGAAACAGGAACTATTGTAATGAATATATATAAAGCAAGCGGCATAGGAGGAACTGTCTATTGAAAGAGATTGCGGTGTCGACAAAATGAAGAAGATGGATGCAGGCTGGGTTAGGTTAAATTCTCATAGAATGCCGCAGTCGACGATATGGTAGGACGAAACGAACACGCGATGATCGCAAATGACCATAACACTAAGGAACTGTCTCTACGAGCGAGAGAATCGCTGACGATGTTATCGTCGTGCCACGTATTTCTATACACTCTCTGCGAGTCTGTCTACCACACGGCGGTGTTCTCACGGCGAAGTTGTATGGAAATACGTAACATCGTCGCGATTCTCTCGCTCGTGGAGACAGCCCCTTAATCACGGAAATCACGTTTCAAATTCCGAATCACAAAACGTAGGTGGTTGACCCGAGGACCAACAAGCCACAAAGGTGCGTACGAATTTTTAAGCGCAATCCGCTGTAAATCAATACAGTTATTTATTAGACGGTAGCACAAAGGCTCGCTGCGCAGCGCTGCAGCTGCTAGCCAGCGTCAACGGTGACGTTTACGCGCGAAAAGTTTTACGATTTGCAGACGACGAGACGCGTCTGACGAAATAGTGTTGAGACACCTGTGTGTGTTATATCAATCGATAATACGCGACCTACCTTAATAGCGTATAAAGAAGATCCTATTCATTGCACTTAGCAACAAGTCATCCCTATCCCACAATATCCCACAATTTACTAGACACTAACCGACTTTATGCACATAAACAACCAATAATGTGTGACTCTACTTTCAGAGTCCATTTTATAACGTTATTTGGACGTTAATAGTATAACTTTATTACATTAATAGTCTATATTTCATAATTGATGAGCTATCATTATACAAATTATGTAGTTAATAAATAATAAGTACCTATCTATCCTCAAGTGCTATTTGTCTCATTAATGATCACATAATGTATTAAATGTGCCTTTTTTCATGTTGATCGCATATAACGGCATAAAAGTCAGTTCAGTGATTTGAGTGTTGTATACTGTCACAATGTGTTTTTATCGACATTATTAAATGAAATGGACATCACTTTGATTCGAGGTTCGTTTTACGACTAACGATTTCCCCGCGTGTTCCATTTTTAAATGGGTTTCCATTCTTCCTTGTCGTAGGTCAGTTCGATTCAAGATTTGAATTTTTAATTACTAATTAATTAATTAGGTTCTAAATTATATGAGTACTTACCTACCTAGCCAGAGCGGCGACAAAAAGTTAATAACCTTTGTTTTATTTTCGCGGGTGGATTCAGGAATGGATGGATAGGTAAAAGGGCGAATCTGCAAATTGTGCTTATCTACACGTTTGGTTGGATACCTACGCATAAATGTAAGAAATCTACTTGCCATTTTTTGCGATACGGAACAGTTTATTAGGCAATTAATGGAATTAATGGAAACGGAAAAAATACCTACGGAATAGTTTATTAGGCAATTAATGTATAAAATTAGGCATTACGTTCACACCCGTTGTCGTACATCAACCAAGTGGAAAGCTTATATTTTTTGTTAATAGTAAAAATGCGTAATTTACGAGTGGCCGGTAGTAAAAGTTTTTGTTGCGAAAAGCGTCGGCGCCGTAAAAGCTTGCCGTCCCTTTCTGCCGCTTGTTTACGAGCGTGAAAACGCGAGATAGCTATATTGCAGCGTTTTTATTATCTCGCGGAATAGATGCAGCGTATGCTGCAAGTTGCAATAGGAGTTATAAAATTGTGATAAGCAATTTATTTTTAAGGATTTGGAGAGTACCTAGTAATTTTAAAAATTTTAGTTTATAGTATTTTTAACTAAGTAGTGGAGCTCGGTGGCGCAGTGGTTTAGCGCCTGACCCAGCGATTGCGGAAGTTAAGCAACGTTCGCGAGGGTCGGTCATGGGATGGGTGACCAAAAATTTTTTCTCTCGAGCTCCTCCGTGCTTCCGAAGGCACGTTAAGCCGTTGGTCCCGGCTGCATTTGCAGACGTTAACACCCACCAATCCGCATTGGGCCCGCGTGGTGGGTTATGGCCCATCCTCCTTAGAAGGCCTGTGCTCCAGCAGTGGGGACACACATGGCTGATGGACAAGTAGTCTTACATCCATGAAAAATTCCCGAACCTCCTCAGCAAGAGTTTTGTGGGATATAATAATATCAGGTAACCGCTTCAACTCTTAACAGTAACCGCAGGAATTCCTTTCGAACAATTAAGTTGACAATAAACAGTGATCCTCCAGAGGGGCTCGGCGGCGCAGTGGCAGGTAGTGGTTTAGCGTCTGGCTCTGGCTCTGCTCTTGCGGAGGCTAAGCAACTTTCGCAATGGTCGGTCATGGGATGGGTGACCAAAAATTTTTTATTACGAGCTCCTCCTGCTTCGGAGTTTTAGTTTGGTCTCCTGCACGTTTTAGTTTGGTCACAAGGAAACGGGGGTTCGTCCCGGCTGCATTTTCAGTCGTTAACACCCACCAATCCGCATTGGGTATCTATATAATGATGATGATAATGGGTATCGGCTGACGTCTGTAAAAAAGTAAAAAAGAAGTAAAAGTGAAAGTAAAAAAGTCTGGAACGGGTGGTAGGAAAATATAGACGATTCAAAAGTACTTAATAATTAAGTTTATTTGAATAAAGCTTATTTCACTTTCACTTTCACTTTCACGTCGAGCGCTCCATTCTACTGATTTTCGTTCGACATTTGACTCAAATATTTGAGACTCAAAATATTTAACGAAAATCAGTACAAAAGAGCGCTCGGCGCTAGTCGAGCTATTTAAAAATAGGGTCCCTGTAGTGTAGGCTGTCTGTTGTCACCTACACAGTGTAGGTGACAACAGACAGCCGGATATACGAAAGAATTTTTGCCCAAGCTGAAGCGGATACGCTTCGCTCGCACTTCGTGCTCACTCGGTCAATTAATAAAGACAATGGCTGCAATGAAAGCCTTAAAAACTTAACACCTCATTTTTTGTGCATTGCAACTTAAGTACCACTGGTATGGCCAGTTTCAATTATACTTGGCTTGATATTTAATAAAAAAGATCTCATTGGGCTTGACTATAGACGCAGATCCATCTGGAAAATCAGTGTAACTAGGTCGTGTAAGTATTAGATACCTAGGTCCTCGGTGATAGGTAGGTACCCTGATACTGATAAGTAGTGGGTCAAGCCACCTTTGGATCGCATGTAGATTAGCATAGGTCAATGTATGCGACTCTGGACAATGTTGCTACTGCACGCATCTAATTTACATTAATGATAATTACAATTTTCAGAATAATACGACAATATCAGTACCTATTTATGTACTAAATAGTTCCACTATTTAAAAAAAATAGGTCGAACAACTTTTGGAGCAAGTATTCTATGGCAACGCCTTCTAGGTGTAAATACGTTTTTGTTTGGGAGAGAGTAGAGATGTGGTAGAAGATGTAATATCTTAGAATGTAAATCTCAAATTCACGTGTATTTTTTGGTACAAAGTACTTTTTTAAAAATGTCCAGGCAAACATTAGATGCAGTTATTTCGGCTTAAAAATCGCGCGATAAACGAAAAATTAATACACGTGAGAAATTGAGATATCACTTTCTCACTACATCCCACTAATCCATTATGATATTTCGTGTTTTTTTTCCGAACTCCCTCCCCCCTTCCATGACCCCCATAGTCATAGGTATCTTATAAAAATGATGTAGGTAATTGGGATGTGTGCGAAATTGATGTCAGTATCGATATGTCTGAAGAGCTCGTGCGAATAAAATTCCCGTGAACTTGCGATGAACGCGCAATCCCATTCTATTAGTACAACACCTTTGATGGGCGATAAAGAACAAATCTTTTGTGATAGACAAAGAATCGGCTCCACACGACCTCTCGCGTCGCGCGACGGCAATAAGTTTATAAGGGTTGTATAGTAGCTTTTCGAATGGGTTTGTTTGCGCTGTTTTATTGGTCGTAACTGGCCGAGTGGCCGCCGCTTTTATGCCGCCATTCGTACTCGTCCGACACCTGACATTGCTTATCTAGATTACACTCACGTGTATATAGCTTTTGGCGTCATTTTCGATAGCAGCTTCTTCGTTGGACTACTTGCTTCCATCAATACCGTTTATGTGAGACAATGCAGTTTGCGGTATAGTCAACCAAGAGGTTGGCAACATATGTTTTGGTGATTGCTATAATGCATGAAGTGAGAAGTCTAAGAACACAATAGTTAGTCTAGCAGTCACATTAGAGTTTGTAGGATAGCACTTCTACTACTGTTGTATTGTCAACGACACCACTGGACTACAGTCACCATTGAGGAGAGGAGTCCGTCGTTTACAATTTTTTTTGGTAAAACAAACCGTAGTGTTTAAACTTGCATTCCAAAAAAAAAGTAACGACACCCCAATTAGGCTTTAGGCACTTTTAGGCATCAGAGTCAGGTCAGATCTAGTCCACTAGACAAAGGTTTTAGTTTAGGTCAAAGAACCAGTTAATGGTGAGGAAGCCAGTCTACTAGAAAATAAATAGTTTTCAAGCTTATTCAAGTTCACGAAATTGCCCAAGGGTCAAACAGAGTATCTAATTGTAACTTACATCTATTGTGTTTAATCACATGCTATATTTTGCTTTGCAAGAGTGATCTGATAAAATGGCCCCCACATAGTGCCACTTTATTATGCGTTTTGTATTACAGGCTTGCTTAATCAATGACGATTGCTCTAAAATGTTGTTCCTCCATAATTTAACTGTCAACGTTGCAGAGAAGGTTAGCTGTAACTATGTGCTGTCAAGTTACATGACGCGCTAATTGCTGGCAAACCAACACTTGGTTGGTTTTACCTACACTGTATCTTGGAAGGCCAATTTTAAAGTTTCAATTTCATCTACTTTATGGAATTATTGGAGAGACTAGCAAATTGACCCTAGAATTTAATAAACAATATACTTAGGTAAGGAAACTGAGATGTCAATGACCACGGACAAAAAAATGCCCGCCACGGTAAGTTTGTACTCTAGTTGAACTAGAAGTAATGCTGCTTGCCTATGGTCCTATTCTTAGAACCACGGGCAAAATATAATGCATGTAGGTTCTACTAGTAAGAAAAACTACGCAGTAGCACCACGGCAACAAAGGTGAAGATTTGGAAACCGCTCATTCATACTATGCCTCCAGGAAACTTTTTAATACGTTTGGTTAGTGAAATGCTCGAGATAAATCTCCAGATTTTGGGTTATAATATAATGTGCGCTAAAAAGTTGCGGTCATCGGGATCTCTACAGGTGTAGCGGGCTTTAGAGTCTCCGCAAACTACAGACTAAACTGTCGACCGATAGTTGGAATCAGTATGAAGAAGTATCAAGTGCGCACTCTACAACGATTTGGTATCGGCGGATTCTTCATACAAAACCAACTATCGGCCGATAGAAAGTCTGTAGTCTGCGGGCACGCTTACCTGCCGCTACAAGTGCGCGGGAGGCGGCGACGGCCGCTGCGTCGTGAGTGGGAGCGGCAGGATGTGCGGCGCGTAGTCCGGCGACAGCACGTACCGGGGCGAGCAGCACATCGAGTGCGAGCCCTTCCGCGCTTGCAGCTCCAGCAGCGAGTACAGAGACCGCTCGTACTGCCGCCATTGGTGGACCATCCATTAGGCTGGAAATAGCGGGCCTTACCTGTCGCGGCGCAATGTCGCACCGCTACAAGTGCGCGGGAGGCAGCGACGGCCGCTGCGTCGTGAGCGGGAGCGGCAGGATGTGCGGCTCGTAGTCCGGCGCCGCCAGCACGTACCGGGGCGAGCAGCACATCGAGTACGAGCCCTTCCGCGCTTGCAGCTCCAGCAGCGAGTACAAAGACCGCTCGTACTGCCGCCATTGGTGGACCATCCATTGGGCTGGAAATAGCGGGCCTTACCTGTCGCGGCGCAATGTCGCACCGCTACAAGTGCGCGGGAGGCGGCGACGGCCGCTGCGTCGTGAGCGGGAGCGGCAGGATGTGCGGCTCGTAGTCCGGCGCCGCCAGCACGTACCGGGGCGAGCAGCACATCGAGTACGAGCCCTTCCACGCTTGCAGCTCCTGCAGCGAGTACAGAGACCGCACGTACTGCCGCCATTGGTGGACCACCCATTGGGCTGGAAATATTAATACCGGTGAGACACACGAGGCCCAGACAAAACACATTGCAATGAATGAATATAGTACCTGCGCAGATAAAGAATGGGACTGGAAATTTAGGTTAATCACGCTTACCACCGCGCCGGTGAAGGATAGGATTGAAAATGGCATCGTACATGTTCACTTCTAGCTCGCACACCATATCATCTAACCTAAATGTCACTTTCTCACCATACTTATTGTGGCAAGCGCGGTTAACCGAAACTTCCAGTCCCATTCTTTATCTGCGCAGGTTATACAAGAGCAAGCTAGACTGGTAAAGTCAACCAACAGCACATAAGTTTATTTAAAACTAGGTACCTACTTCACAAATTACTTTCAAATCTTTGTGTTTACAGTAAATTGTTATTTTTTATAAAAGTGGTACTGAAAAGAACCCAGCGCGCTGTTGAGTTTGTTGTAGTTACAAGTAGAAATGGTGCATCATTCGCTACGCACATTTGCAAGCTAGAATAGGAATTAACTCTAAAGATATTTTTTTTTTCTTACTGAAACTAAAATCAGTTAGGCCATGGCTTCGCAAACCTTTCCATTTGGGAAACTTTGTACCGAGAAGGACATATTGACGTATTTTAAAACCGTTAAAGCAGGGATTGGATTGATTATTGTTTGTATTATTAGTGTGTAGATAATAATGAATGTAAGTTTGGTGGAAATAAATTATTTTTCATTTCATTCATTTTCATTAGGTAGGTATCAAAATTTATAACGATGCCAAAAATACCGTTAAAAACAACTTTATTTTAAACGTTATTAAAACGGTATTTAACGGTAAAGTAACAAATCAAGTAACGTTTAATCCCTGCTTTAAAGATAGTTGCGTTATTTGTAGTTAGAATTTTATGTCAATATAAAGTGATCCTAACTCCGTATAACGCCATATCGGTTTAGTACACATAAAATAAAACTGTATAGCTCGATAACGTTAAACTGGTTAAAGTTCACTTTAAGATCTAACAACCGTTGATAATATAGGTAGGTAGGTACCTACACAAAAAGGAAAACTGCAGTTTTAAACAGAGGGATGCCATTTTAAAGTAAGCGTTGAAAATTAAATACCTATAGGTACCTACTGTTGTTCCACGAAATTTAATAACAGATATTTTTTATACACTTAACGGCAAATTGCAAGGGATAGCAAAGACACGGGAAAATTTTGAATACATACGACATCAAACTAAGATAAAAAGTAGCATTGTAGGTAAAGCTTTGCTTCTGCAGTAGGTATGTATAAGATATGAATTAATAAAATTAATAAATTCAGGTAAACTTGAAAAGTTCGCGATACTTTAATGTTTTATTTTATCCATAGTTATGATAAGGACGATAAGGCGGAAAGATGTAAGCACCCGGAATCTTTACCACCGAGTTACTGGCTTTCTTATCTCTAACTGCCGGAACAAAACCATTTTTTAATTATTGTTATGATGAACCTTCGACGATGGACTTTAAATAAGTCAACCAAACCGAATACAAATAGAATCACTAGACCACAGAGGCGGTTAAAAGTTAAGATTAACTAAAATAATAGACTCTTTTTCTTAACTGCCGTTATTGATGATACATAATAACCGATTTTTATGTCTCTACAACTCACACGAGTTGGATCAATAGATATTTAAGAAATCTTACAGATTTATCTTTTAGTTGAGAATCATGACCAAAAACAAAAAATAAGATTTGACCAAATGAGGTTACGATTTTTTAAGATTGCACATGTTTTACGGCCATAAAGAATGTGGGGCCCAGTACGCTACCTTGTGCAACCCTAAGTAGGTAATTGATAAATTACTACGTGTATGTTCTCTCTTGTTGTCATCTAAATAGATGATACTGTTTTCATAATTTAAGTTGGTAATGAATGCAGTTGTCTTGTCAGCGTCGCTCGTGCAGACTGTGTATCAAGCTTTAGCCAAATCTAATATATATAATAGTAACTATATGATCTGACAACTTACGATTGGAATAGCATTGTTAATTAGGAAGTCATTATAAGTATCTATCTACCTATCATACAGATATGATGATTTTGTGATTTGCCTTTTTGAGAATACATATTATGAGATTTCAAAGTGAAACCATAATCAAAGTTAATTAATTGACAATTTGCAAGTCGCAATTTGCAAGGACATGTTTAAAAAAACCGTGAAAATGGCATGAAAATGTATGGAAATCCTGAAACTGACAACTCTGATCCATTAATCTTTAAGAATGCCGATCAGATCAGTTGGGTGTGTATAGCGCGATCTGACACTCCCTGGATGGCCATCATCAGATCACAGCACGGTACATCCCTGGCAGAGAACCAAGGCTTCAAAGTTACCTCGTTTGTATGAAAATAACAACTGTATGTATCCCTAGACAAAGTTGATGAGTATATTTACTTTACAAGTTACAACTGTCATTCCTTTCGATTACAGCACTAAATAATAAAATAAAATAGGTAAAAAGCAACAAAATGTTTGCGTTCTTATGTAAATGTTCAATCATTTCTCATATTTACATAAAGACTTCAAGATACCAACACTAAAGTTGCATTTTAAAATAAAGAAGTAAAACATGCAATTTCTAGGCAACTTATCGCATTATCTACACTACAGAGTATCTACAAGTAATATAAAATCTGTACGTACAGTTTCATCAAGCTTTTATAACGAAATCATACATGCTAAGATGGTTCTCCTTGCATCGATGAATATATAATACGTAAATTAAGAATTAATGAAATAAGGAAGAACGAACAGCAACAGCTCTCTTACAATGTTGCACTCGACGCCTATTTAAATCTTAGCTAATAGTGATATCAAACTATTTCCAAACACCCACACATACACAACATCGACAAGGGACTTTTGACTCTAAACTCTGAATGATAAACATCAATATCGTTTCACGGTTGTTGCGTTTGATTCGCACGTGATTGCATTGATAATGTGGTAGTCATTGGCGCGGCGGCGTCACTACTAGTCCATCGTACATACCTACCACGTGGAGTTCTAAGTATACTTGTGTCTGATCCGCAGGCCAACGTAAATTGACATCTATTCTCAAGAGCATTAGTAGTGATAAAGCAAGAATATGTTAAGAATTAGAGCGGCTGTGTAGATCAACATTTCATAGGCAATTTATTACTAGTCTTTGTCGTAAAGTGAATGTGCAGCAAGCCTAATACCGCACCGTTTTTTGTTGGTGAAAGATTTATCGCATTGTTATTCACTACATAGTTTAAAACAAAGTCGCTTACCGCTGTCTGTCCCTATGCTATGCTTAGAACTTTAAAACTACGCAACGGATTTTGATGCGTTTTTTAAATAAGTAGATATTTAAGAGGAAGGTTTATATCTATAATACAAGTGTCAAATTACACACTACCTATATTATTATAGGTATACCGAAACGAAGCGAGGGCGGCTCGCTAGTAAATAGTGAAAGGGCTTAATGATACATGGATTGATTAAATATAAAAACCGGAAGTGCGAGTCGGATTCGCTCACTGAGGGTTCCGAACAAAGTTTGTACTTAAATAAAGAAAGTTTTTATGATTTAACTACAAGTACAAATAATATAATTTTCAAATTTTTCCCTGTACTTGAAGTATCAGGCGATATTACGCTACTTCTTGCCAAAATTCATAGTTCTGGGACAACGGGAAGTTCCTTATGTATGAGTTTTGATTCCCTTGAGTGTTGAAAATTCGAAATATGCGTTTTTGCGGCATAAACGACAGACGGACAACAAAGTGATCCTATAAGGGTTCCGTTTTTTCCTTTTGAGGTACGGAACTCTAACAAGCATCACTGTAGGACGAAGCAAATGAGACAAATTGAAATTATTAATAGTTTTATTGCACGTAATCAACAAACGAACTAAAAATGATATACCTACATTATACACCCGGAACAAACTATAGGTAAGATACCTACCTATCTGATTTTTTTTTGAAGATTACAATTAGGCTGACCACAGACCTACCGGTTTCTTTTCTTTGCTGTGCTGTTCTACTTTGTTGTTTAGACCGCCGGCCAACCAGGGTCATTTTCAATCTATCGCCAGGACCAGACCAAATTGGCAAGATAGCCATTAGCTTAGTGTTATCAAATATCATCGTCTGGGTTGCGAAGTAGGAAGCTTCTGGGGGATATGCCACTCTGAACATGGTCTCCGATTGCTAAAATAAATCGATCGCATATTTATATAAATTGTGAACAGGGTCGTGGGTGGCATCATTTCTACATGAAATATTTTTTTGTGTTTTCATAACGATCGTTTAAGGAACAAAGCTCACAAGAACGTACATAATTGTGAAATGTACTTAGATTGAAAATATGCGACAGATTGAAAATGAGCCTCTTGGCCGGCGGTCCACTGCCGAACAGCAAAGCAAAGAAAAGAAACCGGTAGGTCTGTGATCAGCCTTAAGAAAGCTTGCTCTCAACTCAGCCATTTTTTTAACGATGTAGACCAAGAGGTCTTCACTTCAACCCGCGGTGCTTAGTGTGATGTCTACACTATAGAAGTGTAGACAATGAATGTATCATTGATAGAATTGAATTTGCCCGCGGAATTGTGTGTTGGTTGACCGAATTACCCACTTTCTGAGATATCTAATACCAGTTCTGCACGCGTTGATCTTGAACTCCAGATAACTTGCTTAAGTGCATGTCTGGTTAATGTTATCAACAATGTCATAATCTGTTTATAGCTATATCTTTACAAACAAAGTACCTATCTAAGGCCCGAATTTATAAATCATACTTGAGATGGTCTTCATATAGGAACAGCATCTCAGGTATGATCTCAAGATAGTTCTCAACGTTGAGAGCGGTTTATAAATACGGGTCGAGTTTGTTTCCGTAACTACTTATTGACAGCCTTCGTGGTCTAGGGAAATAACATCAGAGTTAATTTTTTACTATCTCAAAGACGAACACGGGCTGTTCTTTGTTGAGACAGTAAAAAGAACACCATCTTATCTGGATCATATCATTCAAGCCCAATAAGTAATCCAGCAAGTCAATCGAGTCCAGTCTTGAGCTAGATTAGATCTCCCTGAAATGTGTATATTCCAGTGCCGGTTCACATTATTCACTGGTATTTTAGAGCTGGATTGAAAATACTGAAAACTGGAATGCGTACTGGAATAATGTAACCCGGGCATCTTATCAAATTAGAGCAACGGGGCTTCCGTGCATGGAAGCCCCGTTGCTCTAAGCCGGACATAAAAGGTTGTGCTGTCATTTGTTTTTGAGAATGTTTGTAAACAAACCGCCTCAATAGTACATTTTAGGGTTCCGTACCAAAATGGTAAAAAGGAACCCTTATGGTGTGACTCAGTCTGTCTGTCTGTCTGTCACAGCTGGATATCTTAAGAACTACTAATGATATCAACTTAAAATTAGAAATAGTTAAAGATGACATTTCCCAACTATTTTGCAAATAAGAAAGAAAGAATGAAATAAATATTTTTTTTACAACAGGGACTGAAAAGGGGTCTTAAAAAATTTTAGTGGGGCGACTAGGGCATGTGGGGTATCATATGAAAGAGCGCTGTTTGCACATTTTAAAACATTTTTTCTTTTTTTTTTAGGCCGCATAGTTTTCGATTTATGATGAAAAATTAAAAAAAAATACCGTTCTCCCCCCCCTTATCTCCGAAGTTTGCAAAGATTGCAGATTGCAGATTTGCAGATTTTTCAATCTGAAATAAATCACGTAAAGATTACAGGAAAAACAAAACGATGTCTCAATATAACACACTTTTTTAGAAATTCATAACAAACAAAAAAATAATTAGTTCCTCTATCAGTCAACAGATGGCCCTGACCCAAGAAAAATTAATTTAGTTCCACTAACGGTCAAGAGATGGCGCTGGACTAAGAAAAAAATAGTTCCACTATCGGCCAAGAGATGATGCTGACCTAATACGGAAATAATAATTTTATTATTCTACAGCTCTGCAGTGTATTAAGATGGTACGGAAACCCTCGGTGCGCGAGTCCGACTCGCTCTTGCTTGACCGGTTTTTAATACATGTTTTACAAATGTGTGAATATCATTGATAGCTTACTTATGTTGTTCAAGTTGTATAATATGGTGTTATTTTACTATTTGTTTAACAATAATTACCTACGATAAATGCGTAAAGTTTTGTTGACAACTTCGATCAAGAATACCCTAGATGTGCGGTCAGAGACTCAAAAATGGCACCTCAAATAGCATCCCACTTACAGACTGGGCGCTTATTTTGCACAAAGTAAGTGATAAAAGATGTGTTTTCGTACAAAATAAGTGATATAAAATGTGAGTTTGTACAAAATAAGAGGTGATTATAAAATATGGAAAATATGGTCTGGAAGTGGGACGCTATTTGAGGTGCCATTTTTGCGCACTGTTTTAGTTCGTGAAGAGTTATCTAGGATATTCTTGATCGAAGTTGTCAACAAAACTTTACGCATTTTTCGTGATGTATTCAAATTTTGTCTTTAGTAGGAGGCATAGGAACTAATGCTTGTCATAATGTTATTTCTATCACGTCAGCGTCACGTAGAAAAAAACTGCTGATTTTTTTCATACTTCATATTATTATCTAAGTAAAATTATAGTACCTAGTACCTACCTATCCTATATTTACAAGATTTTGTGGAAATAGGTTTTTTTATTATCAGAATATAACCTACCAACATCAAACTTCAACATGAACAAGTAAATGAATTTTTGTCAGGTTTTAGGCAGTGTATCGAGACGTAAACTTTCAAAATAGTATATTTATATAGGTGTAAATTAGGTGGAAGTTGAACTAGGTACCTAATTAATAGTGATAGTGATTAAATCACTAATTAGGATATTAATAATTAATTAATAAATATTGATTAGGTCCTACCTTAAATTATTTAGTGGTAGGTAGTTTATAATCGAAAGAAATTCAGAAGTTTAATCATAAATAACATAACAAGTATCAAACTGATAATAAACTGAATATAGAATGTATTCTTATCAATAACATACAGTTCAAGTGGTTTCAATTGTAGCATTTGTAGCGGAAAATTATACACTTACCTGATGATAACCCAACTAACAATTTTACGTCGTACAATGGTCGTACAAACGTTATCTTATTACCACTGGTCGCAAAGATAGGTCACACTAACGTTATAATAACGTTTGCTCAACGCCAAAGTAGTCGTACAGACGTTTTAGCTAATACACGTTAGTACTATTATATATTCTACTATTATAAAAAGCTTACCCAGAGTTATTCTCAACACACTTTTTTTGCTTCTGGAGATGGTCTTCGGCACCTGGAGGTGCGCTGTACTCACAATCACAATCGCAGCTTCTTCTTTTTTGTTTGCATTAGCATCGTATCATTAGCGAGTCGTATTTTTTCTAGTATATTATTTAGTATTGTGTAAAAATAGAATTGTGAATGCAAAAATCTCAAATTTAAAAATCAAAGATTTGATTAGCATGACAAATTTTATTGTTTATTTGCATTGTCACTATGCTTCTGTTAGACCATAAACTTAGTTTACATGAGTTTATGTGTCGGACAGACGCAAGATTGTCCGTGTCTTTTAACTAATTTTGTTATTTTTTTAATTATGTATGTATGCATGTATATAAAATCCTTTGTTTGTCACATACCGCGCATTGCCACGCATATAAAAGGTCCTGCTAGAATACCAGCGTTGCTGTGACACTTATGTGTCATGGTAACACAAGCTGAGGTAGGTCCTAGTTAGCCCTAAGACCTGTTTTTTGTGAAATTATTAGCTTTATTTAATTATTGTAACGTGTGGTCTTTGAGTTAATAAAAAATATCTCTCTCTCTCTCTCTCTCATTCTGTGCTAATACTTTAATACAACGTCGTATAGTTTAATCGTGCCGACGTTGCTATGACCAGTTTATTATGACATATTTGTCGCACGACTAAAAGTCATCTCATTACTATTATAAGACTGCTAATTCGACTTAAAGTCGTACAAGTCAGAACTTAGGGTGCCCCAGACCTACCGGTATCTTTTCTTTGCTTTGCTGTTCTACTTTGCTGTTTAGGCCGCCGGCCAACCAGGGTCATTTCAATCTATCGCATATTGGGACCAGACCAAATTAACAAGATGCCATTAGCTGTCTGGGTTGCGAAGTAGGAAGCTTATGGGAGATATGAACATGGTCTTCGATTGCTAAAAATAAATCGATAGCATATTTATATAAATTGTGAACAGGGTCGTGGGTGGCATCATTACCTACCTGAACAATTTTTTTGTGTTTTCATAACGATCGTTTAAGGAACAAAGGTCACAAGAACATACATATATGTGAAATGTACTTAGATTGAAAATATGCGATAGATTGAAAATGAGCCTCTTGGCCGGCGGTCCATTGCCGAACAGCTAACCAAAGAAAAGAAACCAGTAGGTCTGGGGGGACCCTTATATGACGTTTTTACTTGTTGGGAAGTGTACCATATAGCTATATGTATCGTATGATTGTCTTTACTTGCATTATTTTTTTGTTTTGTTTTAATTTTAGTAGGTATGGATATTATGGCGTAAGTTTGCTGTGGACCTAACTAAACAATTAGGGCTTGCAGCGTAAGAGTGGGATATACTAGAATAAATTCGACAATGCCACTAGTGACTCGGTAGCTCAGCGGTCAGAGCGTTGGACCGGACCTCCAAAGGTCGCGGGTTCCATTCCCGTCCGAGAAATTTAACTGGTGCGCATTGTATTTTTTCTAGTAAGTACTTATATTAATTAGTTTAATTTATCTGTGTTTGAAGTTAGGAATGCTAAACGAAGAAGAAAGTACTCGCAACGAGCAAATAGCGTTTTTTCTATAGTCAACCCATTTGATTTCTATCACATTTTTGCTTTTAATACTTTGCATTTTAATTACGTTATTTAATAAGATTTATTACAGATTTATATACAAATGATAAATGCGCCATATCGTATCAGTAAGTGGGCAAGTTTCGTTCAATTCAAAAAGCAGTAGGTAGGTACGTAACTAAAAATTAAATTGTTATCAACCACTTGACAACTTATTCAGACATACTTGACAACTATATAAATATTAAATAATAATGTCTGAACATCAACATTGTGCTACATTTTGTCATCGCTCTCTTATCAGGGATGTGACAAGGCGCTAATTGTCCCAGCTTAATTTATGCACGCCGCCTTTGACTCGCTGCGCGATTAACAGGGTAACCATGAACACGAAACTCTCAAAACTCTTAAAAAATCATCTTAAAATTCTTAAAAAAATATATTGGGACAGTAGAAATAACGCGGGAAATAAACTAAACCTAAAAAAATCTCCAGTGGGATTAGATTTTATAAGAATAAGTTAGTTATGTTGTCTGGATGGTAAAACTTCCTAGTAAGCTTTTATCAAAACAGTTGATAAACTTTAGATAATCAGCTCCGTATCTTTTGCTGTCACGCACAAATCATTTATTTTAAATTATTTATTTCCTATTACAGTCACACAATTCAATCAGTTTGTAATTAGAGAAAAAATTTAAAGATTTCGCGCCATGGTGCCTTTTTTTAATTTCTGCTGTAGCAGCTAAGCAACACAATCACGCATTCTACGATTCACTCTGTGCACAGAGTATAAATAAGTCTATGATTTCACCGAAGAGATGCTTTTAGTTCCATTTTACCAATCTCTTTAAGGTCCTTGTGATTGTAATTTAAGCAATAATTTTAAAAATTACTGGGTCGATTTGGAGATAACTATTGCACTTAAACCATGTTCTGTGTAAATACAATAAAATTAGAATAGAATAACATAAGTATTACATCGAAAATTCCAGTGAGATTATATCAGGAGTTTTATAACAGAAATCAAGATGATATTAGAGACTAACTATTATTATTATTATTATTATAGACCTAACAAAGTGCCTTTTAACCCGGCGAGCATGTGGTGGGGTGTGACATGCCCATGCTTTGCGCGAAGCCGTGTATTTTTCAAATTTGCCCCTCAATTGTTTTGTTGCTTCGAGTAGCTGGAGCCAATGTACTCCGCGGGGGGAAAGTGGCGTGACCGCAGTGTCGCGTCAACCGGCGCAGGAGCTACACGCGTGTAAACGATCGTGGGGTGCGTCAAACCCCGCCACATGCTCCGTGTTAGTTTTAACATATAACTACCTATAAATGCCAATTTATTAAACCAAGACTTAAGAATTTATTCGTATTTTGAAATATGGTTTATATTTAGTGTATAAAATAAAAAACAGTGTATATTTATATTCTTTTATTGTATTATTTATCAAAAATACAAAAGCTAAAATCAACTAATTCTTTAAAAAAAATATGTTATTGAGGGTCTGATATTCTTTAAGTTTTTAAAGTTGATTTTATATTTTTTTTAAAGAATTTGTTGATTTTAGTTCCTTTTTCAGAAGTTCCTTTTTTTGTTTTTTTGTAAATGTTATATTTTAGTATTTTTGATAAATAATACAATAAAAGTATATAAATATACACTGTTTTTATTTAATGCACTAAATATAAACCATATTTCAAAATACGAATAAATTCTTAAGTCTTGGTTTAATAAATTGGCATTTATAGGTAGTTATATGTTGGGGTTTGGCAAACCCCACCACATGCTCGGTGTAACTTTTTTCACCACATGCTCGCCGGGTTAAGTAAGTATCTCATTAACATTAAATAGTTGAGCCTGTCGAATAAGTTAGAAAACTTGCATAAGAAAAATAATCATGATTAACCTAAATTACTCGGACAATCCCAGCCAAACCACAACGTATGGTAACCCTATCGATAACAGTTGCAGTACAACGCCTCTTGTCCGAAATGAATTACATTTACGAAAACTTGGTTAAGTATTAAAATGTTATTAAAGTTTATGATAAGTAACATTCCGTTTGAACTCTACGCCATCGCCAGGTCAAGAAATTATGTTATCTAATATGTTGCGTGTTCTGTATGAAAAGCAAGGACTTTTGTATGAAAGCTTACGTTTGTTCAATAGTATAAACAAATCTAAGAATATACATACATAATACGCTTTTGATAGTTCAACCACTGATACACTTTGTAATAAATTAGAGAAAATGATTTGGTGGCGAGCCGATTTTTTTCTAGTAGGTAAGTATAGTGTGTTTGTCACTTTATGTTAGGCTTCACCTTAAGAGGATTGTCAACCACGTGGTCTCCATACAAACGGTGATAACGTTTCCCACCCTCTAAACCTTAACCTACAGTAATTATTATTATAAAAAATATTTGCATTTTAGTGATTTCATACAAAACACAGAAGTGCCAATATTTTCAAATCTACAATGAATATTTTAAAAATCAAAACGTACAGCCCTAGTTTTTAGGCATTTCAAAAACATACCAAAAATTCATGGCTGTAGGTTAAGGTTCAGAGGGTGCGAAACGTTATCGCCGTTTGTATGGAGACCACGTGGTTGACAATCCTCTTAAGCCCGATTTATATTGAACTATATAAATAAATAAAAAAAAAATTAAAACCCGCCTGCATAAGAAGACAAGTCAACTGAAAAGATGCAAACAAGATTAAATATTAAAGGCAACATAATAACATGCAGTCGGAAGCATGCATAAAGAAAGCGACATTATGAATGATTTGAATTATAATAATATGCCTATAACCTGTTATTAATTTATTAGGTTTTAATTTTTTTGGCAAATTCTGTTTATTGTGAATGAATTAGAATTTAGATGGCGCTGTGTTAAATAATTGTCCAAACCAATGATTATCATTGGTCCAAACATTTATTTATATTATTATTTATTTATTTCAGTATATAATTTCATAAAGAATTGAAATAAAAAATATGTATAAACCTAACTAACTAGGTTTAAAGGAGAAGGTCCAATCTGGGCCAGGTATATGTACGGCACACCAAAAAACAGGAAAAAATATAAGAATTCGCAGAAAAATAGAAATATTTAAAATTTGCTAGTAATTTTTTGGCTCATCGATGATTTATGTTGAGATTTTCCACGCACTACCTATAGGTACCTACTTATAGGTTAGGTATCTCGCATTTGGGTAGATACCACTAGGTTTATCACTGTTACAACTATTTCGTCAGTCCAACCAGATAAAATAAATAGTTTCATATCCATTTCAAAAATTATTGCAAATCATGAGATATATATAGATTGAGTTGTCAAAATGACATTGACATGCCGCCATCATGCTGCCATCTTGGTATAAATGTCACAAAGTATTTTAAAATGCTTTGAGCCAGAAAATAAAGCTAAATCATGAAAATTGAATAGTCTGAATCGACATAAAATTTCATTTCCTTCATTTTTCTATGCCGTACATATACCTGGCCCAGGCTCCATACATTTTTGGACCATCTCTTTTTGACAAATTCTGTTTATTGTGAATGAATTTTAAATCTTCAGCGAGCTCATTGTAAACTGCATAATGTATGCTGCACACTCAACGAGGGTTGGAGACCAGGTCACAGTCAAGGGTAACACTAAGCATGAAATATTAGCAAACATTTTGCATTTTAATATTAAAGCGCTAGTTATATAAGCCAACTAGCTTCCGCCGGCGACTTCGTCCGCGTGGACATTCGACAAAATCCTTATGGTGCAATTAGATCACACAATTTTAAGACTCGATTTATTATTATAGTTCTTTATTTCAGGCAGAGCTCATATAAGTGTTAGTAACGATCATCATTAAAAAACTATGGTTAGTAAATTACAATAAAATAATTTAATAATTTATATGTTACGTACTTCTTAAGTATTTTTTTTTAAACTAACCCAAAGTCATATCTCTAGGTGTTTTTTTTAATTGGCCCGATATCGCGTTTTGATCTGAGATAAATATGGAATTTTTTCTAGCCGAAACCGAGCGAAAAACGATCGCATTTTTCACATTTTTGCGATTTATCATTTAAAAAGTTTTTTAGATTAAAAAAAATATTTTTCAGTTTATAGCCCTTTCCAAGACGCGTCATTTGATATCCCAACCATTTACGTAACTCTAATATCCACAACACAGGTCGATATCGCACTCAAAAATTGTTCAATGTTAAAACTTTTTCTCGGCGATTTTAAACATTACAAGTCGAAAGCCTTTGCAATCTCTACGATTTCTTGACTTTTTCGAGATATCTCGAATTTGACACTATGTCACGCGCCCGAGATTCACCTCCCTGGCAACCCTACTGCTTCTTACCGAGATAATAAATAATAAATAAATAAATGAATAAATAAAATAAACCATGGAAATGGTTTTGCGGGAAAAAATAAATGTAATAGTTAATAAGTAAATTATATAATAAATAAATGAATTGAATTGAAATAAAAATTTATTGACACAATTTTTTACAAAAACAAAACATTTGAAAACAATTTAGATAAAACCTTAACAATTTACAATTAAGATTTAAACATCTGCACCCAAACTAGGAAACCTGTATCTCAGGTGCAGTGCTCTTTCTCTATACAATCACGCCAAACAGAAAGTTTAGCAACCGGCAACAGGTGATTGTTACATTAAAATAATTCTTTCTTTTCCGTTTGTAATTGTGTGTGTACAGAACTAATAAATAAATAAATAAACTGTGAATAATGCCATATGCCAATAAAACTAATCTAGTGTAGTATAGAAAGATGATGTAGATGTAGATGAAATCAACTAGGGCACAGACAAAATATTTATTGATCATATAATGATCTGATCTGAAATTCTATGTTAGCAGGGCAACGGCTCAGAGTTATCGCACCGCATAAGCGTGGCGAAGCGGCGGGTCAAGGCCGCAGAGATAACTCTATAAGTGCACTGCAGATATGCAATTACCGCTATCATTGTTAGCGGTGGTAGGGTTGTCCACTGCTCGTCTAGCGGGTTGGAAAGATTTCACTTTTCGACTTTTGCTATTTTAATTAGCTTTTTGAGAATTTCCATCTGTACTAGGCACTTGTTAGTATATAGAATATATTATATTCTCATGATTATAACGATCAAATACTTGTATTCTTGATATATGTTATTGTGACAAACTTAAAAATAATACATCCTTAGAAAAAATATTTTTAAGTTCTTAATCTTATAAAGTTCTTATCCTTAGAAAAAATATAATTTTATGTATTAAGTATTTTTAAGTTTGTCACAGTAACACTGTTTTGGTAATAAATAAAAAAAAGGAAAAATAAGCAATACCAATAGTTGAAAATGTTGAAATTAAAACACTATTTGATGATGTGCGGTTTGTATGTATTTATTGGATAACATCGAGACATTTGTTTAAAAAGTGAGAATACCAGTTTTTATTCGTATACTAACACACTTCCATTAATTTCAACGCAATTGGGACAAGAACATAATTTATAAAATATAATATTACAATAAAGTAATGGGGACAGCATCAGGGGACAACGGAATCGGGAAGTAATTTTAATTATTTTATAGAAATCCCTCTGTCCTCACAAATGGGAATACAGGAGTTAGAGAAGAGTTGGTTTTAACACGTTTTTATTAGGTTGCTTTTTTGTTTGTTTTTATGGTAATAATTGAGTGAATTGGATTAAGTTGATCATTATCAGCTATGCGGATTACAATTAGATTTTAATTCCACTTAGCTACGGCAGGTGAACACGTTATTCTTGTTTGCCATTTAACTGATGGAAATCGTTGAAATTTAACACTATTTACAGTAGAAGCAAATGTTTAAAGGGTTAATAAACAAATATGTTAAATTAAAATATTATTAAATTAATCAATAAAAACAAATGAAAAACCAGAGAGAATAGGTACCCCTAGCACGAACATCTACCGAGAAAGAAAACGCGCGTAATAGTATCGATAGATAAATTCTCAATGGAATATCGTGTTTCGCTTTTCGGCGCTAGATGGAGATGTACAAATTTCCCATACAAAATTACTCTATCGAATGTTTTTTCACTCGTTATTTTTTTCGATAGCTGTTCGTGCTAAGGGTAGCTACAGATAATTTTGTTCAGGTCCTGCGGCCTAGGCCGAATTGCCATTTACACGCGGACGGCTTTCGCTGTGCGGCGAAAGTTGTGCGACTTGCGGCTTTAGTCGCCCATGTAAATACCCCGCCACGGTAAAGTAGAGCTTCCCGCCAGAAAATATGTTGCACACTTAATCCCAGTATTTTTTTTCGGTAATATTGTCTTATTTTTTATTTTGGAAACTAAGTACCAAATTCAAATAATTCTAATTTTATAATTCTACTATGAACTCAATTAATAAAAAATAAAAAAAGTTAATTATATGTAATGAAATTGTAGCTGCTGCATTAATTTTACCTGCTTTTATTTAAATTATTATAAATGTGTATGTTATGAAATTTATGGACACTGTCTGAAATAAAGTGATTTTATTTTTATTTTTTTATTTAAATAATTTTCGGTAAGTACTTTTAAATAATGGATTAGGCCATATTGATATTTATCGAAGTTTTAGCCATACCTACTTAATATTTTATACAAATTGCTTTATCTATCTGTGTGATGTGATAATGATAACAATAAGTTTGCACAAACTCGGGTTATTAAACTTAATTACAGTGTTTGACTAGATAAATAGACGATTATCACAGACGACATCATTTGTATTACAATACAAGAACAAATAAATTTCATATTTCTTCAATCATTTAGTAGTATTTCCGCTGAAAAAAACACTAGCCTGGGGTCAAGTCTGCTAATGTTATGGTCAAACCTGGTTCAATGGTGTTTGAATGGTAATACTTTTTGACACAGTTCTTGGTTCTTAAACCCAAAATCGAGACACAATGTGTTTAAGTTTTGGGTTTTCAGAAACGAGAACTGTGTTAAAAAGCATTATCATTCAAACACCATTGAACCACGATTTTGACAATAACATTAGCAGACTTGACCCCCTGTATGACTGACTCAAAAAACCCGATACATATTGCTCATCCGACCATCAAAACTCAAGCTGTCTCTTTAGCAGCCTCTGTGGTTTAGTGGTTCGCCCACCCGTGTAAGACGCAGGGGTCCCGGGTTCGATTCCCAGGACAATTTATACTCGGTTTGGTTAGTGGTAGGGCTTTTCGAGTCCGCCTGATCAGCTACCCTACCACCATCTTACATAAGTCATACAGTTAGAGGTAAGATAGCCAGTTCCTCAGTGGTGAGGATTCCGGGTGTAGTGCGCTTCCACCTGATCCCGTTGCACATAAAAAAGTAAAAAAATAGATTTTTCCATAACCGTAAGGCAACGGTACACGCGAGTTCAACGGACAAAATACGCGAGGTAAAAATGTCGTAGTCGTTGCGCAGGCGCAAATAGCACCGATAGAGCAACAAACTGCAACATTGTTGCGGCCACCTTGACTCGAGTCGAGGAGACCGGTACACGCAATCACAAATATTTATTTGCAGCCTTTGATTATCTTTTTTAGTAGAACTAATAGTAGATTGTTATACAAGACGCTAAAATGACCCATTGCATACGAGGTAGCGAGGGAATAAATAGAAACCGAGTTACAATGGGTTTTAGCGTCGTGTGTTACACTCTACTTTTCACTACAATTGCAAGAAAATAAAATACAATATTAAATAGTTTATACCTAGGTACTTCCGTAAACGAATCCACTCGTTTTTCTATCCTCCACTTCATAAACTTTTTGTACAGTATTTAAATAAATGATTTGTGCTTGATGGCAAAAGATTAAAATTATTTCTTTCCTATTACAGTCACACAATTTAATCAGTTTGTAATTATAGAAAAATTCTAAAGATTTCGCGCCATGGTTCATTTTTTTAATTTCTGCTGTAGCAGCTAAGCAACACAATCACGCATTCTACGATTCACTCTGTGCACAGGGTATAAATAAGTCTATGATTTCACCGAAGAGATGCTTTTAGTTCCATTTTCAAAAATAAGAATGAGAAACAGGGGGCCAATTACGAAAATAGCGTACGCAATTGCGTAACGCAGTCACTTGGTCACGATAAACGTCTGCAGTTCGTCGGTTGTGGCTAAACACATTTTCAATTTGGCTATCGTAGCCCAAAGACTATTGGATGAATAATGTCGGATACGCTAGAGAAAAACTGTCAAACTAACGCAATCACTTTGCGATATCGCATACGCAAGTGTTTGTAATAGGAAACAATCATAACGAAGCACGGACGCAGCTGCGTGTATCGCATGAAACTTTTCGTAATAGACCCCCAGTATTGAGTCGAGCGAGTTTTTATTCGTGATTATGAATAAATACTTTTTCGTTTTAGTAGGCTCATTGTTAATAGACAAACATTAAAAAGAAAAAACTTTAACCCCTAGGGGTTATTATGCTATTTTATCTCGGCTCTTGTACGTTACAATGACGGACTTTTTGAGCAAGAGGAGTGAAAAAGGACTTTTTTCTCCGTTTAGTCCGACTAGTAGAAAAAAAACAGTAGAACTATACGGACTATATCTACAATACCACGATCGAAGTTTACACCGGACATGGTATATGTTTTTATCAATCAAATCCTCATGTTTTGTCATTTCAAATACGCATTCGTTTCAAAAGTAGTCATAATAGAATTAATATACTCATATAATTCTTAATAGCTAAGATTGGATAAAACTGTCGTAATTATTGCAAAATTAGCTCCGTAGATCTAATAAATTGATCTTTCGTTTTATTAAACATCTTAAAACTATAATCTTATTGAAATTATTCCATCTAATACAATTCTCTTTAATTATTCGTTTTCAGTGCTATGCTAAGTATTTTTCACCACCACACGGTAATGGCATCTCTTTCACGCGCCTATAACTAGACCAGTGTTTCCTCATTAGTGATGTACCCCCAATGGATAACTCGACGAAAAAAATACCAACAAAATAGCTAAATGTCCATGACAGATTGCTGTGCTAAGCAGGATACAAAAAAAAAAAAGGGTTGTACCCAAGGAATGCGCGAGGTTGCGACAAGGGGTACGCGGGACAAATTGCAAATCATTTTGGTGTAACGTTTGTATAAGAAGTTCGCTGTTCGCTGGCCTTTACCCAACAACGTCGGTAGCTAGGCTCTTAGCCCCTAGCCTGGAGTGTAATAATTGCTCCAAGTTCACAAAGAAACTAGTCAGTAATTATAATAATTTATTATGGCTGATGTTACTCCGGCTGGTTTGTTCGTTTAATAGTTATTTCTTACATTTTACTTACGCAAACGTATAATGTTAATTTGTTTTTAGGGTTCCGTACCAAAATGGTAAAAAGGAACCCTAATGGTGTGACTCAGTCTGTCTGTTTGTCTGTCTGTCATAGCTGGATATCTCGAGAACTACTAATGGTATCAACTTGAAATTGGAATAGTTAAAGATGACCTTTGTCCAACTATTTTGCAAATAAGAAATAAATAAAAAACAAAATAGTTTTTTTTACAACAGAGACTGAAAAGGGGTCTTAAAAAATTTAATTCGTTTCTCTACCAGTCAACAGATGGCCCTGACCCAAGAAAAATTAATTTAGTTCCACTAACGGTCAAGAGATGGCGCTGGACTAAGAAAAAAAATAGTTCCACTATCGGCCAAGAGATGGTGCTGACCTAATACTGCAATAATAATTTTATTATTCTACAGCAGCTCTGCAGTGTATTTATTATGATGGTACGGAAACCCTCGGTGAGCGAGTCTGTTTTTTTCGGTTTTTTTATATAAATACCTACCTATTAGCACAAAGTGTAGTAATTTCTTCCTTTGTCACAGAAAAGATTATTTTTCTGTGACAAAGGAAGAAATTACTGACACCATGTAAATCGAAACCATGAAAACCGATGAGTTCGGTGGCGCAGTGGTTTCTCTGGCCCTGCTATTACGGACGACGTTATGCAATTTTCGCAAGAGTCGGTCATGGGATGGGTGACCAAAAATGTATTTTCTCGACTCTGGAGTTCCTCCGTGCCTCGGAAGGCATGCTAAGCCGTTGGTCCCCGCATTGGGCCCGCGTGATGGGTTATTATGGCCCATCCTCCTTATCCACCCATAAGGAAGGTTTGTGCCCATGCAAGCAGTGGGGACATTAAAAAAATATGGCTGATGTCGAATAATAGATAGTAAAATCTAAAACGTCTTGCGTCTTTTGTATACGTCGTTCATCTATCAATCTAATCTTCCTTTTTTCACTGTTACTCTTCCTTCCGTTCCATTCCACGTGTCTCACCCATCCTACACTGAACATCCTACACTCGGCCGTCTTGCCGTTATATGTCTGACCCTAGCTAGACATACAAAAACCTAAGCATTAAACACTTAATCTGTGCTAAAACGAAACAAAACTTTAACCTTCAACATGAAAATGTGACGTTTATTTAATATTTAATATTCATTTATTGCAAGTCACGAGTTGGAATGGGTGTTACAATATTGGTATGTACAAGTGACGCCCTGCTAGGGCACAGCAAACATGAGGGGCAACTATCGCCTCTTACTTATAAAATTAATTTCCTTAAGTACCTATTCAAATCAACACATGCATATAAACTAACAGTGACAACTTAACTACTATTGCAAAAAGTACTTTGATATTGTATTATAGTTTGATATAATATATATCTAATTAACGTTAGTTAAAGTTAATTAACGTTAGTTTGTACTTGTTAATGCCAATAATGATACTTAGTTAACAATGAAAGTCGTTAATTTTTTATTGTTTTAAGTTATTAGTTGCATTCATCTGCTCACACACACACGGGAATATCAATCAAGGTGATTGCTCTAAGTAATAGAAATTACAATACAAATAAATTAAAAGTGCTTCTTACCTTCTAATTATATATAATAATTAACATGGAGTCTGCTAATAATATGCTATACCATGAATAAGTTAATAAATTATTAAGTTTTATTTCGTTAAATTATGTATGTTGAATTTTTTTTTCATAATTTATGAATTTTTCTTCCAAACCTACCAAGTTTACTGAAAATTTAAATGATGATAGGTACGTAAACTTATTTGTTTCGCACAGTGAACCAAAAAGTTTTAATAATTTTAGTTGTAAAAACTACTTACATTAAATTCAAGGAAAAAATTAAATCTAAAATGTTTCGAAACGTCGGGAAACTAGAAATCAAAGTACAACAAACTCATTACCCTACCCGTGTAAAACAATCAATAGGTACCGTAGAATACGTATTTTAATCCGTGAAAGTGTTACATAGAGGGCACTCTGAAAGTTTTGCGTATCTGGCAACTCACAAATATTTGAATATAGAATGTTAAGTTTTTACCCGACTGCAAGAGGGTTATGTTTTTCGCGTTTTGTTTGTTTGTAAGTATGTTTGTTTTTTAACTTAAGAACTCATATTTACCGGAAGTTGCAAGTCATTTGTTTTTATATCATAATGCGAAATTCTCCCGCCAAAAATTTTAGGGTGTCATTTTTTAAGATTTTGAAACCGCTTTCTCCGCAAGTTTGCACTGCTTCACTTCTAAATGCTTTTAAGGAAGCACCTTATTTGAGTTCACAGACACAATTGAATTTCGTAAAACATTGGTATGCAGAATGTAATCGTCTTCTTGTCTCTCCTTATGTTGAAATTGGTGAAAGTCGGCATTCAAATGCGGTCACTGTGCAAAAGATGACTATTGTTACATGATTAATTGAAGAAAACCAGCATATTACCTATTGTAGAATTTAAAATACTTGAGGATTGATATGACATAAAATTTGAATAAAATATTCAGTAGCATTCGAAAGTTAAGAAACTTTGTTGCCGCTGGATTCTTCATGAACTTACCATGTAAAAAACGGGCTCGAATTGATTCATGTAAAAAATATGTTGTTAAAGTGCAAACACGGTCGGTCACATGCTGTGTATGATATTGTTATAGAAGATAAAATATGGATATATTGTTCCGGAACCAGAAAGATAGCAACATTATTTTATATGGATGTTCGAAGTCGACAGTAAACCGATAAAATTAGACTGGCGAGAATCGTGGGCAAGGATTTGACTGCATTCTTGTTCTCCCGACGGCTCCTATCTAAAATAACACTGTTTGTTCTAGAATCAACACCTCTATAAAATGTTTAAAATGATCCGTCTTCTTATCTTTCTAATCCTTTATTGAGAAAATAATTAAATAACAAGCGTTATTTAAAATAGACTTCCCTATTTCTCTTTTTCTTTCTATTTTGAACAAAATCTAACAAAAGTTATTAAAATGGCCATGACAAGTCAAGTTTCTAAGATAATTAATACGTGCGGAAAAGAGTTACGTTAATACATTCAATATTACAGCGGATTAGGCTGCGTTCAGACCCAACCAACTTTAACCCGAACTCAACTCAAACACAGCTCACTCCTTGAAATACATAGCTCACAATTTTGAATTTCATGACCTATTAATATTAATAAGCTCCGTTATATTTTGTCGTTGCAACTGCTCACGTTTCGCGTTCTACCCGAACTCAACTCAAACTCAACCAGAACTCAACCCGAACTCACCTCAAGCTCATACCTGAACTTTATACAGGAACTTATTAATGTCATAAGACTCAAAATTGTACACGATGTAGGTATTTCAAGGTGGCGGTTAAGGTGAGTTTGAGTTGAGTTTGGGTTGAGGTTGGGTCGTGTGTTATCGTCTAAACGCAGCCTAAAGCTTTGTCCAGACTTGATATTTTTGGCGTGTCAGATCACCGTATCTTTGTCATACATCGTCTCTATGATACAGTATTACTCCAACGTACGATCAACCAAACTTGCGATGTATGCTAAAGATACGGTGATTTGACACGCCAAAATAATACAAGTGTGGATCCAGCTTAAGATCGTGATCCGGACTTTGAATCCCGATCTAATTGCGACACGCCACATGTAGTGACGTCAGGCGCGGCAATAACCGGCAACATTGTGGCGCGACCTTGGCTTTGAATCAGTATACTCATACTCACTATACTTACTACATTGTGCGGTTGTATGCTAATGCAGTCGTTGTGTAACTTATCTGTTTGTTTTGCATCGAAATGTAGGTCAACTTTTTTACATTGTAGTGATGCAATGTTTGTAAGTCTGGTGGAATCTTTTACATGCTTTGAATGGCGAAAGAAATGGCTTACGTATTCGAAACTTGTTTTTTTTGCTTAGTTTCGCAGATAATTAATTACATTTTTATCTGTCGTTATTTTTAATTTTTAACAAAGATCAAGTTTTTTAGGTCTCTTACGAAAGGATCATCTGACCACATTACTTTATATGGACTTGAATTCGACCCTACTCAATCTTATTCGGCAATATCAATAACCAAAACAGTAAACTCAGGGTGCGGTCGAATAATTTAATGCTTATTATATTCATTCAAGCAATACCACAGTATAAATAAGTATAGGCAGTATTTCGGGCCGACAATTTCGGTCAACAATCAATGTGTTCTACCTACTAGATGGTATGGAGACGAGACGACAACACTCACTGAAAAGTACGCCGTAAAACTTTGAGTCGCCCAACGAGCTATGGAGAGAGCAATGCTTGGAATCACTTTGCTGGATCACAACACAATCGCAATGAATGGATTAGGCGCAACACGAAGGTCATTGACGTTGTGGATACTACGCGAGGTAGAGGTCGTCTTCCTGAAAGGTCGGTCAATGACCTAAGGAGCCATGCTGGTAACAGTTGGCTCCAGGTGGCGCAAGAAAGAAGATCGTGGAAAGCTTTGCGAGGCTTATGTCCGAAGACAGATGAACGTACATAGATTTTGAGCCGAAAATATACTTAATGATAATCTCAGTATTATTTGGTACAGAATAATCGTGATTGCGCCCTTAGAATGGGTGAGGACGGCTCGTGTGAAATAATTTATTATTTAAAGGACGATGGACGAGATAACATGTCATCATAATCAAAGCAGCTGCACGACACTCAACGTTCACTCACTCACTCACTGTCAAAGTGTCTTTATTAAAATAAATTTAATAATTAAGCATTTTGCGGGTATAGACCTCCCCCATCCAGCGATTTCCTCGGTCTACCTTGTCAGGGGCCTACCCACAGAGCGTCGGTCTTCAGGTGCAAGATCGCCATTCTAGAACCTACCAACAACCACGATAAAACATTACTGTTACTTATTTAAACTGTGACAATACACTTGAAAATGACTTATAACCGCGGGCGCACTGAAACAGTGACTTTTCGTAATGTGACGCGACACCTTGACAGCGAGCGCCGGCCGTCACTTAAAATAATTTGCTATAAGTGGTTGGAGCTTGTACAGGCAAGGCAACTTCCACGGCAGGGTAATCATCACTACATAGTATGAAACAAAGTCCTTCCCGCTGTCTGTCCGTATGATTGCTTAGATCTTTAAAACTAAGCAACAGATTTTGATGCGGTTTTTTTAAATAGATAGAGTGATTCAAGAGGAAGGTTTAATGTATAAATATATGGTGTCAAATTCCACACTTCACCGAAGCGAAGCGAGGGCGGGACGCTAGTAAATTGTATACACCGGCCACATACAGTACGGAATATCGATAATGTATGAAAATTCCGTACGGAAAAATCCCGCATGTGTGTGGTAGGTCTAATACAGTGGCGTGCCCAGGCCTACAGGGTAGAGCAAGCCCGAACCCTCAAATCAAGCAAATTATTTTACCAGCTCAAGCAAAAAAACAATGCATAATTTTTTTCATACGATGATCTTTACCAAAATATCGATGCGACACACCCCAGCGCCATCTAGACTAATTCATAGATAACTCTCAAAAAATCACCAAAAGCACACCCCTTAAGCTTACTTTAATTATTCACAAAATGCTAGATGGCGTGACTTTATCGAATTATAATATTATTGTGTAATCAAAACTAAATTTCTCGTGTGTCACTCATAATAAATATCTAAATCAATTCACAAAATAATAGCGTCCCTGAGCTTTTGCTAGATAATTCCAATCCTATCTCCTGCATTTCAAACAAACATTATTGTCGTTCAAATGAAAGACTCAAAACTAACCTTACCTATTTATTTTTAAAAGAACAACCAATGTAAACAAGTCCACTACAAAATTACGATACTTACATTGAAGAATATTATATTTCTTTGCAAAATACTCAAATGAAAAGGTTTATTACCGGACTGCAAGGAAAGAGTTATTTTGTATTTCTCTTGGATCGACTCGACTCGTGGACACTTCCACAGAGAATAAACATTTTAATCCATCACAAAAAAAACCATTATCAATCATTAAACTGAAATTTAAACTCACTTTTAACACAAAAAACACTATTTTAGGCAAAACACTTGTTGTTTCAAAACAGCTGTCGTCACAGATTGAAACAACTTCACACTGTTCAGCGCGTTGTGCAGTCTACCGAACTGAGCTAACTTTGGAGGCAAGCCGGCTTTCGCTCAGCATTGTGTAGTTCTCATAGAATCTATAGATACGTACAGCAGTACTATGTATGCGGGTAGCACTTTTGTTGATGTTAGAAGAGAGCGGATATATACAGATCGCAAAGCCCGGTTGCAAGCCAACGAGTGCGAGGGAGATAAATGCATTGTAGAGGGTTTATTGAGGAAAGTAATGCAGTTTAGCGACTTGTCTATCGATCAGTTGTTGTAAAAATTGAATTTGTGGTTATTGATTATTGAAAATTAACATTTGTTAATAATATTGTGTTGTAATTAATTACGATTCATTGGTGTAGTGTTAGCAAGTTATTGTTAGGGCAAGCCGGGCTTTTGGGCTTGTATGGAGGTACCGCCACTGGTCTAATATAGACTTGTATGGATGAGCTGCGTTCGGAATTACGTATGTACGGAACCGAACAGCCTTAAATGTAAGGAAATTAAGGTCCATTGCAGATTTTTTACAGTTTTGTATAACCTGACGTGCTGCTGACTGTACACAATAAAACTGCACATTGTTGTAAATTTCAAGGTTAGTAGGTATAATTGTAAATTACAGAGTGGATGTAAAACTAGTGTCATTTTGCTAAAATGTTGGCGAGTTGCAGTGGCGAAGGGAAGGGTCCATACAAGGCGATTCCTATAGACTCACCTTAACACCCGCCGATCAACTATGCAGATCATATTTTTTTGTGACCTCGCCACTACCTATATGTTTGTGACACTTACGGACCCCATCCATAACTTTTTAGACAAATATTACCCTACATTACATGCATGTATAATGTGAATAGAAACGGTTCATTTTAATTTTGTGATGTTGCATTGCATGCCAATGCCCGTGTTTGGTAAGGTTCATATATCTTTAAGTATTTTAATTTGTAAATGGTTGTACGTGGAAAACTATCAATATTATCTTATCACACGATACGCAGTACTGTAATCCATAGAAAAAACTGTGATATCTTGATTTTCAACGCCCACCGTTAGCACTTTATATTCCTAGTATTTTTATATTTAGTCGACATACGCCAGTGTGTACACAGCCTAACTTTCAAAGACATGGCAACAGAGGTTATAAAATACGTAACGATTACACGTTTCACTTGAACTCCATAAGTAAAGGCCTTCTTAAATCTGAGCGGTATCCGCTACCGGTGCCGGTAGCAGTATCCCAATGGGTACGCGGTACAACGTATCGCGTACCCACGGCAGCTGCAAAAATGCAATAACAAATACCCGGCGGGATATTGCTCGGGTAATTCGGGTATTACCGCTACCTATGGCGGTAGCGGATACCGCCCAGATTTGAATAGGCCTTTACACACAATTTTACAGCACAAATTTTTTGCACTTTGCCACTGTTTTTTAATAAAAACATTAAATGAACAGGGAAATAAATATTAACATTGATCAAAAACTCAAGCCCTTAGATAGAAAAAAATGTCCTTCATAAAACCTATGATAGATTTTTCTTAGATAGAAAAAAATGCCCTTCATAAAACCTAAAATTAAAAACAAATACAGCTTCAAAATTATGTAAATTAGATTAAATCAATACTACGTACCTAAATTATTCAATAATCGCAACTTATTTTGCTTAAAGCAAAACGAAATGTTCTGAAGGCGGCACGTTTCTTTGATATTCAACAAGTTCTTAACTGGTTACCGAGTGGCGGAATGGAAACGTTTAAACTAACACGCAATACCGATCAGGTTAAACGGAATCGATAAAAAGTATCGATCTTTTTCATGTAAACGTGACAGATGATGGCTATCTTTGCTAATTCGACCGCGATGGTAGCCATTACGCCTACTGCACCAAAAACTACTAAAGAGCATAATATGTATACACACATCAACATAGTCTAGTAATAATTGAAGAAAAACTTTTTTTTTTTACATTACTAAATGGCTTCATACAGCCGACATAATAATTAGGTACTTTTTCGAAAAATCTATCACTAGTGTCACACAAGCTGATGTAAGTATTCCAAAGATACCTCAGACATCCAAATATGTTCAGGCATTTAGAAGTTATGGGTGAATAAAAAACTCACATACACACACATACACGAACCCTGAACACAATACACTCTTATTTTTTGGGCAGTCGTGCAATAACTATATCCGTGCAGACGAAGTCGCGGGCAGCCCCTAGTTTATAGGGTTCCGTACCCAAATGGTATAAATAAACATCAATTGTGTTACGATACTTAGGTATAAGTACCTAACTCACATAAGTGACAATTTCTTTCTACAATTCTGTACTTGCAAATAATTTGATTCTTTTGTAAGTACACATCAGATACTGTATGCAGCGCATCGATAACAATTTACCTTCAACTATTGACGTCTTTTAGAATGTAAATATCTGCTTTATAATACAAAAGATACAATATCAACTCATTGATATTGATATGTTAAAAACTGTATTCAGTGCAGTTATAAGCAAGCACCTTTGATTTTTTTGCATTTGTATTATTAAAAAGAGAGGAAAACTATTTTTGTTCAATTTCAGTTTTCTTATTTTTTTTTCATAAAAAGTTATAAGACAATTTTACTTTTGTAATATTTTATGTTTATAATAATAATAATAATAATGATTTATTTAAAGGCATAAAAAACCCAATAAACATTCAAGTCAAATACAAAATAAATCCAAATTAAAAGTCAAAATTACAAATAAATAAAATAAAAATAAAATAAAATAACTCAGTAATTTTTTACATTAAAAGTTAAACATTATTTTCTATTATCGCTCCGATGCACCGAAATCCAGTACTTATATAGTAGATTGTCCAATCCCCGACTTACGGCCCTTGCCCTAATTATGCTATTACCAGAAAGACATATCCTCGTCCAAAACGAAGCTATGCGCTTTCTCATAACAGCATAAAAGTCCGGTGTACGGGCGTCCGCGAACGTGCTCGACGCGCTGCTGTATCTTGGATGTTTCATAAGGATACGAAACGCGTCATTGTATTGTACCCTTATGGAACTGTAGGACGTACGGTTAAAGTTGGCCCATAACTGGCAAGTGTAAAAACATTGACAGTATGAGCCAAATAGAGTTAATTTGACTTCGTCACTACATTTACCGAACTTGCGCGCGAGCATGTTACAACGAACAGACAGTGCTCGTCGCTCTCGTTCTATATCGAGGTCGTCTTTTCTATTCTCTGTAAGAATATGCCCGAGATATTTAAACTGTTGTACCACCCGAAGTGCCGAACCATTCAAGAACACATCTGGTATAAATTATACATTGGGCAATTTCTAAAAAAATCGAATTGGAAGAATATTTTTTAAAAGTAGGAATAGGCTCACTTATTAATAAAAAAACAGAATTTAGGTTGCGTGGTTTTTTTTTCCAAAGTAACCGCAGAATTGAATTATTCCCTTTCAGTTGCTTTTCCCTAATCACCGCATATAAAAAAGCTTTAAAAAAGCAAAAACTTCTTTATAACTTTAAAAAAGCAAGAAATAATGTTCAAATCATAAAGTTAATATTCCGCCAAGTATACTACTATACCTACGTTTTAAATCAATTAATAAAAAATCATACAATTTTTTCCATTGACCTCTAAATTATATTAAAAAAAAATTCAGGTCAGTGATTTTTTCACTTTAGTCATAATATTCCGCCAAGTATACTACTATACCTACGTTTTAAATCAATTAATAAAAAATCATACTATATATAGATACTAAAAATTCAGGTCAGTGATTTTTTCACTTTAGTCATAGTGTGAATACGTATGAACCAGGTTCGCATACTGTTGAAGCACAGGATAAAAAAAAAAATATGCCGGTTCGCGAAGCGCAGTGGTTCGCAAACCTAAGAGGGTAGGACTTACCCTTTTAGTGTTGATGTTGTAAAAAAAGAAATATTGAGCTATTTTACGTGTGCCAACAGCTTTACATAATGTTGACAATTCCACTGTTTACGGCTAAAACAAAACGTAACTACTCCACTAAACTGCAAACCTAGATTAAGTCTAGAACTAGTAAAATTAAAACTTATTAATCACAGCTCCGTCGAGGCTCTTAAACCACTCGCCTTCAAGGCAATACACCTAAAGTTCTCCCTTAAAACCTTTAAAAATGCGACGTTAAACCGTAAACCGGCTGTACGGTTTACGGCCGCACTGTTTGCAGAAAGCGCACGTGACTTTTTCGACTTCTAGTTACTTTGATTGGTTTCGAGAAATTGCACTGTTTAAAAGCGCTAGCGCTAGCGCGAGCTTATGTTGTAGCTGCTTTATTGTTCGATCCGACTAAAATTACTAGGAAAAGTTTGCAAAAGTTTGAGTAACACTAAATTGCTAATTACATTTTACGGCATAGACGGTAAGTATTCGTACTAAAAAACTAGTAAGTATAAACAAGAAAGTCCTTAGATTAAAAATAAAATAAATATCGCATTACTAATCGAAACGTACTTCCTGTTACATTTATTAGAAAACGGACCGATTTTAAAAAACAGATTAATTATACGTATAATAATCAAGACCAAAATAATTATTTATAATAACCTTATCTTTCAAAACCTACCTACACCTAATGAGGGCTTTTCAAAGTGGCATTTAAAAAATAAAAATAGTGACTATTTGCCTCACTAGATGGCGTTGATGGAAAGAGAAGTGTCAAAATTGGCTTTTAAAAAAAGCGTTGGTAGAGTTTTCAACGGCGCGACGGTTTTAGAGGGATATTTTTCAACGGGCATTAGTGTTTAAGTTTTTATACCTGTGGCCCTACCATGAGTTGATGCAAACTGTTTACGTTACAGTAAACTATCGTTTTGTCTCTTTCACTCGCACCGACTGTGAGCAGTATATCCGATAGTTTACGGTAACGTAAACAGTTTGCATCAACTCATGGTAGGGCCACTGAAGTTATAATAGTTAATAGTTCCCTATAATTTACGTTACAGCTGCCCGCAGTTGCAGAACTAATATAATGAATTTTAGAGTCCGCCATTAAAACTGTTAAATACTGTTGCACAGTAAATTGTGCACAACACGTAGGGTTGTCAACTGTTTGAGATTTGATAAGAATTCTCATTAATTAAACGACTTTCTGAAAAATTATTATTACCCACCCGCATTTAATTTTTTTTTGTTTTGTCATTCTCGATAACTAAACATAAATTGAAATACATGTCATAACAAAGTCCGTCAACGTTAATGTCACTCTCACAGACTAATGTTTACATTTTTGTTAACATTTCGTTTCGTTATGTCATACCACAGATACTTTTTTTTTGCATGATATCGTTGTTTTTGGTTGTAATCTCAAAAATGTGTCTAAAATAAGTATCCGTTTTTGTTATTGTATAATTAATTATGTGTTCCAATCGCTCCTTTGGCCGTGTCAGAATATCAGTGCTTCTGGTCATTCTGTATACATCAAAGAATGACCCAGAAGTTAATTTTGCTGAGGCAGGGCCCATTAGCACCACACTTTCTGTTTTATAACGTAGAATTAATATGTATTTATTTATCTCTTCTTGTTTGTTTCTTGTTTAATTGTATACTGTTTTCTTTTATTTTGTGTGTTGTTAATAAACGTTTCTTTTCTATTCTTTTTTTTACTTTGTCGTTCAAGGCATTGTTCGGTAGAGAAGATTGTTTAGGCTTGGCTTTTTAATTTAATTGTTTCAAGATACCTACTACTGTTTGTAAAAAAAATCACAGATTTTACAGTCCCCGGAAGAATCGGAGCATTGAAAATGAACCCAAAAATTTACGAAAAACCAAAATCAAAACAAATGCAAAATCCTATTATATTTTTAAAGTTACTTAAGTAATACAAATTTATTTTTACGATTGTGACACGAGGCGAATGCTGACTGCCTCGACGCGGCCGAAATATTATTAACCGATTTTTAAAATTCCAATGAATGCACTTCTCGTCTGCTTCTGCATCTTTTAACACTATTACCATGACGATCGGTTAATAATCATAGAAACTACATCACTTTTTATGAAAGAAACGCCCGTTTTTCTACAATTCCCAATGTAAAGGGATCACCTACACTACGTCACAATTATTAACCGATTTTCAAAAGTTTTTAGCCATTTTGTAGCCAAACTAATACACAAGGACCCATTTTTAAATTTTTCCTTAAGTCGGTTTTTTTTCTGAAATATTTACAATTTAGTAAACATACACCCCCAAAAAAACCCGAATTTACCCGAATTTTGCATAATTCCAAAAAAAGTTACCAGTAGATTTTCAAAATTCAAATGTTCTCACGTGTCTCGATAAATTCCTCAACTTTTGGTACTATTCCCATCTCGATCCATCCAAAATCCTCGGAGATATGGCCAAAAATACGTTTAGGCGATTTGCATCTGATAACCATTTTCAATGGTAAAAACGCTTTTGATTTGATGGCAGGTACGACGTAAATATTTGTTTTATGTTAATACTTAAATACAAAGATTTATATTAGTACTTACATTTGGCTATTTGAAGAATATTCGCTATCCTCGAATTGGAATAGCCTTGAATTGAGATTGAGTTTATGTGGCAACCCTAGTCGGACGCTAAGTCCTTCTAAAGAGTGTGCGAAGTCACCACTAAAGGCGGGTTTATTAGACACCATGCGAGACTCATAAACTTCTATTTATGACCTCTACAGTGTACTATGAAATTCCTAATTGGGACTTACGAGTATAAGTAAAACAAGAGCAAAAATTGTTTCATCTCCTGTCCATTTATGGCTATAAAAGACGTTTCGCCGCGTATGTCCATTGTCCATACTACTGTTAATGGCAAAAGCTGGGCGGTTCGTGTCAGGCGGTCAAGCCTGATTTTACAATACATAATTATCTACGAATTATCGTAGATCGTAGACGATCGTAGCAATTTCTCGTAGCGAGTGTGGTCTATAAGAAGATTATCTGAATTATATACTTTAGGATTACTTGTATATCAAATAAATATATTTGATTCGAAGACAAGTTGGATATGTTTATTTAGAAAAAATACGCACTATTTCACTTAAAATATTTTGAATATCAGTAAAATAAAATATAAAGAAGCAACCTAAACTACCACAAATTATAAACTCATAATCATAAACAAATAACTACCTACATCAGTCTATCTGTACGGTGAGACATTAGATATGCATGCATGCATACTATAATTATATAAACTTCTAATTTTGAAAAAAGAAATATATTATGTAGCTTACTTCCGCAAACAAAATATGCAAGATACACCGCCCGCCCGCCCGCAAAAATATGCACATGCACACCACAAAATATAAGTGCACAATACCTACATTTAGCAAGACAGCAACACACCTTGCACCTTCACCAATTAGGCTACTCAATCCAATCTACCAATTGGTGAAGGTGCAAGGTGTGTTGCTGTCTTGCTAAATGCAGGTATTATGCACTTATATAATTTGTGGTGTGCATGTGCATATTTTTGCGGGCGGGCGGGCAGTGTATCTTGCATATTTTGTATGCGGAAGTAAGCTACATTATATTTCTTTTTTCAAAATGGTTTGGGACTTCCGCCAAGTGACGCCTGATTCAATCAAATATAAACTTCTTAATTTTCCAAATTCTTCTCTTGATGTTTTATGACATAAAGTAAACTTTTTGTATGTTTTTTGACGTATAACTCTTTTACCCTTTTAATCCTTGCGTTTAACTAGTCCGACCATTTCCAAACTTTTTCATATCCTCACATTTGCCACTTAAGTTTTTTAAGTACACTAAAGCACTTTAATTAAAGTGAGGCTAGCGTCGTGGACGTTAAATGTATGGCATAGCGTCCATTGTAAATTCCTTCAGCGTTTCTGTTTCATGGCTTTAGTTAGAAAACGGCGTCGGACGTTTATGGGCTATTTCGGTTCCGACGTTTTGTTATATTACCAATGCTTTTAAGGTGCTGCACCTCGCTCCGGTAAACATAATTGTGCTATTTTATGGCCACTACTTTATGGAATATGTCTGGTTATGCTGCCGGTAACTTATGTGCTGGATAGCTCTGGAGTGCTGGGAAAGTTTGGTGGGCCATGATAGGAAAACATGGTTTGCGCGGGCCATATTTTTATATAGAAAACGTAAAGTTGTAGCCACAAAAAAAACATACGACAAGCTAATGAGATTATCTAGTAGCTACAAGTATTAAATTGAGTATTAACCTCACAGATGATTGTAAAAAATCTGAATATAATCAAAAGCGCTCGTCGCGGGTCATATTTTTGGCGTAAATAATAGCGGAAACGTATTGAATTTTACATCAAAATACACTTTAACGTACTGTGTAGTTGCTCCAATCACTTTTTTTCAAGAAAGATAATTGTGCTAAAGATAATGATGAAAAACAACGAAAAACATCGAAACAGAAGCGTGGTTATTTTTCATACTCTTTACACGTAAAGAAAAAGACAGAGACAAATGTATTCGCATAACGGAGCCTTAAACATACATTTATGCGAACCGATGGCGTAGCTTTTTTGACAAGTGCTTGTAACAGCCTAGCTAGACTGAATAAAGGAATTTGAGTATACGAATATTATTGTCACAATATTGTATATCGCATTATAAAATATGGTAAGTATTGAACATTGAGATTGTTTGTATGAGTGATCATGATATTATATTGATAGTTTAAAAAGTCAACATCGAAAATTTAAGTAAGTTATCTAATAGTACGAGGAACAGAATCAACAAAGGTTTTTCCACCAATAAAAAAAAAAATTTTTAAACAACCTTAATTTATTGACTAGGTAACTACATAATCTTTTTGTCGAATTCCCATAGTTTTTAATCATTAAAAAAAACTTTTTGCGTTTTAAGTTAAAAATAGCATGAGGCGACGTTTCTTTAAAAATTTATGAGAGCCAGAGAATCCATTAGCGCCAAAATTAAAATTTTACGCCTCATAAAACTGCACTAATAAATTCTAGTTTCCTTGGACGTGCCAACTTAGGTGCTTATTCGGCCATTAACCAAATTACTTGAAACTGTCATTATTCTAACTTAATGACTAAGTTATTCTGTGCTTCGATAAAGTTCCGCTAGTTAAAACTATTTGCTCCAGTTGTGATGCTTTCACGTATCCAAAGACACACTTTTCTCAAATATTATTTAACTATTTTACTGTTATTTGACAGTAAACTTCTATCTTCTTTAAATACTATTCACCTGTTTAAGTTAGTAGAGTAGACATATAAATCGAATTTATAGTCTTCAGATTCGTGATTCTCAACAGTAGGTTTTTTAATTTACAACGGGATAGTGCTTGGTCTTTACCTCACTTGATGTTAAGTGACGATAAGGCAAAAAGTGTAAGCGCACTACTACCGAAATTCTCATCACTGAGGAACTGGCTATCTTGCTTCCAACTGCCGGAACACAGCAATTTTTTAAACTGGTGTTATGGCGTTAGCTTTAAGTAAGAGGGTGGTAGCTAGCCAGGCGGACTTGTAATAACCACCAAGCAAACCGAGTAGGTACAGATTGTACCTCCCTCCTGGGAATCGAACTAGGGACTCTTGCGTCTTAAACGTGCGGGCGAACCACTAGACTACAGGAGGCGGTACTTGAAACTCAATCACATTGACTCTCAAAAGTGAAGTCAAGCTAGTTTTAATTAAAGAATCTTCTAATTTAACAAAGCACATCATTACGGAAATACAGAAAACCTAGATTAATTTTAGTTTAAATACATAATATACATATTCTAGTCGAGACTATAGCAAATTTAGCTTGGCCCCAGCAATTCAAGCCATTTGATTATTTTATAGTTGCAGAATCACCTGATGATCACATAATGTGTCCTGTCCAGACCAGAGATCCTACCAAGTTATTAGTGCCTGCTCCAAACTCGAAACTATATCATAAAAATTGTTATTATATGACTATTAAACTAGGTATACAATCAGATTCCAAAATAAATTAGTGAACAAAACTTTAACCTGTTTAGAATTAAACTGACGAAATGGCAAATGGATAGATGTTTTTATACTATGATTTCTTAAATAAATGATAAAACTTGACAATATTAAAATACCTAAATTCAACTTATTTATAATAACCTTTTTGACATTTTATTGATTAATTATATTTTACCGTCTTTGCAACTGAGCTTAATAGAAAATATTTTTTGTAAGAAATAATCTAATAAACATACATTTGCACGCCATTAGATTTGGCAAAATATGTGGAACTGTATATCTAGAATGCTAAGATCTCAATGTACCATATTTTATGCAAATAAATTATCTTTATCTTTAAATCGTAAAAAGTAGTAACGAAATATTCAAAAACCAAAAAAGTACGCAAATAGGGTATCGTCAACCTCTTTTTGAGTCCCACTGTCTCTCTAAATTATTCAAGGCAAGTTAAAAAAATCCCATAGGTACTTAAGAGTCTCTTAAAACAACATAAATCAGCATAAATAAATAAAAAAAGAATTTTGGTCGAAGTAAACAAATGCGCAAAGCTCATTTTACAACAAGGGTTAAGTTTTAGACTCCAGAAGTTTCTACGTCAATGTACACGTACGGAACCTTCGGTACCTACGCCCCGTCTAGGGTAACGATGGCGGATGTAAAAACCTTATAACCGAAACGCAGTTTTATGGCTAAGAATATATTTACGACAGTTCCATTTCAGGAATTGCACGTAAATTCGGAAAATGCAGTATTTTGAATTGAATGCGGTCGGGCGTAACTGGTTTATTACTGAATAAGTTAAAAGTTTACATTAAAGTGCTTCAATTTCATTTTCAATCACATTTTTATTTGGAAAAGTTTTAATGATACTTTGTTACGATTTTGTGATCTGCAGGATGATTCTGCAATTTTAAAATAATCAGACGACATCCGTTTCATTTTTAATGCTGGGGCCACACTGGCCGTGTGATGCGGACTGAACTACGAACTGGGGTCGTTTCGTCGAGTTTCTGACAGATTTCATATACCCATTACTGAGTCACTAGGCAAAATGCCATAGATTTCAAAGAGTTTAACTATTATAGTAACAGGAATAGATTATGACACCTGCCAGAAACTCAGCTACAGCGACGAATTGGATGCTGCAGACTTTAGAGAATGTATAGAGCTGATTTCCTAAACATGGCGTTTGATGCTGAGATAGTCGGCCGCTAAATAAAGTGATAATTCGCTTGTCGCACCGCTGTTGGTCGCTTCGCCTGGCCAGGGGCCGCGGCCAATTTCGGCAATTTCGTGAAATCAAACTTCTACATTAAAACATGCTAAAACACTGTTATTTGGTTATTTGGGCTCGTATATCTTCTCAGATTTAAGAGATATCGCAAAAATTTCTTCACAGTTAATTATGTGGTGGCTAATCGTATGGCAGTGGCCGCGCACGCACCACAATCGCTGTCTGTTATGTATATGACACGGACGCACCACAATCGCTGTATGTGTGTATGATACGTCACCGTCACGACACAATCGCCATTTGCTATCGCGCTAATTTTCCTTATGCATACTGCACTGGATGTGCAAATAAATAAGTTAAGATAAATATTAACATAAAACGTTTTAAATATGATCAGTATCGACCAATGAACTTTCTTCTTAAGTTTCGCATTCGTCAATCGATGTGAGTATGAAACGTGCATATTTTCATTTACTTTCTTTTCTTATAAAGGTGGAATGCCGAGACGAGCTGCAGACTGCAACCGCACGTTCCGCTACGTTCCAAATTTAACCGTAATGTTATAATTATAAAGGCTCAATTTGAAGTGTGCGGTGGAAGTGTCGCTATGTAGTCGCGACCCTTCTCCGCTCACTTTAAATTGAACCTTATAATTTTAATTCATAATATCATTTTTGTTTGTGGAGCTCGGTGGCGCAGTGGTTTAGCGCCTGGCCCAGCGATTGCGGAAGTTAAGCAACGTTCGCAAGGGTCGGTCATGGGATGGGTGACCAAAAATTTATTATCTCGAGCTCCTTAGTGCTTCGGAAGGCACGTTAAGCCGTTGGTCAGGGCTGCATTTGCAGTCGTTAACACCCACCAATCCGCATTGGGCCCGCGTGGTGGGTTATGGCCCATCCTCCTTACCACCCATAAGGAAGGCCTGTGCCCCAGCAGTGGGGACATCAAAAATGGCTGATGGATATAACATTACGGTTCGTGCGGTTGCAGTCTGCAGCCCATCTCGGAAACCACCTTAAGTGGGACAGTCAATTCATAAATAAATGAGATTAGGAATTTCGGATTTACGAGTATTTTACCTCATAATTGTAAAATTCATAAAAAGGTAACTAACACACAATACGCTTCATCTCTTACTTAATCAGGTTTTATTTTACGAGTAGCTCGATGCAATGTGGACTACAAAAGACGAACGACTTCGCTAATAAGATAGGTACACAGTCTGAGTCAATCACACAAATTGACTAGTAGCACAGAATAGATAATAGTACCTTAGTAGCAAATACCGAGACACAAACAAAATAATGGTACTAAACGTAGGTACACATTAGCACAGAATATAAGTCTAATAGTACTAACACATTAGTCTAATTTAGGGTTGCCAATGTGGTCTTATTTGCAATGACTTTTACAAACAGAATTAATGGCTTAACCAGAATATGGCAGATATGTGACCATCAAACTGAACAACTTTTGTAATGTTATTACCTTTATGAGGTTCTTTCTTTGTAACTACTAATGTAAACTAATGTAAACGATAGGGAAAAGCTGTATAAATGTATGAAACTGTATGAGGATGAACATGTACCTTAAAGTGCCTGTAACTTATGAGCGGCAGATGCTACTGCCGTGAAATTTAGTCCATGATAATTTCATAATGTATTATTTGCTTTTATGTTGTTTTTATCCTTATTTTTCATTATTTTAATTTCATGATTTGAAAAGTTATTATCTATCAACAAATGTCTGTCATTATAATCGCCATAGCAACGCGCTAACTTTTTAATTCAATGTCAAAACTCTAGATTTTCAGCCTAGCTATGGATAAAACCTTCGTACATTATTGTTCTGTATTCATAATTTTAAATGTAGAGTAGAATTCGATGGCGAGCGTATAAATAGAGAAGCGGGCTGCTCAATGAGGCAGTCTTACCACGAATTTGTCTTACTACACTACTGTCCCTAAACCGCCGCCGCCGTATTCTACGTCTATAATCAAACTATTTAAAAACTGTATAAGTACGTGAAAACTCTGAACAGCGGTTGGGACTAACGAGGCACGGTCCTCGGACACCGGCGGTGACCACTTAGACGTCGTGCATCTTCCCGTCTGCCCTACAGACGTCGGATCTTCTGGCCGTAAGCACGCTCTACCCTCGCCGCTACGTTAGCCGGCTCTGCAACATTCCGTGCTCTGCGCCACCACCTGCGCTACCTGATCCATCTGCACGTCCCTCATCTGATCCGCCGGGGCTCTGTAACCTCCTCGAGCGTCGCCCACTTCGACGTTCCAGTAAGACCGCCCCTACATAGCCTGCTCCGCCCTAATTTAATCCTTCGTTAGTTGTAATTACTTAGCATAATAGTAGTCCGTATTTCTGTATAATCTGTAACTCTAGGACGTGACATATTGCAATAAATTCCTGGCTTTCAGTTTTATCTCTTCGACGTTCCAGTAAGACCAAAACTGTCACGTTACGGAAGGTAACAGATCAAAATTTGAATAAAAAGATAAAACTGAAAGCCAGGAATTTATTGCAATCTGTAACTCTAGGACGTGACATATTGCAATAAATTCCTGGCTTTCAGTTTTATCTTTTTATTCAAATTTTGATCTGTTACCTTCCGTAACGTGACAGTTTCCTCGCCGCTACGTTAGCCGGCTCTGCAACATTCCGTGCTCCGCGCCACCACCTGCGCTACCTGATCCATCTGCACGTCCCTCATCTGATCCGCCGGGGCTCTGTAACCTCCTCGAGCGTCGCCCACTTCGACGTTCCAGTAAGACCGCCCCTACATAGCCTGCTCCGCCCTAATTTAATCCTTCGTTAGTTGTAATTACTTAGCATAATAGTAGTCCGTATTTCTGTATAATCTGTAACTCTAGGACGTGACATATTGCAATAAATTCCTGGCTTTCAGTTTTATCTTTTTATTCAAATTTTGATCTGTTACCTTCCGTAACGTGACAGTTTTAAGTACGTGAAAACTCTGAACAGCGGTTGGGACTAACGAGGCACGGTCCTCGGACATCGGCGGTGACCACTTAGACGTCGTGCATCTTCCCGTCTGCCCTACAGACGTCGGATCTTCTGGCCGTAAGCACGCTCTACCCTCGCCGCTACGTTAGCCGGCTCTGCAACATTCCGTGCTCCGCGCCACCACCTGCGCTACCTGATCCATCTGCACGTCCCTCATCTGATCCGCCGGGGCTCTGTAACCTCCTCGAGCGTCGCCCACTTCGACGTTCCAGTAAGACCGCCCCTACATAGCCTGCTCCGCCCTAATTTAATCCTTCGTTAGTTGTAATTACTTAGCATAATAGTAGTCCGTATTTCTGTATAATCTGTAACTCTAGGACGTGACATATTGCAATAAATTCCTGGCTTTCAGTTTTATCTTTTTATTCGAATTTTGATCTGTTACCTTCCGTAACGTGACACTTTTACTAATGGGACCAACTGTAAAATCGCGAAAAACAAAATCTGCTGTTTCATACAAAAAATAATATCGTAAGGAATTAGTAACGTAGAAAATATGAAAATGTATGAAACAGCTGATTTTTTCTTGCGATTTCAGTTGGTCCCGTAGACTTGTCTATCATGTATTCTGTGCCCGTAGTAAAAGTTGTACTGATTGATTGTCCCTAATGTCACAGAATAATATAATAGTACTAACGTACTATACTATACTACTAAGTTTAAGCGCGGAGTGATACCCCCCTGCTAATGTACCATATTCTGGTTTAGCCATTAATTCTGTTACAAGTATATCTAAAAACTCAATGCAACGTTTTCTTTCTTTAAAAATACATTTAATATGTTACAAAATGAAATTGGGTAAAAATAAAAAAAACTTTTAAATAATAATTTTCACTAATGAAAATTACCTTTTGAAGGTTTCCCAATATGAAATATTATTTACATTCAATAGTGAGGGGTAGGTACTACACCTACTGCGAAACGTAAAAAAACTACCATTCATCATGGTAGGAAAACAATGTTGGCATCCCTAAGCCCTCAAGATCTAGAATTCTAGATCAAGGAGCTTTTCAATCCACTAGACGCAATAAAAATATGCCATCCACAAGAGTCATAAAACTCGTACGACATTGAATCCCTGAAAAAGATAATAACGCCATATCGCCGTCTCTTTACAACCGGGTTAGTGTGAGCGGGACAAAAGATGTGCAGCAATAAAAGTTTTGATAGGATCCGCCGGAATCCTGCGTATCAGACGATCCCAGTTTTACTATCAGCCTGGGCCCCGTATTGCCTCGCTTTTATGAGCTCTTAAAATTTTGAAATATTTTATTTGCTTTGTCGTAATTTTAATAAATATATGACACTTAAATGTAAACAAGTAAATGGTTTAAACGACGTATTTACATGAAATACAATAACAAAATTTAAGGAAGTTTTAAAAACGGTATGTTTTTAAGTGGATTGTCAAGCAAACGGTCTCCATACAAACGGCGATAACGTTTCCCACCCTCTAAACCTTAACCTACAGCAATGAATTTTTGGTATGTTTTTGAAATGCCTAAAAACTAGGGCTGTAAGTTTTGATTTTTTAAATATTCATTGTAGATTTGAAAATATTGGCACTTCTGTGTTTTGTATGAAATCACTAAAATGCAAATATTTCGAAGTCTATTATAGATATTTAAAAAATCAAAACGTACAGCCCTATAGTATTTAGGCATTTCAAAAAAATACCAAATTTTTTTTACTGTAGGTTAAGGTTTAGAGGGTGGGAAACGTTATCGCCGTTTGTATGAAGACCGTTTGCTTGACAATCCACTTAAGAAAAATTGTCAACTGTGGCCCTACCACGCCCTACCACCAGTTGATGAAAACTGTTTTCGTCACCGTAAACTATCGGATATACTGCTCACAGTCAATGCGAGCGAAAGAGAGAAAACGATAGTTTACGGTAACGTAAACAGTTTGCATCAACTCATGGTAGGGCCCAGAGTTTTAAGTATGAATGAAAGTGACACCCCATTTCATTCAATTGTCCACCTGTTGACGCATATTCGCCAATTTGACGCTAGTGAAGTAAATGTAGACCTGTCATTTCGTTGTTTGCTATGTAGATTCTTACCTATTTTCTACAAAGACTTATGTTGTATTCTATCAACACATTTTCTATAAATTTTTGGGTGTCGGAAGCGAATTATGGTAAATTTTTCTTCCAAAATTATTTTAGTTTTCTTTTTTCAATTCGATTTTTAATTCGTTTATTATTGTCAATATTTTTTTGATATTATCAAAAACAACCGAGAAAATAACCCATAACATGCACACGTACCCATCTACACTATAGCAGCGCCGCCGCCAAGCGGGATAACTTTTCTGTCATTCCGCACTCGACATAGTTTATTAAAGACTGTTTTTTCGGTCAAGTGTAAATAGGTATATTAAGTATATTAAGTGTTCCGTGTTATGTCAAGTACCATTCACATCATCATCAAAATGAAGTATCAAATAGCAGTCGTTATAAAATTTCAATTTAGTGACATTGCATTACCTACTTAAGTTTTCAAGGTTTCAAGCTGAAGTAGCTACTTAAAACTTTTCTTATCGGATTTTATTGCAAGTACAGAACAATAGACGCCTCAAAAGACCTCTTTATGTCAACAAAACTAAATTAATTCAACAGTTGTAAACATACAGTAAACTTGCCGCACAAAACTGACCACAGACAAAACAAATTTTCGTAAAGTCCGCCGTCTGTCCATTGATTGTTTCCAAACCAGAGGTTTATTTGCGGTAACGCACTTTCGCAGACTGTCATTCCAAATTAATGGAATTTAAACTCTATTAAGTAATGATAAACTCCAATTTGCTACAGTAATGAAGCAGCCGCTGACCCCTAAAATTGTCGACAAGTAGAAAGTAAAACCGCAGTGTACGGAACAGTCGGGAAGGTAAAGGCGAGCGTTCGTTAAAGTTGCCGACTTTCATTTAGTTTGTCAGTTAGGACAACTTTAGTCAAAGCTATAACATAGCAGAAGTTACCTTTTTAAAGACACTCGACAATATTAGTAAGTTTTTACAATAGGGATGTTGACTAATGAATAAAATAACGAAATACTAATAAAAATCGTAAACATATTAAACTTTTAGAGTAGCTTGTATACCTCTTGGTTTTATATATTGCATATTATTTGTTTTATGACCCTTCAAAGTTGGGTGGACAAGTCCATTTAAAAAGTATAAAATTTATTAAAATAAATGACACCTTTAATTAGTCCGTAAAATGTATAGCAAATTTGTCGAAGAAACCATTTTGATAAACACAATATTTAACATAGCTGCTGAACAAATTTCCTATGCGTTGCATACAAACTTGCAAGGCGTGACGTCATAACGTGCAAGCCATTAGCACAGAATATATAATAGTACGATTAGTATGGAGCGTTTTTGATCGAGTCCATTTGTGTGCATTTCACACTGTGATATCTCGGGCAGTTTTCATGCTAGCGAATTAATTCTTTTACCAATGTTTCTTTTTTTGAGAGGTAATTTATGTAACATAAAATAAAAAAAATAGTCAACATCCCTATTATGTTTGTGAATAGTTAAAGTTACATGAATGAAAATATCCTAAATGGATCGATCGAAAGATATTTTATAAAAAAATACCTTTCTATTATCCTTAAAAATGTGACTAATAAATTTTAATGTAAGACCGACATTTCGTAGGACGTGTTTATCCGACCGACTTACAGTGGCGGTCACATAATCACACATACACGATAACAACACCAGTCGATTTTCATACAAAGGAGGTAAGTCTGAAGCCTTGGTTCTCCACCAAGGATTGACCTAGCTGTGATCTGAAGATGGCCATCCAGGGACTGAATGGAGAAGATTCAGGTCGCTATACACACACAACTGAAATTGGGCCTTACAATGAGCTCTTATAGCAACCTCAAAGTAATGTTGTTATAGGGACAGAGCTATACATCGCGTATAGCGCCATCTCATTTACAACATTGCTTCGATATTACTTTTGACAGTCATTGTAGAGGGGGCCGATCATCATTCTAAGAGATATAAGAATCAGAGATTTTCAGTTTAAGGATATCCATACATTTTTGTGCTAATTCCGCGGTTTTTTTAAACATATCCTTATATCTCTTAGAATGCTGATCAAATTAATTGGGTGTGTATAGCGATCTGAATCTCCTCCATTCAGTCCCTGGATAGCCATCATCAGCTATGTCAATCCTTAGCGGAGTACCAAGGCTTCATGGTTACCTCGTTTGTATGAAAATCGACTGTTGTCTTTAATTATGTGAACGCCACTATAATTTAATTTTAAATAATTTGTTTAAGGTGGTACCCTGAGCGAAAGTGGCGCCGCGGTGAATTATATTTAATATTATAATTCTAATACACAATTTTAAAAATGTTTATCGTGGAGATTTTAGGGCCCACAGTCTAGTATTTTTAGACGGCATCGTTACATTCTCTCGTAGTCACTGCTAGAAGTAGATAGCAAAACTGCTAAAAGTGGCCGTTTTTGACACATTTGCTATCTACTTCTACGAATGACTACGAGGGCATGTAGTTGATACCTTCTAAAAATACTAGACCATGGGCCCTAAAATCTCCACGATAAACATTATTAAAATCTTTTTCTATTAATAACTGTTAAATAAAAATCTCTGAGGGCGCCACTTTCGGTCATTCGACCGCCTTAAGGCGAGGCAGTTCCCGAAATTTACTCTTTCACTATGTTTTTAGAATAAGGTTTAATATTGCATTGCTTTAAATGACGCTTCGCCAGAAATTTGACGAAATTTAGTACATTTATATTGATTTCTGAAATACTGGATCATTTATTAAAAATGTACTCGGTTATTGTGTTAGATCAATAAAAAAGCTATCCTTTTTGCATAAAAAATCATATCACTGTCGTTGAAAATAACGAAATCTGACGATTTGAAGTTTATTTTTATGGTGTTATTCAGGATTTATTTACAGAGTAACCATGCCATTTTTCAAAATTCTGTTCGGTTATTGTGTTTCTTTGTTTCTTTTTCAGTCTACAGTAATTTTTGTGAAGTAGAATTCTACATCAGTTCTTCACATTGGAAGTTCAAAAATCAATCTTTTCATCAAATCGTGAACTGGCCTCGCCTTAATATGAGAAATTAACGTACGAATAACTTTTTCTATGTCCTCTTTAAAGGACAATTAAAATCAGGCTGACGAGTGATTGACCAACCCTTTGCACGCGAACAACACGGAACTAAAATTACTAGAAAAACAACAGGTAATTATGAATGTCACTTTTTTAATGTGTTGTGTATGGAAAAAGCTTATGATTAAGATAATTAATATAAAAATAGCATTGTGAATGTCAAAAATCCAAAAATTCAATAGCTTATGATTAGTAATTTTTGAGTCCATAAATTGACTCTGTAAATTGTATAGGTTAGGTATGATTAGAATGCCTAAAAGTTAATTTTATTGTTTTATTGTTCACACACGTAAAACTGAAACACGATGGACAAATCAAAATGCTATAATAACAAACATGCTCTAAATACGCCATAAAATAATGGCTTTAGTGTCCAGTCCATGTCCATCAGCCATTTTTGATGTCCCCACTGCTGGGGCACAGGCCTTCCTTATGGGTGGTAAGGAGGATGGGCCATAACCACCACGCGGGCGCTGGTGGGTGATAACGACTGCATATGCAGCCGGGACCAACGGCTTAACGTGCCTTCCGAAGCACGGAGGAGCTCGAGATAATAAATTTTTCGTCACCCATCCCATGACCGACCCATGCGAACGTTGCTTAACTTCCGCAATCGCTGGGCCAGGCGCTAAACCACTGCGCCACCGAGCTCCATAGCACTATCAATTACAAAGTTTAAGGGGGATTTTTATTCATAAAATGTCTAAGCACTGAGGTTAATGTACTAATATAGTTCTTTATTCCCAAGAACAAAACGCATGCAGATTTATAACGTAGCTGTGTTGCAGTCTCTGTACAAGGGGAAAGAATAAAAAAGTTTGGTTTAATACTTTTCTTAGGCTGTGGTCATATCTTTGCGCTACGTGCGGAGAGAGAGGGTTAGAGGTTGACTAGAATCTCATGAAACGGAAGTGAAATTATTTTTACTAAAAACACATGGTTATTGCATTACAAAAGTAAAATAGTTAATTGTTGTCATACAATAACACTAATGACAAAGGAAGTAATTTCATGACTTTCTTAACAGACTGCATGCAACAACCACGTGTTTTTAGTAAAAATTATTTCATGAGATTCTGGTCTACCTCAACGTGCGGAGCGAAGAGCGCTAAGTGAAAAGCTGTGAAAGCCGATAAAATATATAAAAGTGTATTAATAATATTATCAACTTCATTGAAATAACGCGTAGGCTACCTAATCGTAACGTAACTCATAGTATAAATAAAGTACCTAATTAGAATGAGATTTTTTTTTAATTCAATCAACATGTTTTAAAAAATTGTTTTACAGCTTGATAGGTTGAGAATTTAATACGACTTTTCGAGTGTTTCCAATATCCCCAACACGAACAATTATAGAGTTTGATCAAATAAATCATTTCTAGACATCTTATTTCCTTTACGCAGTTAAGGTAGCGATAACCTACAGCAGCGATAAGTTTGACAATGAGGATAAACGAGGTTTTTAGTTAAATATGTAGTTACATCAAAACAAATTATTTCAGTGAAAGAATTATTGAAATTGAACCAAAAATGACGAAGATAGAGCGATTTTCTTGTCGCATTCTCAAAAACGCTCCCCAATTCACGATTGGCTGATGACGTCATCAGCCACGTGCGCCGCAGCGGCGCAGGCAGGTGTTTGTTCGGGCGATCGTGGCACGTGACGTCATCGCAATATCGCATGATGTGCAAGGGCCGGCCGTGTTTTTTAAACTCATTATTTAAATCTTTAATAATTTTGTCATTTCTTGATGGATTTGAGAAATTTAAACAGAGATTTGCTTAGATATTGATATTGTATTTGATGTGATATACAAAATTGATATATTCAATTGTCGTGTTGATCCTCATTATGATTGAAACGAATTCGATTCGCACTGAACAGTTTTTCGTGCTATCGGTATAATACAAGTCTTAAGACGTAGACCACACTTGTAGCCTAGTCCTTAACTCGATGTGATGGCAGCTCATAATATCCTTATGGCTTACATTTACGGGAGTCGGCAATTTTAAAATTTGAGCACCGAACATTATTATCTAATGACTGACACGCCGCTTTGAATGAAATAAGTTTTTTTAATCATTTTAGCGTCGCTGTTATATTAACTGGACATATTAAGCTTCTTTTTACTTTTAAATATTTTTTATAGTCATTGAAATAAAGTAAGGTTGCTAAAATTTTAACTTTAACTTTTTTCTAACAAACAATAAAGCGACCTAATACAAAATTGTTAAAGTGACCATTCCAACATCTCTATATCAATGACGATTGCATTTGACGTGCCTAAATGAAGAGGGTCTTAATACGACAGGTGTCCATACCTCCAGCGGGAACCGAAAATGTGCATTTAGTAATTAAGTACACTTAAACGAACAGACTTTTATTTCTGTAATAACACTTTTTTTCTCAATACGAATTACATTTATCTCATTCGAATTTTGAAAAAGTGACTGTTGGCAACGGGTTTAAGTTCATGTGAATGCGATTTACAATCATCAGAACTTTAGATAATATTTTTTTTTAAGTTTAAAGTTATTTGATGAAGTGACAATTCTTTTTTTTCTTCATAATTAATTTAAATAAGTTTGCTCTTGACCACAGTCTAGCCCAAAAGCAAAGACAGGGTCTACGATGGAGCGAGCTTGCCCTTCTGCTGGGTGCCTAATTCACCCTGGCCTTGAAAAGGGTCAGGTTGTATGCGCTCGGAAACACAGACGCCAGCAGGGAATTCCACTCCTTAGCTGTGCGTAATTATTATAGTAATTTATAAACGATGCTGAGTACTTGTACTATTATGTATTCTGTGGTTGAGTAGCGTTTAGTACGCAGAAAAGGTATATCAACTAAGAACGGGTCGAAGTATGGTCGAAGAATTGCGTTGCAAGACTTGGCATTGGTCATGTTGGGGTCGCTTTTCAAATGTGATAAAATCCATCGAAATATAGGTAACAAAAAACATGATAATAACATTACTCTCTGCAATTAACGAAGTAAACGTAGGTACTATAAAACTACACTTTTTACGGTTCGTTTTACTACACTGAGAAAAATGTCATTTTGAGGTAATCTTAAAATATCGTGGCGTACGTTTAAATTAAGTGCGTTGTCCTAAAATAAGGAAATAATAGGTTTATATTACGCTATCTTGAAACGTGTTATGATGTAGTCGAATTATATGGTTAAATAAGGCAATATTATGACACTTATCATCGTAAAAATTGGTCATCATAAATAATATTATCTTCTTAATATTATAACACTATGTAATAGGAAATAGCCCACTGTCCTATAAATATGTATGATAATCTATAAATAAGATTATAATTCTAAATCACAATTAAAGTGCCACCTTCCATAAAAAGATGTCATAGTATTTGAGAAGAAGCATCTCTAGAATACGGTGACGTCCCCTTATAGTAGTATGATAAAATTATGTGCTAGTTCCTTTTATTTTGAGATTACCTTCACTTAAAATATAAGGAATTGGCATCAAAATTTAAAATGAATCCTACAAAAATACGATTACAGAAACTTATTTAAGAGTTTTGGCCAAAATATTATATCGTAAAAATTGGTCATCAAAAATAATATTATCTTCTTAATATTATAACATTATGTAATAGAAAATAGCCCACTGTCCTACAAATATGTATGATAATCTATAAATAAGATTATAATTCTAAATCACAATGAAAGTGCCACCTTCCATAAAAAGATGTCATAGTATTTGAGAAGAAGCATCTAGAATACGATGACGTCCCCTTATAGTATCAAAATTAAAATGAATCCTACAAAAATACGATTACAGAAACTTATTTAAGAGTTTGCATCAATTTTTGTATGATTCCTAAAAAATACGATGACAGCACGTAAATTCATCGTTCATTACTCATCGACTTGTCGTTCGTTTTGTATATTCTCTCCATTCAGTCAGTCGAAGTCGCAGAGTCGCAAGGACAGTTTTTAGCGTGTACAGAATTTATTTATATTTGACAATTTTTTTAAATGTGAGTGAGTGCAAAGTGCAATACTTATGGATAAAGCAACTCATGACTTGCTAAAATAATGGAATCTAGCTCAATACTTATATACAACGTTTTGAAGGTAAGTTGCCAAGCCTATGTTGTGCGCGTGCACACTTTATTGGGGGGGAAGAAAATTAACTTTTTATATAAAACGTATCATTTTAGAGGGCAAAAAACGTATTTGGGGTAAATTTTAATTTTCTCTTCATATAAAGTGTACTTATCATTTGAAGGAAAAAATCAAATGATCATATTATTGCCATTGAAATGGACCTAAAACATTGAATTCTTATCACAAATTACATGTTTGATTTTAACTTAAAATCCGGCGGTCTCGACAGCTTCGAAGCTCGGCAGAAGCTGAACACCACAAAGCACAAGTTTCTTCGCAAAAAAATAACAGACACACTAGCAATTTGTGACGGTAAGGATTTATGTAATTATTCTGGTCTGTCCTCGTTTGACAAAAAAATAAATTAATAATAAATGTAGTGTTATATACAATAAGCATTTTTTTTTTCAGATACAAAACCAGAGACTAAATTTCATTGCTGTCATATTACTCCTCGGTTGCTTATTTAACATACCTCCTGCGGCTCCTGCCCGTCGCTCCAGGAAAGATTGCCAAACATCACGAGCAGAAATATTGGAAGGATTTGACGGAGACGGTGGGTGTAACCCACAGTATCTTGCAGAATGCTGGGTGGTTCTTATCTTAAGTCATTGAAAGCGAATCATGATTTTACTTATTAAATTATTTTGCATATTTTATGGATTTTCCTAAAGATTGTTCTTAGTGTCATGAGTATAATTAGGTACTTAAGTAAGTTGTGACATGCTAAATAGGTATTTATTTTTAACTATGTAAATTATTTTTGACTGACAAATACTGTGATTGTTATAAGCATAAAGGTACGGGATTATAAGCATGGTGTATTAAGCCGAAAGGGGGGCATTGTACTCATCCATTAAATAACTTTTACTATCGGGTAAACTCTGAAATCGAAAAAAACTGCTGCTACTTAAGGCGGTTGTATGACCGAAAGTGGCGCCCTCAGAGGTTTTTATTTAATAAGTTATTAATAGAAAATTATTTTAATAATGTTTATCGTGGAGATTTTAGGGCCCTTGGTCTAGTACTTTTAGAAGGTATCACTACATGCCCTCGTAGTCATTCGTAGAAGTAGATAGCAAATGTGTCAAAAACGGCCACTTTTAGCAGTTTTGCTATCTACTTCTAGCAGTGACAACGAGGGAATGTAACGATACCGTCTAAAAATACTAGACTGTGGGCCCTAAAATCTCCACGATAAATATTTTTAAAATTGTGTATTAGAATTATAATATTAAATATAATTCACCGCTGCAACACTTTCGCTCAGGTCACCACCTTAAGTAAATTTCGTCGAATTATGTTGTGCCCAAAGTAAAAGTTGTTCACCATAATGAGTACAATGAGTCCTTTTTTTCGGATTAGTACACCGTAAGCTTATAAGCCTGTGTTATTATAATTAAGTACTATTATGTGCTCAATTTGCGAATAAGTAGGTACATTATTTTTGGTGTCTTTTTTTCTGTTGTACAATACATTTATTAATAAATAATTACTTATATAAAAGTAAAAAAAAATATTGTAAAAATTAACGTTACTACTTTCAAAAAGAAATATTGATATTGCAATAATTAAAGTTACTTTCAAAAATAAATAAAATTACTCTTGATTACTATTTCTGTTTTTTTTTATACTCGTGTCTTCCTGTTCTCTTTAAGTTTTTAATGCAATTGCATATTGCCAAGTTATGAAGGTACCTATTACTTTTTCTATATTTCACATGCTTTAAATTGTTATTTTTTACTTATGCGCGATCCTCTTTTTTTAAGTATTTTAGGAATGTGAATTAGGTAAGAAAGAAGTAGTAGGTACAGTCGTCTTTAGATATATTGTAGCAAATAAGGTGACTCATATCCTTAGTTAAGTCCAACCAATTAAAATAGTCTTTTCTTGTGTTTTGGGTAAGATCCTACAATTTAGCAACGATTTTCTCATATCTCCGGTTATATCCTATTACTTTACGTACCTACTATTTATTATTAGGTACATCCTCTTACCTTGGGTTATCCTAGTACAGGCGCCATCAGATATACTGTAGCAGAAAAGGTAATCAAATACTTCTGAACAGTTTAAAATATCAATAAATTCCATACACTTCGTTTACACTTTGTATGGAATTTATTGATATTTAAACTTTTCAGAAGTATTTGATCACCTTTTCTGCTACAGTATATCTGATTTCGACTGTACTAGGATAACCCAAGGTAAGAGGATGTAATAATAAATAGCACGTAAAGTAATAGGATATAACCGGAGATATGAGGAAATCGTTGCTAAATAGTAGGATTTAACCCGAAATACGAGAAAAGTATATTTTAATTAGTAGGACTTCACTAAGGATATTAGGAAGTCACCAATAAATAGTAGAAAACAACCGAATATATGAGGAAATAATTTCTAAATAGTAGGAAAAATATTAGGACCTAACTGGAGATATGAGGAAGTCATCAATAAATAGTACGAAAAACAATAGGACATAACTTGAGATATAATGAAAGAATATTATATTTTTTTGACATAAGAGGATGTCATCGAGAAATAGTAGGAAAAATAATAGGATATAACTCGATGTATAATGACAGTAACCATAAGTAGTAGGAACGAGCATACAATTTTTTATATTGTAGGACGAGCATACAATATAAAATATATTGTATGCTCGTCCTACCAAAGGTATGGTGACATGTCATCTTAAATGCCGTTATCATCAGCAACAGTAGTATCATCGTACTTTTTGGTGATATCAGTATACTCCGTGCTTTAAGTGAATCCATCTTATTTTAATCTGAATTCATGTCATTTATGATGGGCATTTTTCTCAGTGTACCGCCAATTTAACCCTTTATACATCTTATAAAAGATCAAATACCTAGACCTAATGAAACAGTATGTTTTATTGATCTATTGAATCTGCAACAAAGTCGCTTGCGCATAAAATTCTCGATTACTTATACGATTTAAATGGGAGTTGGGTTCATGTATTACTTTTCCTTGGGCTATTTATGATTCTATTGGCCGAGCCGTAAACGCAAATAAAGACTATTTACGTGAATAGTTCTCGTAAAATTGTACCTATGCAAGGGATTTTATAAACCACAGAAGTTTATGGGTTTAATCGTAAAATTTATCATGTAGGTATCCTGTCCCTGTCTAATCAGTTGATTGAACTGCAAAGGAGAAGTAAAAGCAACAATGTTCGTCTATATGAGTACCAAGTAAATTTTAAGATAATTTTTTTTTTTTATTTGGATACGAAAAACGTTTTATAAAATAGATTTTCTCGTGTCATATTTCCCAGCGACGCCACCAAGGAAGTATACTTCCTGGCTACGTCACAATCAAGTGTTTTTTTCTCTGAAACTATCAGAGGTAATTTTTTTTTAGTTAAGGTACAATTAAGTACACTATAAGGTCTTTCATTCGAGGGTATTTGGATTGTGGCGTAGCTGGGAAGTATGACACATTTTCTCTTTCTTCATCTCAATATTATCATCTCATTTATTACACTTTCTTATTTTTTTTTTATCATCAATTAGTATATTAATTATGTTATTGTAAAGTAATTACAAAATCAGTAGCGTTGATCTTTGCGTATCGCAGGTCACTTTACAGCATAAAATAGACAGAAGACAGAAGTCAAGCTTTGTAGGTACTACGTGCGTTCGAGCAACGGCACACATTGAGACCCTCTCACCGATACGGAATCTCAGACCAATCTCAAGACGAGTTCAAGTGCGTGACGCAGTGTCGCTAGGGTTGCAGAGTGCAGACCAACCAATGACCATAATATCGTTTAAAGCTTTTGAATTTGACATTAATGCAATACTTTCAAAATTCAGATACGATATACACTACACGCTATCGAATCAGTCAAAATGCACGATCACAAATTTAAAAAATTGAAGATTTATTTCTTAGCGTTCGATGTTAAAAATATAGTATTTTTGCGTAGGGGAGACCCGTACAAAACCGTATACCAGGGTAAAACCGTACGGTATAGTTGTGTCTGTTATTATTTTGAATAAGCCGCGCATTTGCCGATCATAGCAAGTAGCCAACAGGATCTATCTGTCAACAGACATTTGTCGCTGCAGGCACGAGCTTTAACCTTAAATCACATAATTATTATTTGGAGGTGTTTTGATCTAATTCTATTGTCATCAAAATAAATTCACAATTAAATCTTTCATAATTCATAATTCATAATTCATTTATTTGCTAAATATGGTACATACAAGTTGTTATAATAATTTTCCAGCATATTCTGTCGAATGTTTCGACGTGCAAATACTTAAATTTAAATACATAATACAATTTTATTACATAATATCATCAAATCATATTTAAAACATAACTAAATCAGTAAATTAAAAATGAGATTAAATTATTGAAATGTCAGCAATAGAAAATGTCAAAAGTTATAATTAGTGTGCAGTGTCAATAATTTTATCGTTTAGGAAGTCATTAATACAGTAATATGTCTTTTCTATTAAAATACCTATTTATAGGTAAATGCAATGTTATTAACCTGAAACTTTGTATTTTTACTTAATCATCAACAAAGTTTTGGTTCCGGATCTGCATTATAATGACAAGTTAATGTTAAATAATATTGTTTTGGTCGGTGGGGCAAAACCGTAAGGGGTAATATCGACCAGTAATCAGTATACGGTTTTGACCCGAAACTACGCCAAATTGATGTTTTTGTTTACAAGTTTTCATCAAAATGCTAAGGAATAATATAGGAATCTACTAACAGTTAAAGCTGGGACTCTTTAGTTTCAGGTTGATAACGTATGGGGCAAAATCGTATATACTATACGGTTTTGTCCAGCCCCTGGGGCAAAATCGTAATTCGTCAAGGTTTAGTTTGTGTTGATTATTTTTTGTTATTATGCTGATTATAGTTTTATTTTTTGTAAATTTATATAGCCAATGAGAGTCTCTAATAAACGAGTTAAATTATCAATATGTAACTTTCATTTATTTCGATTTTATATAGGTTTGTTCTTAGCTATACGGTTTTAGACCGGTCTCCCCTACTATACATTTCTTCAACAGTATATAGTACGCAGACCGGAAATATAGTTCAATACTATATATTATAGTACGGTTGGCAACCCTAAGTGTCGCATGTCGTTGGTCGTTGTCGTGATCGGTGAGAGTTGTCTATGGGTGTGTGTGAGCTGCGCGCGTAGCTAAGCTTTCATCTATCTCTTTGTTTACAGCGCAGCGAGCTAGGTGAATCGATGACTCATTGGAATGATAAGGGAAATTAATTGACTACTTCTGCTCGTAGGGTTGCCACTTGCCAGATGTTCGGTTTTAGTGGTATATGTCTGGCTTTTTTATTAAATAATATGTCTGGCTTTTTTATTAAATATACAGGGTTATTTTTATTCACGATAAAATCATTTAGAAATTGTTCAGTCCATGAAACTGAACAAGGAATGTACCAAAATGTATGGAGTCTGGGCCACGACTATGTACACAACATACCAAAAAATTATTCATAATGGCGGAAGATGTCATTTTAATGCTATTTGTCTATCGCTGTCAGTCAGTTCACTTTGACATTTCGATTTTATAAAACTCGACTTTTAAAGATAACTAAAAACAAAACGTAACGGGACCACAAACTATAATATAGATAGACTCAATGTCGGTGACCACACAACAAGATTTTTTCTTGTTCTACACAGAACAGTATAAAATCTAGTAAAAAAAATAAGGCGTCAAAGTTGGCAACCTACACTGAGAAAAATGCCCATCATAAATGACGTGAATTCAGATTAAAATAAGATGGATTCACTTAAAGCACGGAGTATACTGATATCACCAAAAAGTACGATGATACTACTGTTGCTGATGATAACGGTATTTAAGATGACATGTCACCATACCTTTGGTAGGACGAGCATACAATATATTTTATATTGTATGCTCGTCCTACAATATAAAAAATTGTATGCTCGTTCCTACTACTTATGGTTACTGTCATTATACATCGAGTTATATCCTATTATTTTTCCTACTATTTCTCGATGACATCCTCTTATGTCAAAAAAATATAATATTCTTTCATTATATCTCAAGTTATGTCCTATTGTTTTTCGTACTATTTATTGATGACTTCCTCATATCTCCAGTTAGGTCCTAATATTTTTCCTACTATTTAGAAATTATTTCCTCATATATTCGGTTGTTTTCTACTATTTATTGGTGACTTCCTAATATCCTTAGTGAAGTCCTACTAATTAAAATATACTTTTCTCGTATTTCGGGTTAAATCCTACTATTTAGCAACGATTTCCTCATATCTCCGGTTATATCCTATTACTTTACGTGCTATTTATTATTACATCCTCTTACCTTGGGTATTAGTACAGTCGAAATCAGATATACTGTAGCAGAAAAGGTGATCAAATACTTCTGAAAAGTTTAAATATCAATAAATTCCATACAAATTGTAAACGAAGTGTATGGAATTTATTGATATTTTAAACTGTTCAGAAGTATTTGATTACCTTTTCTGCTACAGTATATCTGATGGCGCCTGTACTAGGATAACCCAAGGTAAGAGGATGTACCTAATAATAAATAGTAGGTACGGTAAATATATAACCGGAGATATGAGAAAATCGTTGCTAAATTGTAGGATCTTACCCAAAACACAAGAAAAGACTATTTTAATTGGTTGGACTTAACTAAGGATATGAGTCACCTTATTTGCTACAATATATCTAAAGATGACTGTACCTACTACTTCTTTCTTACCTAATTCACATTCCTAAAATACTTAAAAAAAGAGGATCACGCATAAGTAAAAAATAACAATTTAAAGCATGTGAAATATAGAAAAAGTAATAGGTACCTTCATAACTTGGCAATATGCAATTGCATTAAAAACTTAAAGAGAACAGGAAGACACGAGTATAAAAAAAACAGAAATAGTAATCAAGAGTAATTTTATTTATTTTTGAAAGTAACTTTAATTATTGCAATATCAATATTTCTTTTTGAAAGTAAGTAACGTTAATTTTTACAATATTTTTTTTTACTTTTATATAAGTAATTATTTATTAATAAATGTATTGTACAACAGAAAAAAAGACACCAAAAATAATGTACCTACTTATTCGCAAATTGAGCACATAATAGTACTTAATTATAATAACACAGGCTTATAAGCTTACGGTGTACTAATCCGAAAAAAGGACTCATTGTACTCATTATGGTGAACAACTTTTACTTTGGGCACAACATAATTCGACGAAATTTACTTAAGGTGGTGCCCTGAGCGAAAGTGTTGCAGCGGTGAATTATATTTAATATTATAATTCTAATACACAATTTTAAAAATATTTATCGTGGAGATTTTAGGGCCCACAATCTAGTATTTTTAGACGGTATCGTTACATTCCCTCGTTGTCACTGCTAGAAGTAGATAGCAAAACTGCTAAAAGTGGCCGTTTTTGACACATTTGCTATCTACTTCTACGAATGACTACGAGGGCATGTAGTGATACCTTCTAAAAGTACTAGACCAAGGGCCCTAAAATCTCCACGATAAACATTATTAAAATAATTTTCTATTAATAACTTATTAAATAAAAACCTCTGAGGGCGCCACTTTCGGTCATACAACCGCCTTAAGTAGCAGCAGTTTTTTTCGATTTCAGAGTTTACCCGATAGTAAAAGTTATTTAATGGATGAGTACAATGCCCCCCTTTCGGCTTAATACACCATGCTTATAATCCCGTACCTTTATGCTTATAACAATCACAGTATTTGTCAGTCAAAAATAATTTACATAGTTAAAAATAAATACCTATTTAGCATGTCACAACTTACTTAAGTACCTAATTATACTCATGACACTAAGAACAATCTTTAGGAAAATCCATAAAATATGCAAAATAATTTAATAAGTAAAATCATGATTCGCTTTCAATGACTTAAGATAAGAACCACCCAGCATTCTGCAAGATACTGTGGGTTACACCCACCGTCTCCGTCAAATCCTTCCAATATTTCTGCTCGTGATGTTTGCCAATCTTTCCTGGAGCGACGGGCAGGAGCCGCAGGAGGTATGTTAAATAAGCAACCGAGGAGTAATATGACAGCAATGAAATTTAGTCTCTGGTTTTGTATCTGAAAAAAAAATGCTTATTGTATATAACACTACACATTATTATTAATTTATTTTTTTGTCAAACGAGGACAGACCAGAATAATTACATAAATCCTTACCGTCACAAACTGCTAGTGTGTCTGTTATTTTTTTGCGAAGAAACTTGTGCTTTGTGGTGTTCAGCTTCTGCTGAGCTTCGAAGCTGTCGAGACCGCCGGATTTTAAGCTAAAATCAAACATGTAATTTGTGATAAGAATTCAATGTTTTAGGTCCATTTCAATGGCAATAATATGATCATTTGTTTTTTTCCTTCAAATGATAAGTACACTTTATATGAAGAGAAAATTAAAATTTACCCCAAATACGTTTTTTGCCCTCCAAAATGATACGTTTTATATAAAAAGTTAATTTTCTTCCCCCCCAATAAAGTGTGCACGCGCACAACATAGGCTTGGCAACTTACCTTCAAAACGTTGTATATAAGTATTGAGCTAGATTCCATTATTTTAGCAAGTCATGAGTTGCTTTATCCATAAGTATTGCACTTTGCACTCACTCACATTTAAAAAAATTGTCAAATATAAATAAATTCTGTACACGCTAAAAACTGTCCTTGCGACTCTGCGACTTCGACTGACTGAATGGAGAGAATATACAAAACGAACGACAAGTCGATGAGTAAATGAACGATGAATTTACGTGCTGTCATCGTATTTTTTAGGAATCATACAAAAATTGATGCAAACTCTTAAATAAGTTTCTGTAATCGTATTTTTGTAGGATTCATTTTAATTTTGATACTATAAGGGGACGTCATCGTATTCTAGATGCTTCTTCTCAAATACTATGACATCTTTTTATGGAAGGTGGCACTTTCATTGTGATTTAGAATTATAATCTTATTTATAGATTATCATACATATTTGTAGGACAGTGGGCTATTTTCTATTACATAATGTTATAATATTAAGAAGATAATATTATTTTTGATGACCAATTTTTACTATATAATATTTTGGCCAAAACTCTTAAATAAGTTTCTGTAATCGTATTTTTGTAGGATTCATTTTAAATTTTGATGCCAATTCCTTATATTTTAAGTGAAGGTAATCTCAAAATAAAAGGAACTAGCACATAATTTTATCATACTACTATAAGGGGACGTCACCGTATTCTAGAGATGCTTCTTCTCAAATACTATGACATCTTTTTATGGAAGGTGGCACTTTCATTGTGATTTAGAATTATAATCTTATTTATAGATTATCATACATATTTATAGGACAGTGGGCTATTTTCTATTACATAGTGTTATAATATTAAGAAGATAATATTATTTATGATGACCAATTTTTACGATGATAAGTGTCATAATATTGCCTTATTTAACCATATAATTCGACTACATCATAACACGTTTCAAGATAGCGTAATATAAACCTATTATTTCCTTATTTTAGGACAACGCACTTAATTTAAACGTACGCCACGATATTTTAAGATTACCCCAAAATGACATTTTTCTCAGTGTACGTTAAAAAAACTGACATTGACTACAATTTCAGTTTTTTTTAACGTAGGTTACCAACTTTGGCGCCTTACTTCGAGTAAAAAATATTGGTTTGTTTTTGTTTAATAACTACTTAACTTGCATTATCTAAAACTAATTGTATTTTTCTCAGAATTACTAAACTCTCTATCTTTTGAGATGTTTACATAGACGTGGCCCAGGTCGGGCCCATTTTTCTCCAAGAAAGATTGTCGAAATTAGCCACAAAATTTTGGTCATCCCTTACTAAACTGATCACGTGATCTTATTGATTTTCGTACGGATAGTCAAATATTTTTTAGCATAATAATTTGTATTTGGCGCTATCTAAACATTCTTAAAATTTGGAGGGTGACTGAAAAGCTAGCTTTTGCTAGGTTTTGGTCAAACCCGCCACCAATTAAGGGAAAAGTAGGTCTCAATCTCAAATTAATATCAGTAACAAATACACAAAAGTATTTTTTTTTTCATTTAAAAAACCAGTGTGTCAGGAATTGTAGGGCAAAATGTCCGGCTAAATTTAATTATCTGGCTATTCTTTTTTTTTATTTCTTTTCTTTCTGACAACCCTACCTGCGCAGGACAATAATTATGTCACTATTATAATTTAGTTTTACATTGTTATCATTTCACTCAATTTACTACTCGTATCGTAAGTTTATTATAGAACTTCACAGTTGCATGAAGTCGTAACCGTGACATAAAGTTCCGTCCGGCAATAAGAGTACCTACTTGTCTAGATATTTATGTCAAATGTCGGTAAATTAAACAACAGTAACTGAAATCTGAAGATAAGTAGGTAGGTACTGTCAGCAAAGCTATGAACTGAACACCTTAAGGTTCATTTCTAGATTGAGTAGTCTGTCTGTATTGTCATGCATTTACCCAAAAGTCCCAAAAGCATCTTTTGTATAAAAACAATGGAGGCAGGTTGAGACGAATTTTTAGTTGCATCCTTGCAAGCGATTTATTTTGAAACTGTTAAGGTCATAACTTTGCTGACTGTACTTCGACATCAGACATTTCTATATGTCCCCAGTGCTGTGGCACAGGCTTTCCTTGTGTGTGGATGAGGAAGATGGGCCATCATAACTCACCCAATGCGGACTGCACGGAAACACGGAGGAAATCGAGATAATACATTTTTGGTCACCCATCCCATGACCGACCGTTGCGAAAGTTGCTTAAGGCGAGGCAAGTTCACGAAATTTACTCTTTCACTATGTCTTTAGAATAAGGTTGAATATTGCATAACTTTAATTGACGCTTCGCCAGAAATTTTAGTTCATTTTTATTGATTTCTGAAATACTGGATCATTTATTAAAAATGTACTCGGTTATTGTGTTAGATCGATAAAAAAAGCTATCCTTTTTGCATAAAAAATGATATTACTGTCGTTGAAAATTACGAAATTTATTTTTATAAGTTTTTATGGTGTTATTTAGGATTTTTTTACAGAGTTACCATGCCATTTTTCAATATTCTGTTCGGTTAATTTGCTTCTTTGTTTCTTTTTCAGTGTACAGTAATTTTTGTGAAGTAGAATTTTACATCAGTTCTTCACATTGGATGTTCAAAAATCAGACTTTTCATCAGATCGTGAACTGGCCTCGCCTTAACCTCCGCAATCGTAGAGCCAAAGCTAAACCACTGCGCCACCGAGCTCCTCCTATCCTAAGTAGGTTCTTATTTTAACCCTAAAAATGTCAAAGATATAATCCGATTTATTTGTAATTATTGTAAGTAGGTAGGTTAGATATTATATGTGATGCTGTCACTTTTTTGACAATATTGTTTGACAGAGACAGCATCACATTAAAACATGTGTTTTGTTTAAACAGTGTTTAAAAATCTTTTGTAATAACACGGTATATTTTTAGATATTTATGGATGAAACTAAAAGTAGAATAATTAACGGATAATTAATCAACATTGCATGAGCTTTATAAAAATTATGCATTTTTATTACCTAGGTATATAATGTTTTTAAGTTAAACATTGTTTCCTTTGCTCGTAAGCTTTCTGACCTACCGCAGTCACATTGCGCAAACAAAAACGTAAAAATGCGTGACCCACGCCACGTCTTGTTAAAGTGGGTTCCGTACACATAAATTACTTTAAGGCAGTTGTATGACCGAAAGTGGCGCCCTCAGAGGTTTTTATTTAATAAGTTATTAATAGAAAAATATTTTAATAAGGTTTATCGTGGAGATTTTAGGGCCCATGGTCTAATATTTTTAGAAGGTATCATCACTACATGCTCTCGTAGTCATTCGTAGAAGTAGATAGCAAATGTGTCAAAAACGGCCACATTTAGCAGTTTTGCTATCTACTTCTAGCAGTGACTACGAGGGAATGTAACAATACCGTCTAAAAATACTAGACTGTGGGCCCTAAAATCTCCACGATAAACATGTTTTAAATTGTGTATTAGAATTATAATATTAAATATAATTCACCGCGGCGCCACTTTCACTCAGGGTACCAACTCTGAATTCGCGAAAAAAAAATACCCTTAGCACGAACAGCTATCGAGAAAAAAAACGCGCGTAAAATTACTCGATAGAGAATTATCTATGGAAATTTTAATTTCTTTATTCGGCGGTAGATGGCGTTGTACAAATTTCCAATACAAAATTGCACTATCGAATGATTTTACGCGCGTTATTTTTTTCGATAGCTGTTCGTGCTAAGGGTACTGAAGTCAGTCATGTTGCAAAGAACCCTAAACTACGAAATCTAGTTTTAAAAAGCTAGTAAAATAAAATACTAACATAGGGGATAGGGGTAATCTACTCTGTGGTCGCCCTCCAGCTATCACGGGCCCCCAGGCACAGTTTACGACCCAGGTAATTGAAAACAGCTCACATTGAAAACAAACTCACATAAAATACGCTGTTTTCTATTAACTTTTCACAGCATAATATATTTTTTTATTAATCGCTAAAAGCACATTTATAAAAGCGACGTTCTTTCGTTATAGGTACAATTCTATTTTCAAAGTGGCTAATGGGTATTAAAACCTTTTTTAGTAATGAGCTTATGTAACCTTCTTTTGTTTTAGTTTTTTTTTTTGTATTTATGTGCTTATGCTTAACCTTTTTGTTTTAGTTTTCTTTTTTTAATTTTGGAATAGTGTGTCGCCTTCTTTCTGATAATTTTCTTTTTTTAAAGAATATTGTAAATAGTTTTATAATATTACAAACTTTTTACAAAAACCAATGCTGTGAGCCGCTGTGACTACCTATAAGTACAAATAAAAAAATAATCGCAGCTTTGATCGCGCATTGTTTTTTTAAAGGTCGTGTAGAGGTACTTAACCTTCCATTAAAAAATTAAAATGATTTGATTTTGATATGGCAAGTCAGGTGTTTTGCAAAAAAGCTACGATTTATTTTCACACCATTAATATCGTGTTATGCTTATTGCTTCTTAAGATTTTATAGGCATTGGAAATTATGAATGTTTGAATAAATTGAAACACAATATTGAATAAGTATAAATGAAATACAAATTATTATACTAACAAGTACAGAACAGACCGGATGAAATTAATTTTATACGCACATTTTGTTAATATTAATTCTCATGTTACACGTGTGTGTTATCGCATTTATAATAATGTGGCCGCGATTACAAGTTGTTTCTTTATAAGCAATAAAATAACCGGCTGCATGTTAATATTATGTTTATGCTTCATCAAGTAATACGGAACGTATACCTACGTAGAATAACATTTGTGCGTGTTTGTCCTAGTTTTATTGCAATAAAACTAAAATTAATTGTAACAAAACAAAAATAAAAATTTAATGTGATCTGATTACAATCGTTAGAAATTTCCTATTAAATGCCTTAAAAATGGCTAAAGAACACTTAAATCTAAGTAGTAGACAGGGTACCTATACACTGAGAAAAATGTCATTTTGGGGTAATCTTAAAATATCGTGGCGTACGTTTAAATTAAGTGCGTTGTCCTAAAATAAGGAAATAATAGGTTTATATAACGCTATCTTGAAACATGTTATGATGTAGTCAAATTATATGGTTAAATAAGGCAATATTATGACACTTATCATCGTAAAAATTGGTCATCAAAAATAATATTATCTTCTTAATATTATAACACTATGTAATAGAAAATAGCCCACTGTCCTATAAATATGTATGATAATCTATAAATAAGATTATAATTCTAAATCACAATGAAAGTGCCACCTTCCATAAAAAGATGTCATAGTATTTGAGAAGAAGCATCTCTAGAATACGATGACGTCCCCTTATAGTAGTATGATAAAATTATGTGCTAGTTCCTTTTATTTTGAGATTACCTTCACTTAAAATATAAGGAATTGGCATCAAAATTTAAAATGAATCCTACAAAAATACGATTACAGAAACTTATATAAGAGTTTTGGCCAAAATATTATATCGTAAAAATTGGTCATCAAAAATAATATTATCTTCTTAATATTATAACATTATGTAATAGAAAATAGCCCACTGTCCTATTAATATGTATGATAATCTATAAATAAGATTATAATTCTAAATCACAATGAAAGTGCCACCTTCCATAAAAAGTTGTCATAGTTTTTGAGAAGAAGCATCTAGAATACGATGACGTCCCCTTATAGTATCAAAATTAAAATGAATCCTACAAAAATACGATTACAGAAACTTATTTAAGAGTTTGCATCAATTTTTGTATGATTCCTAAAAAATACGATGACAGCACGTAAATTCGCCGTTCATTACTCATCGACTTGTCGTTCGTTTTGTATATTCTCTCCATTCAGTCAGTCGAAGTCGCAGAGTCGCAAGGACAGTTTTTAGCGTGTACAGAATTAATTTATATTTGACTATTTTTTTAAATGTGAGTGAGTGCAAAGTGCAATACTTATGGATAAAGCAACTCATGACTTCCTAAAATAATGGAATCTAGCTCAATACTTATATACAACGTTTTGAAGGTAAGTTGCCAATCCTATGTTGTGCGCGTGCGCGTGCACACTTTATTGGGGGGGAAGAAAATTAACTTTTTATATAAAACGTATCATTTTGGAGGACAAAAAAACGTACCTATTTGGGGTAAATTTTAAGTTTCTCTTCATATAAAGTGTACTTATCATTTGAAGGAAAAAATCAAATGATCATATTATTGCCATTGAAATGGACCTAAAACATTGAATTCTTATCACAAATTACATGTTTGATTTTAGCTTAAAATCCGGCGGTCTCGACAGCTTCGAAGCTTCATCTGACACCATTTAAAAGCTGCCCGGCAGAAGCTGAACACCACAAAGCACAAGTTTCTTCGCAAAAAAATAACAGACACACTAGCAGTTTGTGACGGTAAGGATTTATGTAATTATTCTGGTCTGTCCTCGTTTGACAAAAAAATAAATTAATAATAATGTGTAGTATTATATACAATAAGCATTTTTTTTCAGATACAAAACCAGAGACTAAATTTCATTGCTGTCATATTACTCCTCGGTTGCTTATTTAACATACCTCCTGCGGCTCCTGCCCGTCGCTCCAGGAAAGATTGGCAAACATCACGAGCAGAAATATTGGAAGGATTTGACGGAGACGGTGGGTGTAACCCACAGTATCTTGCAGAATGCTGGGTGGTTCTTATCTTAAGTCATTGAAAGCGAATCATGATTTTACTTATTAAATTATTTTGCATATTTTATGGATTTTCCTAAAGATTGTTCTTAGTGTCATGAGTATAATTAGGTACGTAAGTAAGTTGTGACATGCTAAATAGGTATTTATTTTCAACTATGTAAATTATTTTTGACAAATACTGTGATTGTTATAAGCATAAAGGTACGGGATTATAAGCATAGTTTATTAAGCCGAAAGGGGGGCATTGTACTCATCCATTAAATAACTTTTACTATCGGGTAAACTCTGAAATCGAAAAAAACTGCTGCTACTTAAGGCGGTTGTATGACCGAAAGTGGCGCCCTCAGAGGTTTTTATTTAATAAGTTATTAATAGAAAATTATTTTAAAAATGTTTATCGTGGAGATTTTAGGGCCCTTGGTCTAGTATTTTTAGAAGGTATCACTACATGCCCTCGTAGTCATTCGTAGAAGTAGATAGCAAATCAAAAAAAAAGTCAAAAACGGCCACTTTTAGCAGTTTTACTATCTACTTCTAGCAGTGACTACGAGGAAATGTAAAGATACCGTCTAAAAATACTAGACTGTGGGCCCTAAAATCTCCACGATAAATATTTTTAAAAATTGTGTATTAGAATTATAATATTAAATATAATTCACCGCTGCACCACTTTCGCTCAGGGTACCACCTTAAGTAAATTTCGTCGAATTATGTTGTGCCCAAAGTAAAAGTTGTTCACCATAATGATAAGCCTGTGTTATTATAATTAAGTACTATTATGTGCTCAATTTGCGAATAGGTAGGTACATTATTTTTGGTGTCTTTTTTTCTGTTGTACATTACATTTATTAATAAATAATTACTTATATAAAAGTAAAAAAATAATATTGTAAAAATAAACGTTACTTACTTTCAAAAAGAAATATTGATATTGCAATAATTAAAGTTACTTTCAAAAATAAATAAAATTACTCTTGATTACTATTTCTGTTTTTTTATACACGTGTCTTCCTGTTCTCTTTAAGTTTTTAATGCAATTGCATATTGCCAAGTTATGAAGGTACCTATTACTTTTTCTATATTTCACATGCTTTAAATTGTTATTTTTTACTTATGCGCGATCCTCTTTTTTATATTTTAGGAATGTGAATTAGGTAAGAAAGAAGTAGTAGGTACAGTCGTCTTTAGATATATTGTAGCAAATAAGGTGACTCATATCCTTAGTTAAGTCCAACCAATTAAAATAGACTTTTCTTGTGTTTTGGGTAAGATCCTACAATTTAGCAACGATTTCCTCATATCTCCGGTTATATCCTATTACTTTACGTACCTACTATTTATTATTAGGTACATCCTCTTACCTTGGGTTATCCTAGTACAGGCGCCATCAGATATACTGTAGCAGAAAAGGTGATCAAATACTTCTGAACAGTTTAAATATCAATAAATTCCATACAAAGTGTAAACGAAGTGTATGGAATTTATTGATATTTTAAACTGTTCAGAAGTATTTGATCACCTTTTCTGCTACAGTATATCTGATGGCGACTGTACTAGGATAACCCAAGGTAAGAGGATGTAATAATAAATAGCACGTAAAGTAATAGGATATAACCGGAGATATGAGGAAATCGTTGCTAAATAGTAGGATTTAACCCGAAATGCGAGAAAAGTATATTTTAATTAGTAGGACTTCACTGAGGATATTAGGAAGTCACCGATAAATAGTAGGAAACAACCGAATATATGAGGAAATAATTTCTAAATAGTAGGAAAAATATTAGGACCTAACTGGAGATATGAGGAAGTCATCAATAAATAGTACGAAAAATAATAGGACATAACTTGAGATATAATGAAAGAATATTATATTTTTTGACATAAGAGGATGTCATCGAGAAATAGTAGGAAAAATAATAGGATATAACTCGATGTACAATGACAGTAACCATAAGTAGTAGGAACGAGCATACAATATTTTATATTGTAGGACGAGCATACAATATAAAAAATATTGTATGCTCGTCCTACCAAAGGTATGGTGACATGTCATCTTAAATACCGTTATCATCAGCAACAGTAGTATCATCGTACTTTTTGATGATATCAGTATACTCCGTGCTTTAAGTGAATCCATCTTATTTTAATCTGAATTCACGTCATTTATGATGGGCATTTTTCTCAGTGTACAATTTGTTGCACCAACGCAAGGTTGTGATGTGATCATAATTATTATTATTATCACGGTAAAAAATATAACCCTCATTTTTGTTTCGCCGTAGTCATGTAAATAATAAGCTACAATTGTTGCAATTGTTGTTTTGTTTTATGTATAAAATAGCTCATTTTTTTTTCGTGATTTTAGACTTACTTCTATACAAAACAGTTGTTTTACTGACAAAGTACGTACAAACTATTTTTCTCTTAATTCTTTAAGCAAACTAGCTTTGTATATAAACACGAAAGCCTCACTTTTATCAGACCTGAAATGAGATTTTATTAAAAAAAAATAGTTGAAATACCACTAACCAGACTTAGTAAAATAATTACAAGAAAAAAACCTTTATAACTTTTCTGCGAATCGGCGAATATTGTGCCTCAACTGGGTTTACAACTTGGGCAATTAAGTTGGAAGATTTTACACTTTTACAATCCGTAATTGTATATTATATTGTCGTAAAAGAAGTCAAGTTAGACATGTACGAGTATTATAGATGGGAAGATAAGTTTGTAAAGCGATACTGAAGTAAAGTAATTGTAAGTGGGTTTTTACAATTACATGAAAGCGTATACATTTTATGATTGTTGATGATTTGACGAGAAAGCTTTTGAGAAATTGTTTTCACAATAAATACAATGAATATTGCAATAAGGTACAATCGGTAGGTCAGCCTATGATCGAAGGTCGGTCTGATCGGCCTCTGTAAACGTTATAAGGGACCGCACCAACGTCAATCAATATTACACATAAATAATTCTATAAAGTGTAATATTGATAGAGCATCAATTCTGTAAAGTATTATTTGATTTATCGGTCCCATAAAATAATGTAGATAGAAGATTATAGCAGTCTGTTATGTGATTGACGCAAAAACACCAATCAATCAATTAATAATATGCTTGAACATGATAATGTTTTCGATAATTTATACTTAGTTACTATGAAAGTATCTTCCAGCGTTGTTAAACCCAATGAAAGGTAAGTAGGTATACTATATTTTTAAATTTGAGATTTTTGCATTAACAATGCTACTTTTATACAATACAAAATAATATACTAGAAAAAATACGACTCGGACCAGGATCAATAAAATTCTCGAACGGGAATCGAACCCGCGACCTTTGGATATCCGGTCCAATGCTCTGACCGCTGAGCTACCGAGTCAATCTGCTACAGTCATTGATCTGCCTACTTAATTGTCTAATTTTCAAAATCTATCGCAATCGCTTTCATTTAACAGATGGATGTGACACATTGCTGCATTTCTTTGGTAAGTTTTTATTTGTGCCCAAAAGAAGCATCGTTGTATCACATCCTGAAAGCGATTGTGATAGATTTTAAATTAGACAATTAGCCCCCTGGTGCGAGTCTTTTTTCTAGTAAATATATTATTTAGTTTAGTAAAGTAGGTATAGTAGAGTTACTCAGCAAATGCTAGAGACAAGTTAAAAGAAAATGGTTTTTCCCTACTATTTTTATGAGAATATATTAATATTCTCATAAAAACAAAAATTGGACAAAAATGCTTTTAAAATTTAAATTGCTATTTAAATTTAATATCTTCGTAAACGAAATAGTTTGAGGGGTACAATCTGCATTCTATGGTACCTACTGTTTATTTATACTAACAATTTTAACCTTTGTAGTTGAGGCTACATCTATTTATAGCTTGCAACTAACTACAGTCATAAAATTATTGCAAACCTTATTGCAAACAGTCGTTAGTGAGGTTATGTCATAGTAGCACTTGGGTGCAAGGTAATTAAACTTTGTATAATAACAAAAATGTGTAAAGTATTGCTTTACAACCTAAAAAATAAAAAAAAATCGAACGCTTATACGCTGACTTTAAGCAATGAATACCTATATAACATTACGTGTTGTATTCCACACCTTATTACATAATATTGTGACTTGTGATTTAATTGTATATTGTTTGTTTTTAAGCTTTTAGCGTTCGAATGCATAGTTGGCCAATTTAATAGGGGAGCTGATTATATTAGATTTGAGTAATGGGGAAGATGTAAATAAAAAAATATTCAATTTTTTTAGCCCTAATTAAAAGTATAAGCAATTATAAGACTAACTGTGAAAAAAATATGTTGATATCACGAAAATTGAATTTTTTATAAGCAAAACAATATGGGGACGCGCGGAATCTGATTGCGTCGTTCGAGTAATGGCTATGACGTCACGTCGCCGGTTGTACGATGGACAGCGGCGGCGGGCGTATGGAAGCTTAGCGAAACTATGTGATTGACAGGCTCTGTAAACTTACTTTTGTTAATTTCGATACTTTTGTTTTGTTATTTTACATTTTTCATACAACCACTGTATTTTTCAATAAAATTAGGTAGGTACAGAAAGTTTCATAGAGTTCCTCGGATACGTATCTTTCGCAAGTTGACGTTTTAACAGGTATTTTTTGAGGTATTTTTTATTTTCTTAGGTCGTTATCTCGTTTATTTGTTTCTTTGTTTAATTACTGGGAATGATTTTATAATGAGCTAGACTTGAAACTTTGAATATAGGTCAGAACTGTAAGACAACGCTGATCATCATTCAGCTGATCTGATGACGGAGCTGGAAGAAGGCCACAGGAACTCTATAATAAAACCATACAATCACATCGACTTTTGTGCTCGTTTAATTCGTCTTGACAAGTACTCTGATAGGAATGGGAGATGAGGTCCAAGGTCTGATGATGGAGCCGGAAGAAGGCTACAGGAACTCTGTGTTCAAACCATGCAACCCCATCGAGTTTAGGCTCATTTAATTCGTCTTGACGAGTTCTCTGTTGAGAAATACTCGTAGTTTCAAGGGTCTGATATCATTTGGAATCGTTGGATTTGCCTTGACAAGTACTATTATGGGAGATAGTTTCCAGAGCCTGATGATAGAGTCGGAAGAAGGCCACAGGAACTCTGTATTCAAACCATGCAACCCCATCGAGTTTGGGCTCATTTGATTCGTCTTGACGAGTACTCTGTTGGGAAATAGAATCCGGGGTCTGATGATGGAGCTGAGAGAAGGTCACAGGAACTCTGTAATAAAACAGCAACTCCATCCAGTTTGGGCTCGTTTGATTCATTTTGACGAGTATTATGTTGGGAAACAGTGTCCAGGGTCTGATGATGGACCTGAAAAAGGCTACAGGAACTCTGTAATAAAACCATGCAATCCCATCGAGTTTTAGCTCATTTGATTTATCTTGACAAGTTCTCTGCTGAGAATTAGTTTCTAGGGTCTGATATAATTTGGAATCGTTTGATTTGCCTTGACAAGTACTATGATGGGAGATGATTTCCAGAGTCTGATGATGGAATCAGAATAAGGCCACAGAAACTCTGTATTCAAACCATGCAACCCCATCGAGTTTGGGCTCATTTGATTCGTCTTGAGCTTGACGAGTACTCTGTTGGAAAATAGAATCCAGGGTCTGATGATGGAGCTGAAATAAGGTCACAGGAACTCTGTAATAAAAAAGCAGCTCCATCCAGTTTGGGCTCGTTTGATTCGTCTTTACGAGTACTCTATTGAGAAATAGTTTCTAGGGTCTGATAATGAAGCCGGAAGAAAGCCACAGGAACTTTGTATCAAAACCATGAAACCCTATAGACTTTGGGCTCGTTTGATTCATTTTGACGAGTAATCTGTTGGGAAACAGTGTCCAGGGTCTGACGATGGACCTGCAAAAGACTACAGGAACTCTGTAATAAAACCATGCAACCCCGTCAAGTTTGAGCTCGTTTGATTCGTCTTGACGAGTTCACTGTTGGGAAAAAGTATTCAGGGTCTGATGATGGAGCCAGAAGAAGGCCACAAGAATTCTGAAATAAAACCATGCAACCCCATATTCTAGTTTGAAATCGTTTGATTCGCCTTGACAAGTACTATGGTGGGAGATGGTTTCCAGGTTTTGATGATGGAGCCGGAAGAAGGTCACTGGAACTCTGTAATAAAATCATGCAACACCATGATCTAGTTTAGAATGGTTTGATTTGCCTTGACAAGTACTATGTATGATGGGAGATGGTCTCCAGGGTCTTAAAATGGAGCCAGAAGAAGTTCACAGCAATAAAACCATACAACTTCATCGAGTTTGGTTTTGTTTGATTTGTCTTGACTAAGACCTTAGACCCTATTTCTAGATGGTTCCCAGGGTCTCATGATGGAGCTAGAAAGTGGTAATGAGAGATCTGTAATAAAACGACACAACACCATTGAATTTGGGATCGTTTCAAACAAACCAGCCTAAATTCTAGGGTATTGCGTCATTTTATAACAGAGTTCCCATGGGCTCTTTCTGGCTCCATCATCCTTGGATTTTGTCTAAAGTTTTTGTCAAGACCAATCATACGAATCCAAACTCAATGGTGTTTCGTCGTTTTGTCAGGGTTTTATTACAAAGTTCCCACGGCCACCTTCTGGCTCCATCATAAACCTTGGATATCATCTAGAACCAGAGTCCTTGTCAAGACAAATTATACGAGCCCAAACTCACTGGTTTGGGTCGTTTTATTATAGAGATACCATGGCTACTTTCTGGCTCCATCATCACCCTAGATATCTTTTAGGACCAGAGTTCTTGTCAAGCCAAACCAAACGAGCCTAAATTCGACGGTGTTTCGTCATTTTATTACAGATTTGCCATAGCCACCTTCTGGCTCCATCATCAGAACTTGGATATCATCTAGTACCAGAGTCCATGTCAAGACGAATCAAACGAGCATAAACTCGATAGGGTTTCTTCATTTTATTACAGAGTTCCCATGGCCACCTTCTGGCTCCATCATAGTCTCATATTGTCTTGAAAAAATACACTGTTTTAAACAAGTATTTTAAGTGTACTAGCGACCCGCCCTCGCTTCGCTTCTTTCTTTTTTTGCACACCCTAAAATAAAACAAATATCGTACAGTCGTTACCTTTGCTCCAGAAGACGCGCATGAATTTATTTTCGCTCGCGTTATTTTTTGCGACAACTCCTAAGATATTCATTTAAATAGTATGGTGTTAAAGATTAAAATAATGTGCATGAAATGCTTCAGGTAACAGACGTATTTAAGTTGATAAGGATTAATACTGTATCCTTCTAAATAGCTTTACAAATTACCGCATTGTATGTGACCGATTTTTTAGAAGATTATAATGGGTATAGTGAGCTATTCTTAAAAGATAGATATATGCCATCGCGGACTTTTTTGTAGATCTATAAAAGAGAAACAATTCCATCATACATTATTTTGTTATAGCTCAAAATTTTTCAGCAAGCTCCCAGTCGGCTTAATTTTTGGTAAAATCTTTAACTATTATCGTCATATTTCTACCAATTTAGATAAAACCTTAACTTATTATACACTTAAACCTTCCCCAAGGATCATTCTATCATTTGGTAAAAACCGCATGAAAATCCGTTAAGTAGTTTTTGAGTTTATCGCGAACAGATAGACAGATGCGGCGGAAAGACTTTGTTTTATAACATCTCGGCGGACGTAACCGGCGATGTGACGTCACGCCTTAAACGGTCAAGACCGCGCTGATTTTAAAAACATTCAACTTTGAAAATTAATAAAAAATTCCGTTTTTGAGATATCTAAAAAATTCTTTCACCAATATTTTTTAGATTTTACGTTTGATTTTTCTATATTATAAAAAAATTACACTCATCTTCCCCATTGTAACACTTTTTAGATTTACTATTTATAGTTCAGTACCCTTAGCACGAACAGCTATCGAGAAATAAAACGCGCGTAAAATTACTCGATAGACAATTCTTTATGGAAAATGTAATTTCGCTTATCGGCGACAGATGGCGCTGTCCAAATTTCCAATACAAAATTTATCTATCGTATGATTTTACGCGCGTTATTTTTTTCGATAGCTGTTCGTGCTAAGAGTACTGAATTATATTCAGGTTAGGTTCATAGTGATTGGAATCGGCTTACCTTTGAATATCCCACCCCACCGATCAACTATGCAGATTACTTATTACATTTTTGTAGAACGTGTTACCTTCGCAATAATTTCACCCCTCGCCATTGCTTTAGGTATGACTACGCAGTTATCCCACTTTTTTTTCTAATTTCGGCCGAGTTAAGAAAAAGAGTTGTCAAATATAAATAGCAGCTTCTATAAAAAATATCGTGGAAAAGAGGCTGGCTGGCCCACCAATATTTTTTACCATCGTAACTAAAAAAAAACTTATTAAAATGTAAAAAAACAGGTAAGAATAAAAATGAAACACGACAACGCAACCCAAATTAATATTCAACAAAACTAGAGTTTTAAGGCAATATAAAATAGAGAATAAAAATAGTGGGGTGCGTTCACGTGTTAAATATTATCGATACATCTAAACTCACCTAAAATTCAGTTGTCGTATCGAAAAAGTCCAATGTGACCGCAACACACAACGCACAGCACGACCACAAACACAGCACTTGTATCATTCGCAAAACAACTTCATCGATTCTGATACTACACCACTTAGATTATGTATTTCGCTTTGCAGCATTTTCCTACAAAAAAGAAAATATAAATAAAATAACATCCACACTGGCACAACACTATAGGTGTCACTTTTGAAACATTATATTTCGAATTTCGCCTTCGTCCGGCTGCTGGAAAGGGGAAATCGGGACTGGTTAGTGTTGTGTACGACTGATCGACTTGGCCACTTTTATCGGAATGCAAATATGTGTATTGTGTCGTTACATTGTGTAGTGATTGTTGGAATGAATTTGCAACGTTGTGCTACAAAGTGGACTACTCGTCAGAGTGTTACGCGATACGGCCACCGTTAACATTGTTTGCAACCCGTTTAAATACTTGGGAATGAATGCGATACTAATTATTACTCTATTAAATTCATTAGTGCTGCTAGCCAATAACAATGTGCTAAATTAAGGGGGGTTACTCCCGAAACACGAACGAGGTTCTGAGATCGAATTGGTATCGAATAAAAGTGATACCAATTACATTTACTTGATACCAATTCGATCTCAGAACCTCGTTCGTGTTTCAGGAGTAACCCCCCAGATTACTAATCTCGTAGCAAAAATGTAGACCAGGTACTAAACAAAGAAACGTCACTGTCAAATTGACAAAGTGATTTGATAGTGACAATTTCAGATATTAGTTTGAAAACATTTGGTGACTTTTGTTTCCATATTGTGTACTTATCTGATTTTTTTTCGCGATATCAGAGTTGGCCCCATAGTAAAAGTTGCTTGTATACAAAGTGGGGTGGTTCCACTCATGATTATAAGCATTGCTTCAGTTCCTGCAGTGGTGTGGAACCACCCCACTGCAGGAACCAAATGATTAAAATTTCAACGTATTCTGCAATCTTAATAACAGAATGTGAATTTGTTAACTTTAAAACAGTAAGCCAAATCGTTTTGCACCGAACGATTTAAACATTTTAAAAGGGTTTTTAGATCTTTTCGTGGAGCTAATTATGTTGCAAATTCAATTTCCTAGAATTTAGAGATTATTAATGTTAATGGAATATAATTCTATAATGAGACTTTATGATCAAAGAGAATGCGGTTAGTAATTCACGGAAAATACTCTGCACTAATTTCTCTATTGTTACCTAGTTTTCTCTACATAAGAACTAGAAATATAATTTAAACAATAATACGTAACAATAACCTCTTCTGCAATATTTGCAAATGTAAAGGAATATGTAAACCCTTTCGGTGCTCATATTCCCTACTTGTCTTCATAAAATGTTTTAAAAAAGTCCTTAGAATTAAAAATGTCAGTGGCATGTACAGAAAGCGGCAATTTAATCAAATGGTGTCCCTATTATGTAAGTGGATATTGTTTATTTGTTCAGTTATACAAAATTTAATGATTGCCATCAAAAATTATTTATATGAATGACATTTTAAAGATCAGACTAACCTGACGTGAATGATCCCTTAGTTTATTGCATAATTAAATGTTAATGTGTGTATGTTCTTCTAAAAGTCGTATACAGTTGTGTTGGTGTGTGTAGCGTACATAAAGCCCGTCACACACGATGGAGACGAGTAATAAATTATGACAATGTTTATTAATTCTGTCAGTTTCTATCGTCATTTACAGTGAATGTTAATATTCAACCATTAAATACAACATTATCACGCTCGATCAATAATAACAAATTGGCATTAAGCACTATGCGAATATGATTTGTTAGTAATAAACAATTAATTAATTGTAAAACCTATTAGATTCTGATTTTTGTCACAAAATCTCACACAAGATTATGCATTTTTCGTGAATTATGAATTGTAAGCAATAAACATTGTTATTGTAAAATGTATTAGATATGAATGACACAAGCTCTGGAAAGAGATGCATTTTCTTTTTTTTTACAGTAAGTATCAGACGTTCTTGAACCAAAGTTATAAACACTTTGTAACACAATTTAGTTTAAAACAATAAAGATATTTTGATTCTTCATCGTGTGGGACCCACTTTAAGTTTGCGTTTAGGTATTGTTAGTCACATCACTACTGGAACCAAATCATAGCGAAAAAAGCTGTGCAGTTCGAATTTTTGCACAGAAAAAATTACTGCGCCCGCCCCATTCTCTATGATTGTTTAATTGCTACATCCACATTAGTGCGCTTTCAAGTTAATTTTGCGTCTTCGTCTTGCGTCAAGCGTTTGCAATATTTATTGCCTTCACTTGCCCCCCTATAATATCGCGTGATATAGCGTTTTATCGACATTCAACTGTCAAAATCCATTCTCTTTTGACAGTAAAACGTGATAAATCGCTATATCATATCGCGTTTCGTTGGTCATGCTAGGGGGCTGCGTGTGCGTGCCATCGAGTCCTAAATAAATATTTCAATATATTTTTTGCAAATAAAAAATTGTTTAAAAAACAAAAAAACCGACCTCAAAAAACCTGCCTCTAAAAAGCAAGAAATAATATACAAATCATTAGATACGCATTATCATTGTTATAATAAAACACGTCTATTAAAGTCGGGTGGGGCTGGAGTACATCTTCCTTTTTTTATTCTAAAAGCCCCACCCGACTTCAATTGACGTGTTTTATTATAACAATGATAATGCGTATCTAATGATTTGTATATTATTTCTTGCTTTTTAGAGGCAGGTTTTTTGAAGTCGGTTTTTTTGTTTTTTAAAAAAAAATTTTTTTTTATTTTTAGTGTAAGTACCTTCTGTATTAGGTAGTGTAGGTATATTATTTAGGTAGAAAAATCGGCTCAGCCAAACGTGAGATAATCGCGGAGAAACATACATACATACAAACTGAATACCTCCTTTTTTTGAAGTCGGTTAAAAAGACTACACAAAGGTATCCCTTCCCCAACAAAAAAAATCATCTAATTCGGTTCATAAATAACAAAATTGTCAAGTTAGTTGATTTAATATCATAGTATTTTCAGGATTACTTGTAAACTACTGAACCGATTTGAAAAAAAAAATGGGACCATCTCGCAAGAAAACTCAATCGAACAAAAAAAGAATCATCTAAATCGGTTCATAAATGTCGAAGATACGCGCGAACAACGATAAAAAAAAAAACATACAATCGAATTGAGAACCTCCTTCTTTTTAACCGACTTCATCAAAAGGAGGAGGTTCTCAATTCGATTGTATGTTTTTTTTTTTATTTATATATGTTTCTCCGCGATTATCTCACGTTTGGCTGAGCCGATTTTTCTACCTAAATAATATACCTACACTACCTAATACAGCAGGTATACTTACACTAAAAATAAAAAATTGTTTAAAAAACAAAAAAAACCGACTTCAAAAAACCTGCCTCTAAAAAAAGTAAGAAATAATATACAAATCATTAGATACGCATTATCATTGTTATAATAAAACACGTCAATTGAAGTCGGGTGGGGCTTTTAGAATAAAAAAAGGAAAATGTACTCCAGCCCCACCCGACTTTAATAGACGTGTTTTATTATAACAATGATAATGCGTATCTATAATGATTTGTATATTATTTCTTACTTTTTTTAGAGGCAGGTTTTTTGAAGTCGGTTTTTTTGTTTTTTAAACAATTTTGATGAAGTCGGTTAATAAAAGTGACTTGTAAGCAACTGTTCCAGGCATCCTCTTTTTAGTCACACCTTTTTATTGTTCCTTTGAGAAATAGATATAGTGCATGCGCTATTAGTACACGTTAGTACGTGTACTAATAGCGCATGCACTATATCTATTTCTCAATATATGCCGTGGCACTTCACGCATGCGTCAGGCGAAAACGCGAGATGAACATGAAAGCGCACTCGTGTGGACGTAGCAAATTGGCGCAAGGAATGTGTGTGTATCGGGTGTTTTGGAAAAACTATTATTACTATTAAAGTCCGTACTGGCGAGTCGAGTTCCTCAGCTCTAGGCCGTCGAAGATATTCAAGTTATGCTTCCTCGCGTATTCGTTGATGATCATTTTTCCTGCGAACAAACGACACAATATTGCACACTCGCTTAGCAAAACATTAAAAACAACTGCATAAGATTTCACTTCTGTGAAAGTATTAATTTCTTCATTACGGGCCACTCTTATTGAGCTATCGAAATCGGAAGAACTGTTTTTTTCAGAATTACTTTTTTCTATGAATTGATTTTCACATAAAAATATAAAACTAAGTAATATAAAATGAATATAGTACGAGTTTGACTCGCACAAAACGAAGCATTCGATTAGCGCTTTTTAACGACATTCGCTTGTAAAATCTAATCGCAAACATAATTTCGATGAGGTGGCGATTCGATTTTAGTGATTGTCGATAAAAAGGCCTAAGTATTTGACTAAAGTCACTTAACAAGTCACCGGGAAAATCGACCCGTCTAAATACCTCATAACTTGTACATGATAATTATAAGATGCATTATGCCAGATTTCAACAATCTATACTACTACCTAATGCTATAGAAATGCTATAGAATATGAAATAAGACATACCTACCTAAATGTGACTCTGGCACAATGTGTAGGTAGTGACGGGAAATATCCCAGAGATTATTGTATTACTTTATCAATGTCAAATTAAACGACATAAATGTTTGCATATTTTAAATCGACGTCACCTAATACTACCAAGAGTCTCAACATTATAATACCTCCAAGTGGTTCTGAGAAAAAGAGTCTTGATACAAAACTGCCAGACAACGAACTATCTTATAAGACCTATTTTTTCTCTCCTATTAATATGAGAAATCCTATAAATAACTATTATCGTTAATAAAGTAATGAATTAGATTTATTAGCCAGTTGATAAGGCTGCCCGTTCACGGTGCGGCACACAACGGACCGTAGCGCGGTTATCGCGTGAAAATTACTGCAATTAGCAATAATTAATAACTCCATACTGTGTTAGTAAACACGTTAATTATTTCTACATTAAATACGTTTAAAACACGAATTATTTAAAGTTTATTAGGTATAGAATACAGAATTGTTGAAAATGCACAAAAAATAATATTAATAATTTTTCGTGCTGATTTTTATGTTTACGGTAGTAAATTTTTATGTTATTTTAATTTCATTAATCAAGATAAGTATATACTTAATTTCTGTATTTTTAACCCCAAAATACCAACATAAAGATTTTTTATGCAAAGTGACTTAGTGTATTCTACATTATTATGCTAGCTAGTATTTGACAAAAATAAAATAAATAATACCTCGACTAACTATAAAGGATGGTAGAATGTATGTTTCCCGGAATGCATTATTATTGTGTTTTTTATTTTTTTATTTGATCTTGACGTGTGACAAAAAAATCTAAATTATATCAATACACAGCAAAAAAAAAATAAGCAGTTTTTGTTTTGAATTTGTTAATTTGCTCAATATTATAAGATTGTTATAGTTTTATAAAAAAATAACTTTTTATCATATTATTTACATGTAAAAGAAGTTCGCTTTTATGTTTTGAATTACATAATAATTCCATGTAACTATGCAGTTGTTTTTGTAAACAAATTAAAGGTATTTTGCTTTTTATAAAAGTAAACATAAAATACTGAATTATAATAATCTCAACTACAAAATTATTATTCAAGATTTTAAAAAAACATGACAAATTACCTTCAATTAAAAAATTCGCCAATTCGCATGCATTTAACCGAAATTTCTACCTTTTCATATCTTTTATTGTGTAAAAAAAAAGATAAAAATTTCAGTTTCTTATGGTAGACATTGGTGCAACTTTTGACTGACTGTCTTCAAAATTAAGTTCATTATCTAAACATTTACATTATGTATTTCACCCCATACGACTAATTTAATGACTGATGGTAAATATAATTTTTGAATGATTTTATCCTTAATTATTTTAATTTAAATTTTTGGATTTTAGCATTCACAATGCATTCACTTAATATATAATTTTTATATATTAAGTTACTTAATATAACTGAAAAAATATTAGAAAAAATCGAATCACCCGTAGCAGCTCAGAAGGGACTCGAACCCGCACCCTTAGGATTCCGGCCCAATGCATCTTTTAATTTAATAATTGTACAATCATCAGTTTAATTAATGTTTCGCGAAATTAATTAATAAGATAAACAATCAGTCAAAAGGTTGACCAGAAATACATTGCACGAGTTCTCTTTGGCAGGTGATGACCTGACAAGGAGAAAACAAAACAACAGTTTGTATAAAACACCAAAAATCATATTCAGCGAACTATCTTTGATTAAAAAATTTTTAGAAGTTTTCATATTTTCTTAAAATTCACTGAATACGCTAGAAAATAAGTCTCCGTTGTGTGTTGCGCTTAAATATAAATTCGCATGGCTTTGGACAAACAACAGAAAATAAATAATATTTTAATAAAAAGGGACACAGAATGTCTCCAACAAAATTTTTAGGTATTAAGTACGACGATTTAAAGGTAATTAACCTAATAAAAAAAAATGCCAAAACATTTAACATTTCGGTATATTTGTTGGCCGCAAAGAAATCGGTTAACCACGTTATTTTCATACAAATATCAAGAAAACATGCCCACTTCACAGTAGGTATTGATAAAAAAAGTTGACCATCTCTGTAATATTTGTAATGTCGATGGATGATTTGGATGTTCAGCCAAAGAAATATTGACACCTCTGAGCATGATTTCCTCAAAAATAAACGTAAACTGCAATAAGGTTCCATACAATAACTTTTATTATAATATGAAACTGAAATCATGATTATTTTATTGTATATGTTTGAGGAAATTTAAGGGTTGTTGCAGTTATTTTAAATGGTTATTGATAAGTTGAAAATTTTGTCAAGCCATCAATAATATAATCATTGCAGAGATGCTCAACTTTTTTATCAATAAGACTGTGAAGTGATCATGTTTCTTGATAATTGTAAGGAATTAACATTGTGATACGTTTTCTTTGCGGCCCAGTGTAGTTACTGGGTTCTAGGAATGTTGATACTAATAACAAATAGACTGATTATAAGCAAACGTCAAAATACACTTTGAAAAATACCATTCAACCCTTATAGATTTTGTTGGAGACCTGTTACCCCTATCACGCACGAACATCTATCGAAGAAAAACTTGCGAAAATTACTCAATAGAGTAAAAAAATATCTACGGATTTTTTTTCGCTTTTTCGTGGTAGATGGCGCTGCACAAATTTCCCATACAAAATTACTCTATTGAATGTTTTTTACGCGCGTTATTTTCTTCGATAGACTGACTGACTGATGGTAGACTTACCTTCGTCAATCTTCCGCGAGGCCTCGTCGAGGTCGCTCCCCGCGTAGTTGAGGATAACCAGCACCAGCGGCATCATCTCCCACGAGTAGTGGAACTTCTCCAGGAGTTTGTGGCAGTTCTCTACCAACGACTCCAGGGATACAGCTGCAAAGATGGAGAATAAATATTTAGCCATAACGTAACCTCGGGAGTCGGGACATAAGATAAACCGGACAAGGGCGAGTCAGACTCGCCCGCCGAAATTCCGTACAAAGGTAATTGGGCATTTTATACGGACATTTGACCTACGGCGTACACAAACGAAAAAAAGCTGGGAATGTAGATAAATGTATCTGCTACTCAGTAGTATGGGTCGCATTGTTGCGGGACATGTTTATTTTTTATCATTATATCATAGCATTTCAATAATAAATAAAATAAATAAATAAAGAGAATACAAACTTGTACAACACATTTTCACAATGCTGAAAGTAAAAACTTCTGTTATTTCAACAAAAGTTTAGTAACATTAAACATATACCTATGTCATACACATAATGTGAAATAACTTTTTTGTGCCGGTCGGTATATAAAAAATAATACATATTTTGAAATGTGGGGTTAAATACTTCAATTCCAAGCTGGTTTGGTTTCTGTACGCGAACTTTCATCAAGCAGGTCAAATATGCCCAATGACCTTTGTAATAGGCACTTTAATAAAGACTATCCGTGTTATTACAAAAGATTTTTAAACACTGTTTAACTAAATACATGTTTAAATGTGATGCTGTCACTTTTTGACAATATTGTTTGACAGAGACAGCATCACATTTAAACATGTGTTAGTTAAACAGTGTTTAAAAAAACACGGTATATTTTATGATTTATGAACAAATGTACATAGTTTTCAGATTTTTCTCTGTAGGTAGCTACTTGTAATATAACACGATATTACTTGCCAAATTGGTGGAGCTCGGTGGCGCAGTGGTTAAGCGCCTGGCCCACCGATTGCGGAAGTTAAGCAACGTTCGCAAGGGTCGGTCATGGGATGGGTGACCAAAAATTTATTAGCTCGAGCTCCCGGCTGCATTTGCAGTCGTTAACACCCACCAATCCGCATTGGGCCCGCGTGGTGGTTTATGGCCCATCCTCCTTACCACCCATAAGGAAGGCCTGTGCCCCAGCAGTGGGGACATCAAAAATGGCTGATGGACTTGCCAAATTGTATAGATCTAAGTCAACGGAAAGTACCTTATGAATTGTGATTCCCTTGATAGTGACGAAATACTTATGCGTTTTTTTGCGGCATAAACTGTAACATTTGGTTCTGCAGTGCGTCAGGGATGTTTGCACAATACCGCATAGATTGTTTTTTCACAACAATGCGTACCTAAGCGGTGCACATCACTGGCGCACAGGGTCAGGGATTCTGTGGTCAGGGCTGAAGCAGGAACAGCATCCTGAAGCTGTTTATTGAGCGTTTTGACTGTCAGTAGGTACGTGAATCATTGCTCTATGATACATGTACTGGCTACCAATCATTGCTGAATTTATTATTTCTATTTGATGACGTTTTTTTTATTATTTATTTGAATTGAATGTATGTATTTGATTTATTTAATTTATTGATTTGATATTTTTTTATTAGAAAGTTTAATTAGGTATTTTGTTAAAAAAATTATGATCCAAAGTTGTATCCGAAATAAATGATTATTATTATTATTATAAACGGCCGTATATAGCTTTTTTACGATAGCTTTGAAGTTTTATTTTTTCACAGCTTCAAGGGACTGTAGACTTGAGTAATCGGTTTTTAATTTCAACTCGATACGTCCACGCGTTCCCGAGATAAAGGGCCTTGATCTGCCTTTCTATTGTCTAATTTCAAAATCTATCGCAATCGCTTTCAGGATGTAACACATTGAAGCTTATTTATGGCACAAATAAAAACTTACCAAAGAAATGCAGCAATGTGTCGATTGCGATAGATTTTTAAAATTAGACAATAGCCCCCCTGGTGCGAGTCGTATTTTTTCTAGTACCTAGATTATTTAGTATAGGGTCTTGACAAAGTAATCCATAGGGGTTCCGTTTTTCTTTTGAGGTACGGAACCCTAAAAATCAACACAAGATAATAGAAAATTCTTCGTAGCGTAGCGACCTATTTAATTCGATCTATGCATTCATGTTCCCACCAGACGACTTCCAAGTACTTACTAAGTATGCACTTAATGGTAACAGGAATAAAGCATTAGTTGACATTTTGTTTACATTAATTTAATGTAAGCAAATAGTTCTTTGTTAATACATATGTCAATCACCGCAAAGTTTCTTGGAACCTAGGTGTGAGATGGAGTGATTAAAATATTTTAAGATAAGTAACTGTGTTTAAAGACATATAATTACCTAAAGGCTATCGTAAGTTTAATAAAACCAAGGGCAGGCTTAAGAAATTATGAAGAGATCACTAACCAATTCTTCTAGATTAATCTAGATCGTGAGAAATCAAAACCTTGCCATAAAATTATGAAAAAAATGCCGCCCATTTTGTTAGGTGTATTTTGTGTGGCCAAACTGGTTTATCCTAGCCGTGTTAGGAGTTAGGAGGTATTATCAATAAGGTTCCGGCAATTCACGTAAGATAGCCAGTTCCTCAGTAATGAGGATTCCGGGTGTAGTGCGCTTCCACCTTCGGCCTTACCATCACTTAACATTAGGTGAGATGAAGGCCAGGCACTATTCCGTTGTGCATAAAAACCAAGTTATTAACTCCGTTCCATAAAAATGATGATTATTTGACCACTAGTATTACCAGTAGTACCAGTAGACTCTAGGGAATTTAAACATTTTTACTATGAGGAATCAGCACAAAGAAGGTTGATCAACAAAATTGTCAATCGCCAGCCGTAGCCAATAAACATGGACTAAGAAACGTATTCGAGCTTCGTCACGTCACTAGCGCTCATAAAGCTGACGCGTAGTGATGTGACAAGTTTGGGTTTCGGTAGATTATTATATTAACGAATATAATAAAATACCAAGTAAAACCAGTATTCGATTGCAATTAAAAAAGCAATGTACCTACTCAGGTTTTAAGGTATCGGAAACTAAGAAATATATTAAGTATCACTTTTTCGAAAGGTAATAATTTATCATGAAAAACTTTGCTCAATTGCTAAGATATTTAAGGCAGATATTAGCAAATCCCATCAAGTTATAAAGTATGAATGTTTTTTGAATGAAACTACAACGTACAACTATACAACGTATCATTCATATTAAAGAACAGACCAATTATTATTTTTATTTATTATTATTAAACACACCACCAAACTGATATACCTAATTACAAAAAGAGACTTTAAACAGCTAGGTTAACTAAAAATTACTTAAAAAATTACTGAACGTTTGAGTATGTAAAGGGTTTGCTATTACCTAGCAGTTAAGTTTACGCACTTGAGTCAACTCAATAAGTACACCCCTTGCATCGAAGAGAGAGAATCGTTTGCCAGCAAAGACTTTTTCAGTTTCAGTGTAAGGGTGAAAGGGAAACTTTACACGAAAATAATTCCAAATAACATCATTATTACCTATTACTTATTTTTCCATAAGTATCTAACCTTCTCTTGTTCTCATGATTTGTACGAAATATCCGTATTCTTACAGCACTAGTGCTACTCAGAAGGTCGCTTGAAGCTGGCACTTATAGCTGTTTACGACTTCCCTTTGTTCAGCCAAGGAACATAAAAAAACCTATTCAGCTAGGAAGCCGATACACAGTTGAGTTCACCCAAGTACTTTAGCATCTGGAGTCCACTCCAATATAGGTGTTTGGTACTAGCTGTGTGTAAATTGTCCGGTAACTGTTAAAATCTTAACAACATTGACTATAGAAACATCGGAGAAATAAAAAAACAATAGAAAATCTTAACATTGAAATCCTTCCAGAGTAATTATTTTTCTGCCAAGAAAACTGAAAATATTTTTTGAATAATAATATCTCTTAAACTTAGAATAATGACAACCAAAGATATTAAAAATGACAACGGCATCTTTAAAATGCTGATAAATTCCCTTTTTGAGTAGGTAGGTAATCTTCATTGGATCTTACTACTTACTACTTATCTACTTACTAAGGCAATGTGCATTGTCTTGTCTGATATTAATTTATGGATGATTTTTTAATGCAGGAACTACAAGACAGGCACAAATGCCAAAATAATGTCACGTTTTTTAAAAACTTTTAGTACTTACCTATTTATGTAGGTTATAGCCATTCAAATACCTACTTCACTACTTACTTACAATGAGAAACAGACAAACAATCAGTGTCATAATTATCTTTCACAGCTGCCAACGACACAAATTGAGCATAACCAGCCGTCCATCACGTTTGTCATAAAAACCAGCACAGCAATGCAAGCGTGACAACACCGAAGTAGACATTAGGAGGCATAAAACAGCCGTCATAACGTTAGACAATGTAAATATCTATGGGAGGAGTTACAGCACACCTCTATTCTGTGCCTTTAGTGTTCCAGTAAATTGTTCGAAGACAATAGGTTTTATGGCAACGCGTGTAAAGTGTCGAGATAACGCGTGGTAATAGGAAGTTCGTTTCTTTATTGTGGCGAAGAAATATTGCTAGGAATTACTTATTTGGAACGATGATGCGAAATTATGGTTGTTTTATAATCTCCACAGCGGTGATAGATACGAATTGTGTGAAAACAGCAGTCAAAAGTAGCTTTGACATTATTAGGTACCTACCTAATGTTATTAAAACATCGTTAGGCTGCGTTCAAACGATAACAAACGACTAAACTAAAACTCACCTCAACCGCAGCCCACCTTGAAATACATCGCTTACAATTTTGAGTCTTAGGACACATTAATAAGCTCCTGTGTAATGTTCTGTACCCTTAGCACGAACAGCTATCGAGAAAAAAAACGCACGTAAAATTACTCGATAGACAATTCTCTATGGAAAATTTCATTTCGCTTATCGGCGATAGATGGCGTTGTACAAATTTCCAATTACAAAATTTAACTATCGAATGATTTTACGCGAGTTATTTTTTTCGATAGCTGTTCGTGCTAAGGGTACAGGTGAGTTTGAGGTGAGTTCGGGTTGTGTTCGGGTTGAGTTTGAGTTAAGATCGGGTTGAGCGCGGGGCATGTGCAGTGGCATCGACAAAATATACCTTAACGGAGCTTTTAATGTGTCTTAAAACTCAAAATTGTATGCGCTGTATTTCAAGGAGTGGGCTCCGGCTGAGTTGAGTTAGAGTTCAGTTTGAGTTGAGTTCGGGTTGAGTTCGGGTCGTGCGTTGTCATCTGAACGCAGCCTTATAGTGATTTTTAAAATTGATCTTATAAACCTATATTTTTTTTTTATTTTATCCCATGACATGCGGATGATATACCGTTATTGTTTCAATTTCCACAGCAAATGCGATAAGTTTTAGATCTATTTGAATTGCACAAAACTTTTTATGAAGTATTTTTTTGCGAAACATACCTAAATTCAAAATAAATGTAAAATTAAACAGCACTGCCTCATCTGGCCAAGCACTAACATTACCTACTCGTAAACCTTGAAAGTTTGGTTAATGGCCACTTATCTGGCCTCTGTTTTAATATAACAGAGACATAAATCTTTACCAAGGCAGGAGAACGCCACGGGGCTACATCAAATTGTAAGCATAAGTATTTCTTAAAAAAATATTTTCTCGTAGAAGCCAAGATCTTAGAAACTGTTACAATCACCTTTTTTTACCCAAACCCATCTCTTTTATTCAGTCTATGTTACACACACTTTTTTTTTGTGAATGTCATAAAAGCTACGCCATCGGTTCGCAAACTCTAACCTTGTAACGAGAAGGAACGGCATAAGAAACTCGTCAAGGGCTGCTTTTTTCTCCCTGTATATTTTATACAGAGTTGTCAACATTGAAAAATGACCTCAACATTTAAAGTGAGTTCATAGAAGTTATCCTTTTAACCATTGGATGGCGGTTCTTCTCGTTTACTACGGTTTTTATTTTATTTTTATTTTTAAAGTTGGATCATCATCATCATATCAGCCGCACGACACCCACTGCTGGGTATAGGCCTCCCCTAAGGATCTCCACGACGATCGGTCCTGCGCTGCCCGCATCCAGCGACTTCCAGCGACCTTCACCAGATCGTCGGTCCACCTTGTAGGGGGCCTACCCACGGAGCGCCGTCCGGTGCGCGGTCGCCATTCCAGAACCTTTCCGCCCCAACGGCCATCGGTTCTTCTCGCTATGTGTCCCCCCATTGCCACTTCAGCTGAGCAATCCTTCGAGCGATATCGGTTACTTTAGTTCTCTTGCGGATCTCTTCGTTTCTGATTCGATCACGCAGGGAAACGCCGAGCATGGCTCTCTCCATTGCACGCTGGGTGACCTTTTTTTTTTTTTTTTATGCCGAAGGAAAACGCTTTTATGCGCTTCCTCCCCGAAGGTGAGCAGGGAGGGGTATGTGGGACTCGCCAGGAGGGGACCGCAACATTCACCGTTGCGGCTCCCTCCACGACTGCCTCCCGTGATCCCACCCAGCCAAATGGCTCGGTGGTATCTGGGAGGAGGGAACGCTGGGTGACCTTGAGCCTCCTTATGAGACCCATAGTTAGCGACCACATTTCACTGCCGTAAGTCATCACTGGCAACACACACTGTTCATAGACTTTCGTCTTGAGACACTGAGGTAAGTCGGACGCGAAGATTTTTCGAAGCTTCCCGAATGCTAAAGTTGGATAGTTAAACTTAATAAAACAGCAACCCAAAACGTTTTTCTACGTTGGCAATGTCAACATCGATTTTTTACTGTCATATGTCACATTGATGCTGTCAGATGTCAAGTAAAATGACACATTACATATCAACAGCCAATGTAGTCATTTTAATAGAAATAAAAATGCAAAGAAATATCCCTCAACAGCCGGCAGCCGCACAAAATGGATTTTCAGGATTAAATCAACAGTAAAAACTTGTAACAAGCATTAGAATTTATTGATATACTCGGGAGAGTAAAATTAGAACATTAAGAAATACACGATGAAGAGCACCACTATTCGAGTTTTTAAATATTTTTTATTAATGTTTGCAGGGATTAATATTTTTTTTCTTTTTGTAAACCTTGTCCCACGAAAGAAATCTACGAGAAAAAAAATATTATGGGTGTAGGAAAATTTTAAAAAAGTAACCCAGGAAAGAACGACTCCTTTTGAATTTCGTGGAGTACCTACTTACCTACCTAAGTAGTGAACACGTTGAAGCATTTTTAAAATTATATTGTTAGGTTAATTATTTGATTGCTTGCAAACTTAATTATTTGTAAGTTTATTTGATAGTTTCTTTGTTTAGGTATTTGACTGTTTGTTCGTTTCTTGAAACTTATTTTTATTAGACCATTATGCAATTAAAATAAGTATATTAGTTTACATGTTTGTTTAGTTTGATTGCTCGACGTTTTTTTGTTTGGTTTGTTAATTTTTTGTTGACAATCTGAAAAATCATTAATTACCTACGCAAAAATTATGTCCTACCAAAAACATTTTTATGGTAACTTGACAGATAGGTAATTTTTGGAACTTTATATCACAGATAATACAATACTATACTAGTACAGATACCTCATCCCATACTAAAGAAATGGCCCGGCTAAGGCGACTATCGGGGCGATTAAAGATGTTTTTCTCAAAGAATGACAGAATTTCGTCGCAGCATGTCTTTACCAAATTTTTAAAGAAACGTCAAAATCTTTGAAACGTAAAAAGCAAAACAATCTTAGTAGTACAAATTATTGCCGATAGGTGTCACTCAATTTTTATTGAAATTTGTATAAAAAACCCTTCATTTTACTGTTTTACTATTTCACTACAATTTTGCATTTGGTGATTTTTTTAAGAAACAATTTAAAAGTTTCATGACTTTTTTATCTGTATTGAATATTACAAAAACAAATAGAAGCAGGTACTGCCATTTTTCCAACATTAGTTTAAACTTACCTCACTAGATGGCGGTACTTGTTAACTAAGCCACATCTGATGTTCCCAATGAGACCCCAATTCAATGTAAGTTTATGTAATAATTACCTACTTAGGTAAGTACCTACTACTAACTTAGTAGGTGCTTGTGTGTAGTTGTAAGGGGGAGCTCGGTGGCGCAGTGGTTTAGCGTCTAGCCCTGCATTGCGGAGGTTAAGCAACTTTCGCAAGGGTCGGTCATGGGATGGGTGACCAAAAATATACCAACTCAAATTCCTCCGTGCATCGGAAGGCACGTTAAGCCGTTGGTCCCGGCTGCATTTGCAGTCCGCATTGGGCCCGCGTCGTGGGTTCATGGCCCATCCTCCTAATCCACTCATAAGGAAGGCCTGTTCCGGTACGTACCTACCTAAGTATGGTCTGTGCCTGTTCCTCAGCAGTGTGGACATTATGTTCAAGTACTTAGGTAAGTAGTTGCTTAAAACACTGTTTACACAGCTACTGTTAATTTTCAACAAATGTAACACAGTAACGATACATCGTAAATTTCAAAGAAATCGATTTTACATTAAATCGAGAACGCTTCGAGAAAGCGTTGACTCGTAATAAAATAACATTAAAATTGAGCTATCCATCACTACGCGAGTGCGCGCGGCCGGCAACTACCAATCAGAGAGCCGCCCCGCCTACCTCGCGCGCCATTGGCTGATGAGCTAACTTTGAATATAGAACCACTTTTTTCTCTAACGCCTACATGTAAGCTTCGACGCAACAGAGTTTTCTGAACTGTGCGTAAACTTTTCCGTACAAAAATTGTAAAGGAAGAAAGGTTATAAGTTGTTAACCTGAACATTTCCTGAAAACCTCATTTCACTAATCCTTTGGCTATTTTTATTGGACGAAGTAAAAAAATATAACAATGTTGACTTTATTGAGGTTAATCTTGCGTGTAGATTAAGGAAAATATTACTACTTACTTAAGTTCTTAATCAGTGATTAAACTTTTTTAACTTAAAAACGTTGCTTAAGCGTGTCTTAACTAATGAACGTTTAACGAACCGAAAAATATTTTACTGTATCAACACCGCTCGCAGTGTTGGTAGAACAAAATATTTTTTAGCGTAATAGCGTTTTGAAATGACAACACTGCTGCTAGTAAATTAAAAAGTTACTCTCTGTCATTCATTGTTTGTTAAACAGCTGTTGTGTTTTTGTTTTGTTTCGTTTCTCTTGCTCGCCTCCCGATTATTGTAATTGTATTAATATTGATGATTGATTTTTGTATGTTTAAAGAAATATGATATAATATGGCAAATTTATTGGGATATGATTGGGATGAAGAAAAAAGGTTTCTGCATATTTTTTTGCTAAATCTATATCTTTTTAAAATCACTCTCGCCGTATTTTTGCATTTTGTTTATTCTTGTGTTGTATAATTAATGGTCGCCGCACCATCCCAGCTGTCGACCTTCTCTAAAGCTCCTTAAATCCTCGATATCATTATGTTACGTAATAAATACGTAGGTAGGTATGTAATATAATGGAGTCTTTAAAAATATCCATTTTACAAAAGATGAACACCACGCGATCCACAATAAAAAACTTGTACTGTTATGATTCTATACAAACAAACCCTAGTCCCTAGCTCTACACTGAGAAAAATGCCCATCATAAATGACGTGAATTCAGATTAAAATAAGATGGATTCACTTAAAGCACGGAGTATACTGATATCATCAAAAAGTACGATGATACTACTGTTGCTGATGATAACGGTATTTAAGATGACATGTCACCATACCTTTGGTAGGACGAGCATACAATATTTTTTATATTGTATGCTCGTCCTACAATATAAAATATTGTATGCTCGTTCCTACTACTTATGGTTACTGTCATTGTACATCGAGTTATATCCTATTATTTTTCCTACTATTTCTCGATGACATCCTCTTATGTCAAAAAATATAATATTCTTTCATTATATCTCAAGTTATGTCCTATTATTTTTCGTACTATTTATTGATGACTTCCTCATATCTCCAGTTAGGTCCTAATATTTTTCCTACTATTTAGAAATTATTTCCTCATATATTCGGTTGTTTCCTACTATTTATCGGTGACTTCCTAATATCCTTAGTGAAGTCCTACTAATTAAAATATACTTTTCTCGCATTTCGGGTTAAATCCTACTATTTAGCAACGATTTCCTCATATATCCGGTTATATCCTATTACTTTACGTGCTATTTATTATTACATCCTCTTACCTTGGGTTATCCTAGTACAGTCGCCATCAGATATACTGTAGCAGAAAAGGTGATCAAATACTTCTGAACAGTTTAAAATATCAATAAATTCCATACACTTCGTTTACACTTTGTATGGAATTTATTGATATTTAAACTGTTCAGAAGTATTTGATCACCTTTACTGCTACAGTATATCTGATGGCGCCTGTACTAGGATAACCCAAGGTAAGAGGATGTACCTAATAATAAATAGTAGGTACGTAAAGTAATAGGATATAACCGGAGATATGAGGAAATCGTTGCTAAATTGTAGGATCTTACCCAAAACACAAGAAAAGTCTATTTTAATTGGTTGGACTTAACTAAGGATATGAGTCACCTTATTTGCTACAATATATCTAAAGACGACTGTACCTACTACTTCTTTCTTACCTAATTCACATTCCTAAAATATAAAAAAGAGGATCGCGCATAAGTAAAAAATAACAATTTAAAGCATGTGAAATATAGAAAAAGTAATAGGTACCTTCATAACTTGGCAATATGCAATTGCATTAAAAACTTAAAGAGAACAGGAAGACACGTGTATAAAAAAACAGAAATAGTAATCAAGAGTAATTTTATTTATTTTTGAAAGTAACTTTAATTATTGCAATATCAATATTTCTTTTTGAAAGTAAGTAACGTTAATTTTTACAATATTATTTTTTTACTTTTATATAAGTAATTATTTATTAATAAATGTAATGTACAACAGAAAAAAAAGACACCAAAAATAATGTACCTACCTATTCGCAAATTGAGCACATAATAGTACTTAATTATAATAACACAGGCTTATCATTATGGTGAACAACTTTTACTTTGGGCACAACATAATTCGACGAAATTTACTTAAGGTGGTACCCTGAGCGAAAGTGGTGCAGCGGTGAATTATATTTAATATTATAATTCTAATACACAATTTTAAAAATATTTATCGTGGAGATTTTAGGGCCCACAGTCTAGTATTTTTAGACGGTATCGTTACATTCCCTCGTAGTCACTGCTAGAAGTAGATAGTAAAACTGCTAAAAGTGGCCGTTTTTGACACATTTGCTATCTACTTCTACGAATGACTACGAGGGCATGTAGTGATACCTTCTAAAAATACTAGACCAAGGGCCCTAAAATCTCCACGATAAACATTATTAAAATAATTTTCTATTAATAACTTATTAAATAAAAACCTCTGAGGGCGCCACTTTCGGTCATACAACCGCCTTAAGTAGCAGCAGTTTTTTTCGATTTCAGAGTTTACCCGATAGTAAAAGTTATTTAATGGATGAGTACAATGCCCCCCTTTCGGCTTAATACACTATGCTTATAATCCCGTACCTTTATGCTTATAACAATCACAGTATTTGTCAAAAATAATTTACATAGTTAAAAATAAATACCTATTTAGCATGTCACAACTTACTTACGTACCTAATTATACTCATGACACTAAGAACAATCTTTAGGAAAATCCATAAAATATGCAAAATAATTTAATAAGTAAAATCATGATTCGCTTTCAATGACTTAAGATAAGAACCACCCAGCATTCTGCAAGATACTGTGGGTTACACCCACCGTCTCCGTCAAATCCTTCCAATATTTCTGCTCGTGATGTTTGCCAATCTTTCCTGGAGCGACGGGCAGGAGCCGCAGGAGGTATGTTAAATAAGCAACCGAGGAGTAATATGACAGCAATGAAATTTAGTCTCTGGTTTTGTATCTGAAAAAAAATGCTTATTGTATATAATACTACACATTACTATTAATTTATTTTTTTGTCAAACGAGGACAGACCAGAATAATTACATAAATCCTTACCGTCACAAACTGCTAGTGTGTCTGTTATTTTTTTGCGAAGAAACTTGTGCTTTGTGGTGTTCAGCTTCTGCCGGGCAGCTTTTAAATGGTGTCAGATGAAGCTTCGAAGCTGTCGAGACCGCCGGATTTTAAGCTAAAATCAAACATGTAATTTGTGATAAGAATTCAATGTTTTAGGTCCATTTCAATGGCAATAATATGATCATTTGATTTTTTCCTTCAAATGATAAGTACACTTTATATGAAGAGAAACTTAAAATTTACCCCAAATAGGTACGTTTTTTTGTCCTCCAAAATGATACGTTTTATATAAAAAGTTAATTTTCTTCCCCCCCAATAAAGTGTGCACGCGCACGCGCACAACATAGGATTGGCAACTTACCTTCAAAACGTTGTATATAAGTATTGAGCTAGATTCCATTATTTTAGGAAGTCATGAGTTGCTTTATCCATAAGTATTGCACTTTGCACTCACTCACATTTAAAAAAATAGTCAAATATAAATTAATTCTGTACACGCTAAAAACTGTCCTTGCGACTCTGCGACTTCGACTGACTGAATGGAGAGAATATACAAAACGAACGACAAGTCGATGAGTAATGAACGGCGAATTTACGTGCTGTCATCGTATTTTTTAGGAATCATACAAAAATTGATGCAAACTCTTAAATAAGTTTCTGTAATCGTATTTTTGTAGGATTCATTTTAATTTTGATACTATAAAAGGGGACGTCATCGTATTCTAGATGCTTCTTCTCAAAAACTATGACAACTTTTTATGGAAGGTGGCACTTTCATTGTGATTTAGAATTATAATCTTATTTATAGATTATCATACATATTTATAGGACAGTGGGCTATTTTCTATTACATAATGTTATAATATTAAGAAGATAATATTATTTTTGATAACCAATTTTTACGATATAATATTTTGGCCAAAACTCTTATATAAGTTTCTGTAATCGTATTTTTGTAGGATTCATTTTAAATTTTGATGCCAATTCCTTATATTTTAAGTGAAGGTAATCTCAAAATAAAAGGAACTAGCACATAATTTTATCATACTACTATAAGGGGACGTCATCGTATTCTAGAGATGCTTCTTCTCAAATACTATGACATCTTTTTATGGAAGGTGGCACTTTCATTGTGATTTAGAATTATAATCTTATTTATAGATTATCATACATATTTATAGGACAGTGGGCTATTTTCTATTACATAGTGTTATAATATTAAGAAGATAATATTATTTTTGATGACCAATTTTTACGATGATAAGTGTCATAATATTGCCTTATTTAACCATATAATTTGACTACATCATAACATGTTTCAAGATAGCGTTATATAAACCTATTATTTCCTTATTTTAGGACAACGCACTTAATTTAAACGTACGCCACGATATTTTAAGATTACCCCAAAATGACATTTTTCTCAGTGTACCTGCTCCAACCAAAATCCCAAAATCAGCTGGTGGACAACCGCCATCTTGGTGGTAGGAAAATATAGACGATTCAAAAGTACTTAATAATTAAGTTTATTTGAATAAAGCTTATTTCACTCTCACTTTCACTTGTTATTTAGCGACTTAAACAAGGGTCCACTGGTATACTTAAATTTGACAGGACTTAATAATTAAAGTTAAACAACGTTTTTAAGTAAAAAATATTCTAAAATGGCTCTTAATTGCTAGATACTTAAAATTTACGTAACGTTTATAAGTAGGCTGTAATAGGTAAACCATTAACCAACCAATTAGCAATAGGGATGTTGACTATTTTTTTTATTTTATGTTACATAAATTACCTCTCAAAAAAAGAAACATTGGTAAAACAATTAATTCGCTAGCATGAAAACTGCCCGAGATATCACAGTGTGAAATGCACACAAATGGACTCGATCAAAAACGCTCCATACTAATGGCTTGCACGTTATGACGTCACGCCTTGCAAGTTTGTATGCAACGCATAGGAAATTTGTTAAGCAGCTATATTAAATATTGTGTTTATCAAAATGGTTTCTTCGACAAATTTGCTATACATTTTACGGACTAATTAAAGGTATCATTTATTTTAATAAATTTTATACTTTTTAAATGGACTTGTCCACCCAACTTTGAAGGGTCATAAAACAAATAATATGGAATATATAAAACCAAGAGGTATGCAAGCTACTCTAAAAGTTTAATATGTTTACGATTTTTATTAGTATTTCGTTATTTTATTCATTAGTCAACATCCCTATTATTTAGGTAAGTAACTTCGTGCAAGTTTAAAATACTATAAGTACCGAAGGAAGAGTAATCAAAGGAGTTGTTCCATTTTTGTATGGAGGCTGGGCCCATTTGGGTAATTATCGTGGCCTACGGTCATAAAATTATATTTTATGGAAAGAAAACAAAATAAGGAATCTGTCCATGTATAAATATTTTTTTTAAACCTGCAAACATTTTTTATTTATTTTTAAAGTTGGATAGTTAAAGTTAATAAAACAGCCACCCAAAACGATTTTCTACCATGGCAACATCGATTTTTTACTGTCAAATGTCACATTGATGCTGTCAGATGTCAAATAAAATGACAAATGACATATCAACAGCCAATGTAGTCATTTTAATAGAAATAAAAATGCAAAGGAATATCCCGTAACAGCCGGCAGCCGCACAAAATGGATTTTCAGGATTAAATCAACAGTAAAAACTTGTAACAAGCATTAGAATTTATTGATATACTCGGGAGAGTAAAATTAATAGGAAGACACTTTCATATTAAAGCGAAAACATTAAGAAATACACGATGAAGAGCACCATTATTCGAGTTTTTAAATATTTTTTTAAATAAGGAGTGCTTTATTTATTTTTTAGTAATATCGAAATACTTACCTTTTATCTTTAGACCGCTTTACAACAAAACAACCAAACGACGATTTTCAAAACGTGCGATCTGGATCATAAATATCTTACTTTACAGCTTTTTCATGAAATACTTACTCCTAATTAAAGTTACAAAGTAAACAAAACTGCCCACGGAATATAAACACGACTTATTTACTGGCGAGATAATAAAACTATTGAATCATGTTCTATGTGACTTCCACGAGCCGATCGTTATGGGCGAAATCACGATCATTATAATTTATACTTCGGATCGTTGGGTTACCATGTTGAATGGGTAGCTATGGCTATGCACCAACCATGACAGTGGTTTAGGATTGTGACCAAGTCAAAAGACAATGGTTTTTTGAAGAGAAAATAACTTGGTTTCCAGCCAGATGAGACAAGACACCTACCCACGACCTTTGGCAATCTGGGCCAATGGTCTTTGACATGGGCGAACCGAGGGAAGGCAGGGAGGGGCAGCTGCCCCCCTGGATTTTGTTTACCTAGCAACTAACTATCAATTGTTATCAATAAAAGTTCTTATTTGCCATACAATATATTTGATTTACAATAAATTTGCCCCCCTGGCCCAAAACCTGGGTACGCCAAAACGCCCATGGTCTTTGACACGACTGGCCTAAAACAGGAGTGCATTGTGTGTAGGATTCAAGTATGTATGTGAGTTTCTTTATTCCACCATAACTTTACAGATTTGGGTGTGTGAGGTAATGTAACAATCCTTAGGTACTTACCTACACCATGCCGAGTGACACACTGAGAAAAATGTCATTTTGGGGTAATCTTAAAATATCGTGGCGTACGTTTAAATTAAGTGCGTTGTCCTAAAATAAGGAAATAATAGGTTTATATAACGCTATCTTGAAACATGTTATGATGTAGTCAAATTATATGGTTAAATAAGGCAATATTATGACACTTATCATCGTAAAAATTGGTCATCAAAAATAATATTATCTTCTTAATATTATAACACTATGTAATAGAAAATAGCCCACTGTCCTATAAATATGTATGATAATCTATAAATAAGATTATAATTCTAAATCACAATGAAAGTGCCACCTTCCATAAAAAGATGTCATAGTATTTGAGAAGAAGCATCTCTAGAATACGATGACGTCCCCTTATAGTAGTATGATAAAATTATGTGCTAGTTCCTTTTATTTTGAGATTACCTTCACTTAAAATATAAGGAATTGGCATCAAAATTTAAAATGAATCCTACAAAAATACGATTACAGAAACTTATATAAGAGTTTTGGCCAAAATATTATATCGTAAAAATTGGTTATCAAAAATAATATTATCTTCTTAATATTATAACATTATGTAATAGAAAATAGCCCACTGTCCTATAAATATGTATGATAATCTATAAATAAGATTATAATTCTAAATCACAATGAAAGTGCCACCTTCCATAAAAAGTTGTCATAGTTTTTGAGAAGAAGCATCTAGAATACGATGACGTCCCCTTTTATAGTATCAAAATTAAAATGAATCCTACAAAAATACGATTACAGAAACTTATTTAAGAGTTTGCATCAATTTTTGTATGATTCCTAAAAAATACGATGACAGCACGTAAATTCGCCGTTCATTACTCATCGACTTGTCGTTCGTTTTGTATATTCTCTCCATTCAGTCAGTCGAAGTCGCAGAGTCGCAAGGACAGTTTTTAGCGTGTACAGAATTAATTTATATTTGACTATTTTTTTAAATGTGAGTGAGTGCAAAGTGCAATACTTATGGATAAAGCAACTCATGACTTCCTAAAATAATGGAATCTAGCTCAATACTTATATACAACGTTTTGAAGGTAAGTTGCCAATCCTATGTTGTGCGCGTGCGCGTGCACACTTTATTGGGGGGGAAGAAAATTAACTTTTTATATAAAACGTATCATTTTGGAGGACAAAAAAACGTACCTATTTGGGGTAAATTTTAAGTTTCTCTTCATATAAAGTGTACTTATCATTTGAAGGAAAAAATCAAATGATCATATTATTGCCATTGAAATGGACCTAAAACATTGAATTCTTATCACAAATTACATGTTTGATTTTAGCTTAAAATCCGGCGGTCTCGACAGCTTCGAAGCTTCATCTGACACCATTTAAAAGCTGCCCGGCAGAAGCTGAACACCACAAAGCACAAGTTTCTTCGCAAAAAAATAACAGACACACTAGCAGTTTGTGACGGTAAGGATTTATGTAATTATTCTGGTCTGTCCTCGTTTGACAAAAAAATAAATTAATAGTAATGTGTAGTATTATATACAATAAGCATTTTTTTTCAGATACAAAACCAGAGACTAAATTTCATTGCTGTCATATTACTCCTCGGTTGCTTATTTAACATACCTCCTGCGGCTCCTGCCCGTCGCTCCAGGAAAGATTGGCAAACATCACGAGCAGAAATATTGGAAGGATTTGACGGAGACGGTGGGTGTAACCCACAGTATCTTGCAGAATGCTGGGTGGTTCTTATCTTAAGTCATTGAAAGCGAATCATGATTTTACTTATTAAATTATTTTGCATATTTTATGGATTTTCCTAAAGATTGTTCTTAGTGTCATGAGTATAATTAGGTACGTAAGTAAGTTGTGACATGCTAAATAGGTATTTATTTTTAACTATGTAAATTATTTTTGACAAATACTGTGATTGTTATAAGCATAAAGGTACGGGATTATAAGCATAGTGTATTAAGCCGAAAGGGGGGCATTGTACTCATCCATTAAATAACTTTTACTATCGGGTAAACTCTGAAATCGAAAAAAACTGCTGCTACTTAAGGCGGTTGTATGACCGAAAGTGGCGCCCTCAGAGGTTTTTATTTAATAAGTTATTAATAGAAAATTATTTTAATAATGTTTATCGTGGAGATTTTAGGGCCCTTGGTCTAGTATTTTTAGAAGGTATCACTACATGCCCTCGTAGTCATTCGTAGAAGTAGATAGCAAATGTGTCAAAAACGGCCACTTTTAGCAGTTTTACTATCTACTTCTAGCAGTGACTACGAGGGAATGTAACGATACCGTCTAAAAATACTAGACTGTGGGCCCTAAAATCTCCACGATAAATATTTTTAAAATTGTGTATTAGAATTATAATATTAAATATAATTCACCGCTGCACCACTTTCGCTCAGGGTACCACCTTAAGTAAATTTCGTCGAATTATGTTGTGCCCAAAGTAAAAGTTGTTCACCATAATGATAAGCCTGTGTTATTATAATTAAGTACTATTATGTGCTCAATTTGCGAATAGGTAGGTACATTATTTTTGGTGTCTTTTTTTTCTGTTGTACATTACATTTATTAATAAATAATTACTTATATAAAAGTAAAAAAATAATATTGTAAAAATTAACGTTACTTACTTTCAAAAAGAAATATTGATATTGCAATAATTAAAGTTACTTTCAAAAATAAATAAAATTACTCTTGATTACTATTTCTGTTTTTTTATACACGTGTCTTCCTGTTCTCTTTAAGTTTTTAATGCAATTGCATATTGCCAAGTTATGAAGGTACCTATTACTTTTTCTATATTTCACATGCTTTAAATTGTTATTTTTTACTTATGCGCGATCCTCTTTTTTATATTTTAGGAATGTGAATTAGGTAAGAAAGAAGTAGTAGGTACAGTCGTCTTTAGATATATTGTAGCAAATAAGGTGACTCATATCCTTAGTTAAGTCCAACCAATTAAAATAGACTTTTCTTGTGTTTTGGGTAAGATCCTACAATTTAGCAACGATTTCCTCATATCTCCGGTTATATCCTATTACTTTACGTACCTACTATTTATTATTAGGTACATCCTCTTACCTTGGGTTATCCTAGTACAGGCGCCATCAGATATACTGTAGCAGTAAAGGTGATCAAATACTTCTGAACAGTTTAAATATCAATAAATTCCATACAAAGTGTAAACGAAGTGTATGGAATTTATTGATATTTTAAACTGTTCAGAAGTATTTGATCACCTTTTCTGCTACAGTATATCTGATGGCGACTGTACTAGGATAACCCAAGGTAAGAGGATGTAATAATAAATAGCACGTAAAGTAATAGGATATAACCGGATATATGAGGAAATCGTTGCTAAATAGTAGGATTTAACCCGAAATGCGAGAAAAGTATATTTTAATTAGTAGGACTTCACTAAGGATATTAGGAAGTCACCGATAAATAGTAGGAAACAACCGAATATATGAGGAAATAATTTCTAAATAGTAGGAAAAATATTAGGACCTAACTGGAGATATGAGGAAGTCATCAATAAATAGTACGAAAAATAATAGGACATAACTTGAGATATAATGAAAGAATATTATATTTTTTGACATAAGAGGATGTCATCGAGAAATAGTAGGAAAAATAATAGGATATAACTCGATGTACAATGACAGTAACCATAAGTAGTAGGAACGAGCATACAATATTTTATATTGTAGGACGAGCATACAATATAAAAAATATTGTATGCTCGTCCTACCAAAGGTATGGTGACATGTCATCTTAAATACCGTTATCATCAGCAACAGTAGTATCATCGTACTTTTTGATGATATCAGTATACTCCGTGCTTTAAGTGAATCCATCTTATTTTAATCTGAATTCACGTCATTTATGATGGGCATTTTTCTCAGTGCACTGGTTATAGATTTTTTGAAAAAAAAAAAAAAAAAACAAAACTTACCTATGTCGGTTTATTTTTTAGAAGATATAATGGGTAGGTACTATAGTAAGCTATTCTTAAAAGATAGATAGGTAGGTGTATGCCATCTCGGACTTTTTTGTAGATCTATAAAAGAGGAACAATTTCATCATAGATTATTTTGTTACTTAGCTTAAAAGATTTATGCAACGTTTTCGATGCAAGCTCCCAGGTGGCTTTAATTTTCTTTCTGATCAGAAAGCCTAACTTGCAAAACGTCTTGGGGTGAATCAAATTTTTAATGTAAGGAAAAAATCGACCCATGTGTAAATTTTCATAAATTAAAACAAAACTAGATAAATCTTTTGTAAAAAAATCTCGTTTTTACGATATTTAGATTCATAGCCAATAAAACATACTTAGTTTTGTACAAGAATAATCAATAGTTTAAAGAAAGACATTGGTGACCCAGGGGACAATTTTGTCCCCAGCTTGAAAAATAGGAGTTGTCACCTGGGTCACCTATGTTTTTCTTTAGAATCACCATAAAATTTTGATGTCTTTTAAGTTTTTTTATAAGATAATTAGCTGAGAGTATTTGCAAATGCAGATTAACTTCATATAAAAATGGTTCACATAGATATTTTAAGAAATGCAACAAAACAACAAAAAGTTGATTCACCCTTTAACTTCTTCAACAATTATTATCGTCATATTGCTACTGTAGGTAACTTACATATTCATAATTATATTATACTACTTACATCTAATTTATATACAAACATACTTAAAACTATCTTACATATTTATATTTACATTAGACAAAATTATATTGCCTATCTATTTATAAATTATACATATTATTTTATACAAACTAATTAGCACACACAATATTTACATAAACATAAATTAATATTATCAACCGATAATTTATCGGATGATGTGGTACACTCACTAGTCGCGGTGCTATGGACACGCGCAAATTCCATGCCGTTCGACCGGTTTCGCAATACTTGCAGGCGCGGCCGCGGTGCGCCCGCGTCGCCAGTCGAGATCCATACATATTCGCGAAGCCCGTACTCTCGGCGCTCCGCCGCTTGTAATTTTCCCACGCTATTGTATTCGCTTTACGCACCAATTATTATTTGCTACCACTGTTATTCTTCTGTGCTGTGCTGTGTTGTGTAAACTAAACGCTTTGCTTATTTCTATCTTCTACTCTTCCTTCTGATTTTTGTATGTGCATTGTGTGTGCTTGGAACATTATACCTCTTCATGTAAGTTGGACATTTTTATTTGGAGTCATTCCTTTGCACACCATAACTGGTGACTTCCTCCTGAGCAAGCTACGAAAATGAGCCAGCAAAGCGATAGCGATGATTCAGCAAAAACAGTGCGAGAAAGTTCGACGCGCCAAGACGGCAACGAACGAGTGCGCGTTTCCACTGCCTCGTCCGACATTTTTCGTGTGGGAGTTCGTGTCGCACCTTTTTGGCCGGACAAACCTTCAATATGGTTCGCACAATTAGAGGGCCAATTTGCGATCTCGAATATAACAGCGGACTCGACGAAATTTTATTATGTTATTTCGCAACTCGACAACCAATACGCAGCTGAGGTCGAGGATATTATTGTATCGCCTCCGGAGACAAATAAATACCAGAAGCTGAAAAGCGAGCTTATTAAGCGTCTCTCTGCTTCCAAGGAGAAGAAGGTGAAGCAACTCCTTATGCATGAGGAACTTGGCGATAGAAAACCCTCCCAGTTCCTCCGCCACCTTCAAAACCTGGCAGGACCCGGTGTTCCTGAAGATTTTGTGAAGACAATCTGGTCCAGCCGCTTGCCTCACAACATGCAGCAGATTATAGCTTCCCAGACTGCTCCGCTTGAGACCCTAGCTGATCTAGCAGACCGGATTCAGGATATTGCTCCTCCAGCTCCAGCGGTTGCGTTAACTTCTGCTCCCGGCCCATCAGGAAGTACAATGGACGAAATGGTTCGACAGATCGCCGCGCTCACCAGAAAGGTCGATGATCTCATGTCAGACAGATCCAGATCCCGTAACCGATCCCCTTATCGTGCTCGTCGACGTTCATCATCTGCCCGGAGATCCAGTTCCCGGTACGAGAAGCAGCCTCTCTGTTGGTATCACGCCAAATTTGCGAACAAAGCCCACAGGTGCATCAGCCCCTGCGACTTCAAGGCGGAAAACAAGCAGGGCGGTCGATAATGGCGGCTGACGATTGCCCAAACAAAACTGGTCGCCTGTTCGTGACGGACCGCAGATCTAAGGTCCAATTTCTCGTGGATACAGGAAGCGATCTTTGCGTCATTCCACGATCGACATTCCGCGAACGCCGTGCCAAGGTGAACTACCAGCTGTGCGCGGCCAATGGCTCAACTATAGACACTTACGGTACTGTGCAATTAAATTTAAATCTTGGTCTACGTCGTGACTTTGTATGGCAGTTTGTTATAGCCGACGTAACCAAGGCCATTATTGGCGTAGATTTTTTGTCCTATTTTAATTTAACTGTAGACATTAGAAACCAACGCTTAGTAGATAGTGTAACTAATGTATCCACTGTAGCTGCTATTTCTTTTACTGACAGCCTTATTTCAAGTGTGAAGGTCTTGACTGGCGTCGGTAAGTACAGTAGTATTCTCAGTGAGTTTCCAGAAATCACTCGACCAGCGGGTACACCACGCCAAACAAGCCACAACACCGTACACTACATCCGCACCACTCCAGGCCCCCCAGTTTCAAGTAAACCACGTAGATTAGCCCCTGACAAACTCAAAATCGCGAAGTTAGAGTTCGATGCCATGCTAGCTAACGGTACAGCTCGTCCATCTGACAGTCCATGGGCATCACCACTACATCTTGCGCCTAAAAAAGATAATAGTTGGCGTCCATGTGGCGACTATAGACAACTTAATTCCAGGACCATACCGGACAAATACCCTATTCGCCACATCCACGATTTCGCCCATAACTTATCTGGTTGTAAGATCTTCTCGACGGTAGACTTAGTTAAGGCTTATAATCATATTCCCGTCGCGAAAGACGACATCCCCAAAACCGCGATAACTACACCCTTCGGTTTATACGAGTTTCCTTTTATGACATTTGGCTTACGGAACGCCGGTCAAACATTTCAGCGTTTCGCCGATGAAATGACCCGTGGCCTCGATTTTTGCTATCCGTATTTGGATGATTTTTTAGTATTCTCCAAAACAGAGTCGGAGCACGAGGACCACCTGCGCCAGCTGTTCACCAGAATGAAGGAGTACGGCGTGCTGGTAAATACCGCTAAATGTCATTTCGGTCCGCCAGAGTTACCTTTTCTAGGCTATACCATCTCTTCTTCTGGTGCTAAGCCGCTTAATAGCAAGGTCCAGGCGATACAGGACTTCCCCGTGCCAAAGACGGTCAAACAGCTTCGGAGATTTCTGGGCATGATTAATTTTTACAGACGTTTTCTGCCTAACTCTGCCCAAGTTCAAGCTCCCCTGAACGCCTTGTTGACCGGTTCCGTCAAAGGCTCACAGCCTGTTGTCATAAATGGAGATTCGTTAGCCGCTTTCGAGGAGTGTAAGAAAAGTCTTTGCGATGCAGCCTTGTTAGCGCATCCCGATTCTGACGCTAAACTCGCCTTAACTACCGACGCGTCAGATACCGCCATCGGCGCGGTTTTACAACAATATAAAAACGGTTGTTGGCAACCTCTAGCGTTCTTTTCACGCAAGTTGAGCCCATCCCAGCAGAAGTATTCTCCCTACGATCGCGAGCTCCTTGCCATTTATCAAAGTATCAAATACTTCCGATACATGCTAGAGGCCAAACACTTTACCATCTTCACTGACCACAAGCCACTGTGCTACGCCTTTCATGAACGAAAGCGCGATTGTTCACCCCGTCAGTATAGGCACTTGGATTTCATATCGCAGTTCACCACCGACATTAAACACATAGCTGGGAAAGACAATGTCGTTGCCGATACGCTTTCCCGTGTCGATGAACTGCATATGCCAATCGACTTAGAAGCCTTAGCTAAGTCACAATCCGAAGACCCAGAGCTAGCACAGCTCTTGCAAGGCGAAACTTCTCTTCGTTTGGAGAAAGTGAATATCCCTGGGAGTCGTTCATTTTTATACTGCGACGTCAGTTCAAAAACTCACAGGCCTTTCGTCACTAAACAGTTTCGAAAGCAGGTTTTCGACCATCTGCACTGTTTCAGCCACCCCGGTGCCAACGCTAGCGCTAAATTAGTAGCTCAACGATATGTGTGGCCTACTATGCGACGAGACTGTCGCGAATGGTCTAAGGCATGTTTGCCTTATCAAAGTGCTAAAGTGAATCGGCATGTATCGTCACCTCTAGGTACTCTCGATCTGCCGAAAGCACGATTCAAATTTGTCCATATAGACCTCATTGGCCCCTTATGTCCATCTGCCGGTTATCGGTACTGTTTGACAGCCGTCGATCGCTTCACGCGATGGCCGGAAGTTGTCCCTCTAACCGAAATCACGGCGGAGGCCGTTGCTAAAGCCTTTATCTCAGGCTGGGTTTCTCGATTTGGTTGCCCCACCGATATCGTAACCGACCGTGGGAAGCAATTCGAGTCAGCCCTATTCCAATCACTCGCTAAGCTCATTGGTTTTAAACACCGTAAAACAACCGCTTACCACCCTCAGTGCAATGGACTTGTCGAGCGTTTCCATAGACAACTGAAAACAGCAATTACTTGTCATAACGACACAAACTGGACAGAAACTTTACCGTTAGTTTTGCTCGGTATTCGTAACGCGATCAAGGACGATCTGCGAGCTTCCTCTTCTGAACTTTTATACGGAGAGACCTTGCGGATGCCCGGTGAATTCTTTGGTCATAAGACCACATGTCACACCACCGATATTAGAGATTTTTCTGCCCGTTTACGTTCTTTTGCTGAAAACTTAAAACCAGTTCCAACTTCGCATCATAGCTCGAATAAAATATTTGTTTATAAAGATTTAAATACTTCGTCTCACGTTTTCGTTAGAGATGATACTATAAAGGGTTCATTTCAAAATTCTTATAAAGGTCCCTTCGAAGTCTTAAAAAGAGGTCCTAAAGTTTTTAAAATACGTGTGCAAGGGAAGGATGTCAATATTTCTATTAATCGTTTAAAACCAGCATACTTATTAGCTGATAATATTATCCCTTCTAAAAGTTACACGGAACCCGAAAATACCACCCCCAGTTTAAAAACAACTCGTTCAGGGCGAAAGGTAAAATTCACTGATTTCTATCGCCCGTAGACACGGTCTCTGGAGGGGAGTGATGTAGGTAACTTACATATTCATAATTATATTATACTACTTACATCTAATTTATATACAAACATACTTAAAACTATCTTACATATTTATATTTACATTAGACAAAATTATATTGCCTATCTATTTATAAATTATACATATTATTTTATACAAACTAATTAGCACACACAATATTTACATAAACATAAATTAATATTATCAACCGATAATTTATCGGATGATGTGGTACACTCACTAGTCGCGGTGCTATGGACACGCGCAAATTCCATGCCGTTCGACCGGTTTCGCAATACTTGCAGGCGCGGCCGCGGTGCGCCCGCGTCGCCAGTCGAGATCCATACATATTCGCGAAGCCCGTACTCTCGGCGCTCCGCCGCTTGTAATTTTCCCACGCTATTGTATTCGCTTTACGCACCAATTATTATTTGCTACCACTGTTATTCTTCTGTGCTGTGCTGTGTTGTGTAAACTAAACGCTTTGCTTATTTCTATCTTCTACTCTTCCTTCTGATTTTTGTATGTGCATTGTGTGTGCTTGGAACATTATACCTCTTCATGTAAGTTGGACATTTTTATTTGGAGTCATTCCTTTGCACACCATACTACCAACTTCCAAAAAATCTCAACTAATTATACACTATAACCTTCCTCAAGAATTACTCTATCAATTGGTGAAAACCGCATGAAAATCCGTTCAGTAGTTTCGGAGTTTATTGCGAACAGACAGACAGACAGACGCGGCGAGGGACTTTGTTTTATAATATGTAGTGATATTTAGTAGTGATAAAAAGTCTGCCAGAGTTAGGTATTCCTTCAATGTAAGTATGACATTCGATAGAAAATTATATGAATAGTAAGACAGGAAGAAAAGTCCTTATCCGTGATCTTCCACACAGGTTACGTACTAGTGGGTAGGTAAGGAGTAAAGTACATGGGCGTACCCAGGTTCTGGGCCAGGGGGGACAAATCTATTGTATCGCCCCCAGGGGGGGGGGGCAAAATTATTGTAAATCTAATACTTATATTATATGGCAAATAAGAACTTTTATTGATAGCAATTGATAGTTAGTTGGAGGTAAAAAGAAACAGGGGGGGCAGCTGCCCCCCTTGCCCCCCCCCCTCGGTACACCCATGTAAGTACCTAGGTAAGTAACCTTTAATCTATGTTTTAACGTTCACTCGTCCATGTGACTGCAAACGCAATATTGAATTTATACCTTTATTTGCATACCCTACTTAAAGTGATATTGTGTCAAATTACATTATTAACATAGAACGAAATCTTCAAACGCACTTGACCTGTTTTTCCGACATGAAATATTTCAGTACTTAACAGATTTTTTATGATTGCACTTTCAACGTTGGTTTCATGTTCGTAACGTAGCTCAACTCATCATCCAAAGTCTATTTTTTCGCCATGAAATTTTTCAGTAAGTATTTCTATCATTCAACTTTCAGCATTTGTTACATGTTGTATATTCGTCACGTAGCCCACTCATACATCCAGAGCCTACTTCCTCCGTGCCTGATCTCAAAACACAACCGTTGTTCTAAACTAAAGGTGATAAGTCTTATCACATCCGCCACAACCGACGCGCGGTCACGTAGTGCGCCGAACAATGTAGCAACTCATGAGGACAAAGACATTAGAGCTGCCACAATGGGGCTCACAGCCCGCCGGAAACGCGTCACGGGAAAGTATTGTTTCTGGTTATGATTGTTAATTACTGTTTCTCACGTTATATTATATTTATTGTGAATAGGATATTATCATGAGTTGTAAATAATTTATCAAAAAATTATTGAGTACCTACCAAGGTTCCCGTTTCAGTCATAATTAATAAATATAGATCAGCCATTTTTAATGTCCCCACTGCCGGGGGACAGGGCCTTCCTTATGGGTGGTATATGGGCCAGAACCCATCACGCAGGCCCAATGTGGATTGGTGGGTGTTAACGACTGCAAATGCAGCCGGGACCAACGCATTAACGTGCCTTCCGAAGCACGGAGGAGCTCGGGATGATTAACTTTTGGTCACCCATCCTATGACCGACCCTTGCGAACGTTGCTAAACCTCCGCAACTTAACCTAATGGTGACCTAATGGTCACATACAGAGCTCTAATTCTTAAGTACTTAATGTTGTATCAAAACTTAGTTAATAATAGGGGTTAACACAGAGGCTCTCATATCTTCTATTATGATAAAGATGCTTCAATTATAGGGGAGACCGGTCTAAAACCGTATAGCTAAGAACAAACCTATATAAAATCGAAATAAATGAAAGTTACATATTGATAATTTAACTCGTTTATTAGAGACTGTCATTGGCTATATAAATTTACAAAAAATAAAACTATAATCAGCATAATAACAAAAAATAATCAACACAAACTAAACCTCGACGAATTACGATTTTGCCCCGGGGGCTGGACGTATACGTTATCAACCTGAAACCAAAGAGTCCCAGCTTTAACTGTTAGTAGATTCCTATATTATTCCTTAGCATTTTGAAGAAAACTTGTAAACAAAAACATCAATTTGGCGTAGTTTCGGGTCAAATCCGTATACTGATTACTGGTCGATATTACCCCTTACGGTTTTGCCCCACCTACCAAAACAATATTATTTAACATTAACTTGTCATTACAATGCAGATCCGGAACCAAAACTTTGTTGATGATTAAGTAAAAATACAAAGTTTCAGGTTAATAACATTGCATTTACCTATAAATAGGTAAAAGATTTAATTGTGAATATATTATGATGACAATAGAATTAGATCAAAACACCTCCAAATAATATTTATGTGATTTAAGGTTAAAGCTCGTGCCTGCAGCTACAAATGTCTGTTGACAGATTGATCCTGTTGGCTACTTGCTAATGATCGGCAAATGTGCGGCTTATTCAAAATAATAACAGACACAGCTATACCGTACGGTTTTACCCTGGTATACGGTTTTGTACGGGTCTCCCCTACCTACATGTTATTATTATGATCATGTCGGCTCACTATCAGCAATTAAAATATTTTTGATTTTCTTTGCTGAACGTTAAAAAAAGTATCTTGGAGTTACTCTTTTTTTCGTTGAAATGACCGCTTAATTCGTTGTAACTTTTTCACTTAACACACAATGGAATTATTTAGCTGAGTTTAAAAAAAATTGTGCATAAAAGTTTTAAAACATTGACGGTTATGGTTTTTAGATAAATTAAGACTACATGGAGAAGAATTTGCATTTTCCATTTTCCAAACGGAAATTTCATACTTAAACCCCTAATAAATACTGTCTTAATGTATTTTTATCATACGTTATTTTGAGATACTACTGTGTACGTGGTTAAGACGATGACTTAAAGTATTGCAACTTAAAAAAGCAACAAGTCACTATAATATTGTATCACATATAAAAAAAGGACTTACAATAAATCAAAGTGCAATTCAACTCGGCAATTAGCAAACCCTTAGCCCACAACCTATCCGAAGAAGAGGTACATACCTACCTCCATTAAAACGCACGAAATATTGTGTACAAAGACTAGGAATCATTAATATCTGTCAAGTAACTCCACCCATTCGCGCCGTTATCTATAAAAGCCACGCCAATTTGAACTCTAAGATGAAAAGCATAACGACGAGACACAAGCCACTCCTGCCTTTTAGAAGGGCAGTGTGTCTAATGTTTTCGTATAACAAGGTATGTGCCGTTACCGGTTTCTACGGTTTGAACTTTGAAGTTACGAACAATAAAGATGATAACATGAAAGGAACGGATAGTTTCTTTAGAAGAAATAATACGTATAGCCTTGGCACGAACAAACATCTAAGTATAGCGAAAAAAACGCGCGTTAAAAAAGTTCGATAGAGTATTATGTATGGGGAAATTGTATATCACCATCTACCGCTGAAAAGCGAAATGAAATTTTTCATCAGACAACAGTAACAGTATCGAGTATCGAGTACTCTATCGAGTACTTTTACGCGCGTTTTTTTTCTCGATAGATAATCGTACTAAGGTACCGAGCAATTGAAAGTGGTTGTAATTACTTACCTACACATAGGTAGGTTACTAATATTATACCTACAACGTTTTACAAAAAAAACCCTATAAGTAGACGAATATTGAAGATAGGGTACCAGTACGATGCATACCATCCCGAAAAAATATTGAAAACCGACACTTTTTTTGCAAAAAATAATTTTTTTCATGATAAACTGCGTTGTGGCAGGCAATTCTAGACCTAAAATTGTGTTTTGCTTTTGCCCACTAATGGGATTGATTATCGAAAACAAAGTCTATTGTGTCTAGGGTTGTCACTTTGTGCAGTTTTCCATACAAATAATAATTGACCGAGCGAGCACGAAGTGCGAGCGAAGCGTCTCTGCTTCAGCTTGGGCAAAAATTCTTTCGTATGTCCGGCTGTCTGTTCCAACCTACAGGTCGCATTTCTCAACCGATTCTCGTGAAATTTTGTGAGCAGGTTCGAAGTTTAAATATAATTTTTTTGTCGAGCCAGTTATTTGAAATTTTTCAAAACGGCGGAAAAATGTTAAAAAAACAGAGTTCAGGTCGCTTTCCAGCTCTGCCTGTTCCCTATAGGACGCATTTCTCAACCGATTCTCGTGAAATTTTGTGAGAAAGTTTGAAAATAATATGAAATTTTTTTCTCACGCCAGTTTTTTTAATTTTTTCTAATTGGCGGAGATATGTTAAAAAAACAGATTTCAGTCCAGTTTTCCAGCGCTGTCTGTTCTCCTCTACAGGTCGCATTTCTCAACCGATCCACGTGAAATTTTGTAAGCAGGTTTGAAAATAACATATAATTTTTTTGTCACGCCAGTTTTTTGAAATTTTTCTAATTGGTGGAGATATGTAAAAAAAACATATTCCAGTCCAGCTTTCCAGCGCTGTCTTTTCTCTTCTACAGATAGCATTTCTCAGCCGATTCTCGTAAAATTTTATGACCAGGTTCAAAAATTATTATTTTTTTGTCTAGCCCGTTTTTTGTTTTTTTTTTAATTTCGGAGATATGTATAAAAAACCATATTTCAGTCCCGCTTTCCGGCGCTACCTGTTCTCCTTTACAGGTCGCATTTCTCAAACGATTTCCATGAAGTTTTGTGAATATATTTGATAATTATGTAGAATTATTTTGTCGAGACAGTTTTTCGATATTTTTCAAAATGGCGGAGATATTTAAAATAACGTATTTTAATCCGGCTTTCCAGCTGTCTGTTCTCCTCTCGGGTTGCATTTCTCAACCGATTCCCGTGATTTTTTGTGATCAAATTTCATAATTATATAGAATTTTTATGTCGAGACTGTTTTATTAAATTTTTCAAAATGGCGGAGATATTATATTAAAGAAACATATTTCAGCTGCTTTGAAAAATGTTCTAAAATTATTTCAAAAATGTTTTGTTACCCTTATCAAGACGCATATTCTTCAATAGGTACTAATATACAGGTTGTCCCTAAACTGCCACACGGAGATAAAGTAGGTATGTACCTTAAATATTGGAGGTAGGAAATTTTACTGAGAGAAGACTTCATTTTGATTTTTAAAAGTGGAAAGGGTGAACATTGACTCGCGAGGCCTACAGCTCACAGAGCCACTAGTAGTAGATTGTTATACAAGACGCTAAAATGACAGTATGTAATTATAGAAAAATTCTAAAGATTTCGCGCCATGGTACCTTTTTTAATTTCTGCTGTAGCGGCTAAGCAACACAATCACGCATTCTACGATTCACTCTGTGCACAGAGTATAAATAAGTCTATGATTTCTTCTTCTTATTTTTGTTATGGCAATCTACTCCTCTTCAGAGAGTAATTTTAGCCAGTGTCAAGTGTAATGATTTCACCGAAGAGATGCTTTTTCCATTTTCAAAAATACGAATGAGAAACAGTATAAAGTCGAGCGAGTCTTTATTCGTGTTTATGAATAAAAACTTTTTCGTTTTAGTAGGCTCATTGGTAATGGTAATAGATAAACATTAAAAAACAAAAAACTTTATCCCCTAGAGGTTATTATGCTATTTTATCTATATCGATGATTTTATCTCAGCTCTTGTACGTTACAATGACGGACTTTTTGAGCAAGAGGAGTGAAAACAAAATTTTACGGGTTATTATGAAACTCTATTATGTGAAATGTTAATTCGTAGGTACTTTCGTTTTAGTAAGTGAAAAATAAGTTTTTATCTAGCGTATTAATAGAATTTAAAAGCGTTAAAGCCTAATTTCTGTATTTTTTTATTAGTTCATAATTATCATCACTCGTATTTAAATAGATAATTGGTTTTATCCCCACCTTTACACCTTGAAAGTTACAAACAAAACAAGCCAAGTTTTCTCATTCCATGTTCACAATTCAAATGAGGCAGACGTGTGCGAGGGCGGCCGTAAACCGAAAGAACCGGGTATTGTGACGTAGCCAATGGAAACTTTTTATTGCCACCATGAAAGAGCTTTTGCCGGCGCCCCTACTACGTGACATGGCTGAACAAGTCGGTGGGAAAATGGTATCTAGTATATTTTCTTGATGGGGTTTTCTTATAAAGCTTGAAGTTTAAGTATTGGATTAGAAGACAGTAAAAATATGAATAGAACAATCTCTCCATTTTAAATTCAACATTATACTAAACATAATTTATATGTTCAATAACTTTTGCATGTTTTGCAGTAAGTAACAATCATAAATCATAATAATACTATATTGGGTACTAACTGAAAAATATAAATAGGTACTAACTTTAGGCTCTGTGAGCTGTAAACGTAGCATTTGAAAAGGCTGTTTTTTTTTCTAAAAATTTCAAATAACTGAATCGACAAAAAAATTGCCTGTGCATCCGTGCGCATTGTGAGACCTCATAGTACCTAATCTTTGTGAATACGAGTGCTAGAACCCTTGGTAAGTACCGTCAGCAAGACAAGTGTTACGTTTAAGACGGGTATTAAGATAAGACGGTCGAGCTCGTGACGTGACTTATCCAAACTGTAGTCAAGGTGTTAAGTCAGAACTACGTACACATAATTCTGAAGTGTGTTCAAAACAAACGTAATTGTAAGTTATATTCTGCTTATGACTTTAAAACTGTTTTACACAACTCCATTCAATTTAAGTTTTTAGTACGATGTTGTTTTAGTGCCAGAATTGAGTAAAATTATAATCAAGAAAGTGGGAGTAAAATAAAGAAAGTAAGAATGGGTAAAAAAACAATGCCTATTCTAATATTCCAAGAAAAAAATAATTTTATGTTTTTTTCAACACAAACTAACAAATTTAAAAAAGGTAGCCCCAAAATGCACGCTGGCGGCGGGCGCGGCGCCAACACAAAGATTCTAAAATATTCTAATTTTCTACGCATATACGAATTACGAATAAAATTAGTTTGCGCTCGATAAATGTAGGCATAGTATATTTACAAACCATAGCACCACATAAAAGGTTTCGAAAGTACGGTCAGCAACGAAAGTTGTTTAACACTTTAGTACTTTTAATAGTAACTTTTTTGACTAATGTTTCAAACCGTGAGACACCTGTTAAAACAGTTTCTATCACAGAGTACCAAAGCGTTAAGCGACTTTCATTGTTGACTGTACCAACAATTAAAAACATTTTATTTTTCATTCTCAATACTTAATAGGTATCAAAGTCTTATTTTATCTTTAAAGTGAAATCCCCTATGAGTTAGCAACAGAATTTACTAAATTGTAAAAACCAAATAAAAAACACCCGTTTGAACTAAACTTAAGTTTGAGTTGCACTAGCTTACTTTAACAATAACAAGCTTGTTAAAGTACCGGTTAAGCACAAGTTAGCCAAAAAAAGACCGCGTGGCCAGCCAGCATGATGTCCTTTGACAAGTTCGACTTGACCAATAGGTAGCATTATCATTTGACGATAACTTTAACTTTGACAGCGTTTTGGTGCAACTCACACTAATCGCCTCAGCCAATTTCACCAAAATTTCAAATTTAGTTCGACTTTGACGTCGACTTTGATCTCTTGTTACTTCAAATTAATACATGATTTTACGAGGTAACTATTCTTTATTACATAAATTGCAATTTTAACTATTTTTTTTTATGACTGTGGCAGCCTTTAACTAGCTTAGTGACTTAATCGCGTTTAAAATCAATGGTGAAACGCTCAAGTCTTTTCCTAACTACAATGGGGAATGTCCGAAAAATATCAAATTGGCTGAATATTTTTTTGAATTAAGTCATGGAAAAAAGATTCAGAATTTTCGGTTGCGTGAATTTTTTAAAAAAATTCAAAGTCTCTTCGATTTCACAAATGTACAAAAGTAACAGCAGAATGGAATTTATACCTTTCTGCTGTTACTTTTGTAAAGGTATAAATAAAAAAAAAAGTTTGTGATGAAACTTTTTTTAATTCCATGTTGTGATTGTGTCAGGTGGTGGCAAAGATATAAATTCCATTCTGCTGTTACCTACTTTTGTATAAAGGTACATTTGTGAAGTCGAAGAGACTTTGAATTTTTATTTTTTTTTCTGAAACTTTTTTACTAAGGAAGCTTATTCCTACCTATAAATAAATATTCAGCCAATTTGATTTTTTTCGGACATTCCCTATTCGATCAAGATAGTTAAAAAAGTTACAGCTGCATGGCATAAGCTCATGATACTGTTTTAATTTGGTCGCGTTGTAAGTTAGGAAAAGAACTTAGTGCAAACGGGTGCTATTGTTGTTGTTAATCTAAAATCAACATCCATCTTCGAAAACATAACCCTTTCTTTGCAATCGGGTAAAAACAAACAACCTACGGTTTTGTTGCTTCTACGTTCGAGTTGTTTTTCGACAGTCGCGTAAACATTAAACCTAAATAATATAACAATATGTTTTAATAAGAAAGGTTTTATTACTCGAATACTATAATAGTAGTATCTCATTAATATTTACAAATAACCTGGTGGCGCAATGCCATTGTGAATATAATTGTTTTAGATTTAGACAATCGATGATCACATCGATTACCTAGGTCTCGACATTCTTAGTGAAAACTCGATTCATGCGATTCTTGTATAAAATTCATTGTATGAGTGCAATTATATTAAACCTACTCGGAAAAGTACCTACGTGGCCTTTTTGTAGGTACTAAAAATAATAAAGATACCACAACGAGGAACTTCTATATTCTTTACCCTGGACAGCGTCCCATACGAGAGTACTTGTCAAGACTAATCAAACGAGCCCAATATCCACGATAGGATTGTATGGTTTTATTACAGAGTTTCTGTGGCCCTCTTCCTGTTCCGTCATCAGACCCTGGACACTATCTCCCAACAGAGTACTTGTCAAGACGAATCAAACGAACCCAATATCCACGATAGGATTGTATGGTTTTATTACAGAGTTTCTGTGGCCCTCTTCCTGTTCCGTCATCAGACCCTGGACACTATCTCCCAACAGTGTACTTGTCAAGCCGAATCAAACGAACCCAACATCCACGATAGGATTGTATGGTTTTATTACAGTGTTTCTGTGGCCCTCTTCCTGTTCCGTCATCAGACCCTGTACACTATCTCCCAACAGAGCACTTGTCAAGACGAATCAAACGAGCCCAATATCCATGATAGGATTGTATGGTTTTATTACAGTGTTTCTGTGGCCCTCTTCCTGTTCCGTCATCAGACCCTGTACACTATCTCCCAACAGAGCACTTGTCAAGACGAATCAAACGAGCCCAATATCCACGATAGGATTGTATGGTTTTATTACAGAGTTTCTGTGGCCCTCTTCCTGTTCCGTCATCAGACCCTTGACACTATCTCCGAACAGAGTAGGTACTTGTCAAGACGAATCAAACGAGCCAAATCCTCGGGGAATGAGATCCTCAGGGAAAAACCCAAATTTTTTAGACGTGGGTCTTTGAATCGCTTACTGTGCTTAAAAAAATGCATTCCAGATGACATTATAGTTGCCGATTGATTTAGAAACATTTGCTAGCCAAAAGTTGCTGACCAATTAACCATTTTGGCTGACCGGATAGATTTTTCTGCTCACCAAAAACACCCATTAAAAATGTGCAAAAAAAAAACTGTCAAGAACTTGTTTAACAAAATTAAACGTGCGCAATTGTATAATTTAGACAATTGAATATTCAGACAGAAAGTGGTTCAAATAATCTTGTATAAAAACTTGAACGCTAATTGAAACATGTCAATTTAGTACAATAATAGTATACTATTTCACATGTTTTAGTGTTCCCAAGCGCTTGCGCATATCGTTCGTTAAGCGTTATACAAACACGCGAAAATTGTTGAATATTTCGTGTCAAAACATGTAATACCTATGTGTAGATTTTACTCGCCTTCCGTATTTTGTAACATAAATATTAGAAACTGTACTAAAATTGGGAATAAAATATTATATCACAGTTATTAAGAATGTTGTCAAAAACGGACTGTGGTAGTAGGTTGCTAAGTACAGGGTAGGCCAATAATCAACGAAAAATCTAATTTTCGAATGAAATTTTTACGCTTAATGAATATAAAAGTGCTATTTATTATATTTCTTAGAGTAAAAAAATAGTAAAATTTCTGTTATTTATTTTATACTTAGTAGCATCAATCAACGGAAATAGAAAACGTAATATAAAAATCTAACACTAAAAGACTGTTAAAAAATGGCCCGACAACAATAAACGAAAACCCACGAAATAAAAATCAAAAAGTTAATGAACTGAAAAGCTGTGCATCTGTGCATGTTTTGTTCATGTTTAGTTTCTCAATCTTATGTGATTCTCTTGACTGCAATGCAAGAGTTATTTATCGTAATGCATTTTTAAACCTCACTGACCCACCGCGTCGAGTCGTATAAATTCTAGGCGCATCATTTTATTCTCATTGGCCGGTTAATCAACGCGCATGTATATGCGCACGGCACGCGTATTACCATGCTCAACGATTCCGAGAAAATTTTCGCGGTGACACGAACACTTGGGTTTCGGTATACGCTGCTTGGGTAGTAGGTGCCTAATTAGAACGATAAAGGGCGCATATGAATTGAATCCGGTTGATTTAGCATAGAAGTCTTGTATTAAGAAAACAATGGGGAATGTGTCAAAATAACAAATTAGTTGATTTTTGTATAGGTAAAAAAAATACCTTATTACTTAGGGTGGATTCGACCAAACTTCAAAATAAACGGGAATAACTATACGAAGAATACAGTCATCTATTCCACGAATTTTTTCTCGAGTAAAGAAATGGTCATTTTTCCATGCAATCCAAAGATAAGTTACTCTTGGGATTCTTATTTCTTTATAAGGGTGGATTCGTCCAAACTTCAATATAAACGGGAATAACTAATATACCGTGGTTAAGCGCCTGGCCCAGCGATTGCGGAAGTTAAGCAACGTTCGCAAGGGTCGGTCGGTCATGGGATGGGTGACCAAAAATGTATTATCTCGAGGTCCTCCGTGCTTCGGAAGGCACGTTAAGCCGTTGGTCCCGGCTGCATTTGCCGTCGTTAACACCCACCAATCCGCATTGGGCCCACGTGGTGGGTTATGGCCCATCCTCCTTACCACCCATAAGGAAGGCCTGTGCCCCAGCAGTGGGGACTTCAAAAATGGCTGATGGACAAACTATAGGGTATGTAATTGGTAATTATAATAAAAATGTAACTATAACTAATACCTACCTATACCTATTTAAGTACACTTACTATAAGCGGAAAAGGTATTCTTACTAATATTATAAATGCGAAAGTCCGTTTGTTTGTTACGCCTTCACGTCTTAACTACTGAACCGATCATCATAAAATTTTACATACACGTTGTCAGGGGTAAAGAGATAAGGACATAGGGTGTATTTCATCCAAAAAAGGTATTGTTCCCGAGGGATTGCAAAAAAACTTTCCACGCAGACGAAGTCGCCGGCGGGCGCTAGTTGGTTCTAAATATTTATCTACATTTTGCACATTTGCCTTTGTGCAATCGGCCATTAAGCAACCCTAGCATTAGTTAAGTACCATCTACCTACTTCAAAATAAACAAAAAATAAGTAAGACAAGTAGAAGGAGTATTGTTAGGCCATAATCCCACGAAACCATAAAAATAATTCGACACCGGATCCTTCCGAGACGCAAGTCAACAAAATGTGACACATATTAACATATAATTAAGATATATAATCGTGTTTAAACAATAAAGTAATAACGACCTAAATGGCACTAAACGTATCACATTTGCACATCCGCCCCAACATCAATTACGTGCGGTGAATAGGAAATCTGCACAAGTTCCATTGAAGTCGGAAATCCTGATGATTCTGGCCATCTTGCTTTAAATGATTTGGATAAATATTCACAAGATGGTTATCACGTTCAGTCAAAAAAGGACAAACGGAAAACGAGAAACAATACAATATTTAAAAAAAAAAAAAAAAACAACAAAAAAGTATAAATTAATTTATTCCGTAAAGATTTATAATTTATATTACCTACAGAAGTTTTAATCCTAAAAACATGGGTCGCATTTTGTAAGATTTAAATATCATCAATGTCACTTGCATGCACCCCAAATGCGCCCCACGTTTTTAGGTTTAAAACTTCTTTATACCTATGGTTGTAATCTTTCCGAGAGAAATTATTTCATGCTTTTCAGTACGTTAAAAACGTGTTTTTTATGAAAACAAGTTTTTTTTAGTAAATTATTATTTTCTGCTTTTTAGTCAACAAGTTAAAACTAAAAACACACACTCTTATATTAGATTACTTGTCAAGACGATTCAAACGAGCCCAAACTCGATGGGGGTTGTGTAGTATTATTATAGAGTTCCTATGAATAGAATAGAATAGAATAGAATAGAAACATTTATTTGTGTTAAACATGGTTTTACAAAGATGGTACTTATAAGTTAGGAAGTTCTCACATTTAGCCAAAATTTGGCATACAAATAATATTAGATACATAAGTTAAGTTTAGGTCTACAGCAGCTACGTTACAACTTAGGTCAAATAAAGATTCTAATTTAATACATTTATTTAACATTTTAAATATTCGTCAATCGAGTAAAAAGTATTTTGAGTCAACCATTTCCTTAGAGTCATCTTGAACTTATTAAATGGGAGTACTTTTATAGATTCTGGAATCTTATTGTAGATTTTTATACACATTGAGTAACAATTTCTATTAAAACACACAGTTCGCGGCGTAATATCTAATACCAGTCTATGAGGGTTTCTAGTGTTACTTTTATAGTAGTCCTTTGCTTCAATGAAAAATCCGTAGTTAAGTTTGACGAACTTAGCTATCTCAAGTATATATATAGAAGGCAGCGTCAATATGCCCAATGAGACGAAACAAGGTCGGCATGATGTATCCGGTGTTATACCACATAGAGAACGAACGCACCGTTTCTGAGCCAAGAATACCTTTTTAGCATCTACACTGTTTCCCCAAACTATGATGCCATACCTCAACAACGACTCAACGTATGCGAAGTACGCTGTGAGAGCGGTCTCTCTACTAGCAATTTTCGTTAATTTGTAAAGAGCGTAAGAAAAACTATTTACTTTCTTTCGAATCACCTCTGATTGTGACTTCCAATTCAATTCTGCATCCAGGAGAATACCTAAGAATTTTACATGGTAACTGCTTTTAAGCAATTTACCATTATAATTTATTTCTGCATGTCTATTTTTAAAATTATTAAAATTAATTAAATGAGTTTTATTAATATTTATTTTCAAAGTATTATTATTTAGCCATTCATTTATTCGTTGTAATGTAATTATTATGTCAAGATTATGCTGTTCAATCGAAGCATTTTTGTTAGTCGTAACTATGACTGATACGTCATCGGCAAACAGAATAGACTTATGCATTATATTTTCCGGAAGGTCATTTATGTAGAGCAAAAACAAGAGGGGACCTAGTACGCTACCCTGTGGCACGCCATGTGTGTTTTTCTTTGAATTTGATCTACTACAGCGCACTGTGTCATGCTCATCAAGATATGTAATTTCTACACATTGTCGTCGATCTCTCAAGTATGACTGAAGCCATTTTTGTGCTGGTCCTCTGACACCGTAGTACTCTAGCTTAGATAAAAGGTTTTCATGTGTCACAAGATCAAATGCGCTTGTCATATCTAGGAACAGTACTGAGGTATATCTTTTGTCATTAGTGCTACGCAAGACCCTCATATCAGACCCTGGAAACTATTTCCCAACAGAGTACTCGTCAAGACGATTCAAACGAGCCCAAACTCGATGGGGTTGCATAGTTTCAATATTAGTGCTGTACACGCATGGCCTTCCGGCTTCATCATCAGACCCTAGACCTCATCTCCCGTCAGATAGGTACAATTCTAAAGAGCCCAAACACGATATGGAGTTTCATCATAGAGTTCCTGTGGCCTCCTTCCGGCTCCATCATCAGATCAGCTCAATAACACCATAATATTGCATTGCTTTCCAATTCTAACCGTTCGAAGTGTCAAGTCTCTATCTCATCGGGAAGCTAGTAAGTATATCGTTTGCAAATCTTGTGTGGATAAACAAACAAGATAGGGGTCAGGCAACCTAATAAAAACGTGTTTAAAATAAAGTCAATGTGGAATCAAAAGTAACGATAAAAAAGAACATAGACAGACTAATTAAACTTACTCATCAATTAGAATTCTCGAAAAAAATTGCAGATGACTATACTTTGGGCGAGTTAACACTTAACCTGCAATTTCGCCGAGAACAGATAGAATACTCGAACCTAGGACATAAACAGAACCGCCTCGGTGGCAGTAAGTGCTCTGGTCGTGGGGAAATTCTTCCACGCCTTATTTAGTATGTTTGTCGGCTGTATTTACGAGGACGAGATGACAGACGTACGGGGACATACGGGTAGGAAGAACGGCAAGCTACGCTAATCAAAGCCTCTTAGTTATCTTACGTGTCGTGAAAATTTTGAGTGACAAGTTTTGCTTCGAATCTCGTTTGCTGCCACGCGAATAACGATATGCACATTTGTGCTACCTTTAATATATTATGAAACTAATGAAACGCTTTGCTGATACAAATAGACTTTATGTAGAGCATGACGTTTCCTTTCACTTCTTGCACTAATATTAGGAATCAACCGTTAAAGCTTATCAATTGTGAATTGAATTACTGTTATTAGGGATTGTTTGTTGAATAGTCTACGTTCAGTACTTGCTTTATGCAAACATTGCAACGGCTTTGTGATTTCAACTGAGTTATTTAATCAGGAACTAAATATAATATCAAATACACACAATGTGTAAACTTTAACAGCCTTACCACAAAACACTGTTTAACAAGTGTTCACTTTTTTGACAATATTGTTTGATAGAGACAGGATTACATTTAAACAGTGTTTTAAAACCTTTTGTGGTAAGGCCGTTAATTTTTACAACCAAAAATTGCGATGCTCAATTTTCAAAGTACCTTTGCCTAAATTGCTTGCCATCCTTTACAACCGTGCGTCGCAGTTATCTAAGGATTAAGCTTCTCTAATTGCGAAGTTTACGATTTCATCCTGAAGCCGCATTGAGTTGTCTACATTGTGATTCTTGCGCTGACAGCTTTATCTGGCAGAGTCAGGACCAATTGCCGAGTATGCCCTGATAGCCCGTACACACATTTGTCGAAATTACTAAGGAATCTGCAGTGGTGACATTAATTTTCTGATTGAGGGTTGTTGGGGAGATTGAGTATTTTAGATGTCAAAAAATTTTTAGTTCGTTTGATCTCAGATCAATAAAGGTGTTATAGTTTTGTAGCATTTTCAGCGATTTTAAATTTAATTTTGTGGTTTCTTCCAAAATAGTGTAGGAACTTGTAATAAGAATTGTGTGTATTTTATCACTTTTTCTTCAATACAAAAAGATGATATTCAAATAATAAGAATGGGTTACAAGGTGTGCACTAAATGAAATAAAAATGGTACTTATGATGTTCTAGAATATGCAAATAGCCATGTACGTATGACTGATTTCGACCCCATTTTTGACATAGGTAAGAGATAGGTATTTGTTTACAAAGATTGTTTTCTAAGCTTCCACTCTTTGAAACTATCTTGTTATTTCATTATGTCATTAGTACTTATAGCTAAATGAAACTTGCAAGATTGAAACTCGAAGCGGCTAAAAATATAAAGATTGTATTTTCCGGTAATGATGTTAAAACGTCGATATATTTTTTATAACATTATCTATAAGGAAACCCCTTTGCGTACGATTATCTTGAAGGCATCAAGCAAATGGAGGGAAACGTATTAAACTTGATTTAACGATCAGTATTTACAGATGATTTTTTTATAACTGAATATGATATTCGAATGATAGCTTCGCAAGTGGAGTGTTAAAAACAGAAATGCGTTTTTAATAGTGACCTTTAATGGTTAGGAAATAAGGAATCGAAATCGTCACTATTAAAACTATGGGGTTTCTGTAACCGCAGACATTGTATCGATCGGTGAACGTTGTATTCGAATAGAGACCTTAATTGTATAGGGTTAAGATTGTTTTAGCTATCCTGGGTTGTAGTTATAAAGCTTAATGGGCCGGCAAGTTTTTTTTGCCCGAACAGTTTTTATTTCGCGCGATTTTACGAGCTTCGTTGTTTTACGAGCACCGTTCGTATCGCGGAGAGTTGCATCGTATTTTATAATACGTATACTTTAATTTCACCGCCAGAAAACCATAAAAATATGCAAATGCGGTATAAAAGTTGTACGAACGACAATAAAATGCTATAATCTGAACTAACGTAGCTGGTGTCGATGTTGGTCATTGTAGGAATTTGTTTATTTGATGTGATTGTGATATGTAAGCTTAGAATAATAACACCTAGAAGCCGTGTCCTTGTATGCAAAGTGAGGCAACTAATACTAAGCCAGTATGGCTTAGTTTTCAGATTTATATCCTTCATACGTTACCTAATCGTAACTAAAATAATATAAACTAATTGACCGAGCGAGCACGAAGTGCGAGCTTGAGCTTGCTTGAAAGTGCTTCAGCTTGGGCAAAAATTCTTTCGTATGTCCGGCTGTCTGTTCCAACCTACAGGTCGCATTTCTCAACCGATTCTCGTGAAATTTTGTAAGCAGGTTTGAAAAAAACATATATTTTTTTTGTCACGCCAGTTTTTTGAAATTTTTCTAATTGGTGGAGATATGTAAAAAAACATATTCCAGTCCAGCTTTCCAGCGCTGTCTTTTCTCTTCTACAGATAGCATTTCTCAGCCGATTCCGAATTTTTTTGTCGAGACAGTTTTTCGATATTTTTCAAAATGGCGGAGATATTTAAAAGAACGTATTTTAATCCGGCACTGTGTGAAATTATGTGTATTTGACGTTGTACGGCCCTTTAAAGGGTGAACATTGACTCGCGAGGTCTACAGCTCACAGAGCCACTAGTATAGTAACTAATCTAATAAATGTAGGAAAATTGAAACTGTTTTGTACTTATTCGGTATGATTAGGTAATAATTTGGTAATAATGGACAATAAAAATCTGAAAACGGGGCCATTTTGGCTGTTTTAGTTGCCTCACTTTTGACAGTGCAAAGCGCACTGTCAAAAGTGAGAGAACTATCGTTCTAGGCTTCGAGCATCGCGGCCGTCTTACTCTAAGGTTCTAGTGTTATTATTCTAAGTATGTAAGTAATCGTACTTGGTAAAAGTAAGTAAAATAGGCAATCAATAAATCAATCAATATTTTTATTGGCAAAAATACGCAGTTCCCATTATTTTCAAAATCAAAATGAAGAGTGAGAGAGAGAGAGAGAGAGATATTTTTTTATTAACTCAAAGACCACACGTTACAATAATTAAATAAAGCTAAAAGTTCACAAAAAAACAGGTCTTAGGGCTAACAGGACCTACATCAGCTTGTGTTGCCATGACACATACGTGTCACAGCAACGCTGGTATTCTAGTAGGACCTTTTATATGCGTGGCAATGCGCGGTATGTGACAAACAAAGGATTTTATATACATGCATACATACAAAATTAAAAAAAAAAAACAAAATTAATTAAAAGACACGGACAATCTTGCGTATGTCTGACACATAAACTTATGTAAACTAAGTTTATAGTCTGACAGAAGCATAGTGACAATGCAAATAAATATTAAAATTTATCATTCTAATCAAATCTTTGATGCTAATGCAAACAAAATGAAGAAGCTGCGATTGTGATTGTGAGTACAGCGCACCTCCAGGTGCCGAAGACCATCTCCAGAAGCAAAAAAGTGTGTGGAGAATAACTCTGGGTAAGCTTTTTATTTATGAGTCTAATTGTAATGCCATTAAGTGACGTTTCAATGTATTTTTCAACGTTTGCTTTGTTTTTAAATCTCGCATCGGGGGAGGGAGGTCATTCCAGCACTTGGAGGCAGCAAATCTGGAGGATCCACGGAAGACAGCAGAGCGGTGTATGGGGATCGAGAAAACACGAGTACAAGACCTTTTTTGGTACCTACTGAAATGAAGTCATCTTTCACTAATATTTCCTAACTCCAATATTTAAGGTACTTTCCCTTCGCGTGGCAAAGTTTTGGAACACCCTGTAAGTATATAAATTCGAGGGGCACTTAACACTTTTTAATTCCAAAAAATAATTAAAGATTTGACAACATCACATACATTGCTCCGATTCCAAAGTAAGTAGCTAAAGCACTTGTGTTATGGAAATCAGAGACAACGGTGGTATCACAAACACCCAGACCTGAGACGATATAGAAAAGTTAATTTTCTACATTGACCCAGCCCTGGAGTGAGTCCGGGACCTCAAGAGATGGTGACGCCTTGAAAACCGGCGGCGTGCAAATAGGGTTACCACCCGCCTGGATTAGTCCGGACATGTCTGGACTTTTAGACCGTTGTCCGGACTTTGTAATTTGTCCGGCTTTTTAAGATTGGGCGACTAGTTAAAAATCATACATAGCACCAGAGTTCAAAAGAGAAGTCCCAAAATGTATGGAGTCTGGATCTGTCTGAAAATGTCCGGACTTTTCTTGTCTTGTCCGGCTTTTAGTCAGGACTTTTCAAAGCTTTGTGCTTCGGAAGGCACGCTAAGCCATTGTTCCCAGCTGAATTTGCAGTCGTTAACAACCACCAATCCGCATTGGGGCCGTGTGCCCCAGCAGTGGGGAAAGTAAAAACATACCTACTGATGGTCAGGACTTACCAATGTGAAATGTTGTATTATGTGCCTATAAGGTATATTATTATACATACCTTATTATTTAAATTAAAACGGAAAAATAGCTAATTTTACTTATTTAAAAAAAAATATGCACTAATTATTGAAGCCAAAAGTAAACTGAATTAATAAAAATAAAAGTCTTATTTTATCCACATTTAGCGCGCGGTAGTAGGTACCTATCTCCATAACCCAATGGTTAATCAAAATAAAATTTATATCCACATGATCTAGGCATGGCTAAACATAAAATATATAAATTTTCATTTTTGTTGTATTTACGTCCATTTTCCTTAGTAGAGTGCCCAAGATTCTTTCTCAATGGTATATACGTGCAAACCACTCGAGCACGGAGGTCATCCAAATCTAAAGCAAACAAAATAATGTCAAAATAGGTTACAGCCAAATATAAAATAACTGTGATTAATAAATATATCTTAAATTTATTAACAATGTTATTGCCCTACATTTAAATACTCATACATACTGTATGTATGTATTTATACTTATTATTAAATTACATAATTAGTGGTCCACCGGCATCACCAAAAGTGTCCCCATAGAATTTATCGCTCGTAAAATACGTATTAAGTCGGACCCAGATTTTAGTGTATTTTAATTTAAAACCTACCGCAAAGATCATAATAAAATATATATTTATTGCAATTTTTTATCATCGTTCCGGTTTTAAATATATTTGTTATTGTTACACTGCGGTATTGGTAAAACTTAAAGCTTATTGATATTTTTTCATTGTAAGTAAGAATATCTTACTTCAGTTGAGGAATGACTTGTCAAAAGGGCGTATTTCTATTTTTGATCCGAGTGGAGATTTAACGGAATCGGGTAGTCAAGGCAAAATCTCGTCTGAAACTATCAACAGCTTGGTTCAAAACGCCTTATTTCATATAAAAAAAACCGGCCAAGTGCGTGTCGGGTCACGCGCCGTAGGGTTCCGTAGTTACCTTATATACCATACCATATTTAATACCACTATCATTTTTTGTCTGTAAAAATAACTTTGTTTTTCACAGTGTTATGAATGACAAAGTTCTATTTGCTGTTTTGGAAAATGTGATATATCTCAAAAACTAATTACTATATCTCGTTCAAACCAATTTCCGTGAAAGTTTTTATTAAGATCTATAGCATATATTTTTTTAGATTTTTCACTCACCTATTTCAAAAGTTAGAGGGGGGGGGGGACACACATTTTACCACTTTGGCAGTGTTTCTCTTTCAAACAGTTGACTTTGAGAAAAGTTGTCTTAGGAACCTCAATATCATTTTTGAAGACCTATCTATAGACACCCCCGCACGTATTGGTATGAAGAAAAATTTTTTTTTAGTTTTAGTTCTATGTAAAAAAAAAAAGTAAGGGGAGCCCCCCTTAATCTTATTTTATTTTTATTTTTGTGTTAAAATCGTTAAGCGGTTAACAGAATACATCTACCTACTAAGTTTCAACTGTGTAATCCTAATACTTTCGGAATAAAATGGCTGTGACATACGGACGGACGGACAGACAGACAGACTGACACGACGAATCTATAAGGGTTCCGTCTTTTGCCATTTTGGCTACGGAACCCTAAAAATGCGTATCAATAAAGATACAAACCGGCACATTTCCACACCGAGGTAGGATAGCAAGTGTGATAAACAAAACGCCGTATTTCTCACATTTTTTACACAAATAAATAAAATATAAAAACACTGGGGTATCACGGTGACCATAGGCAAAAAAAGTTGATTGTCATTAGCTGTCACTGTCAAAATTTTTATGACGGTGAATTGTCTAAAAACTATTTCTAATTAATATATTTTTTATTTAAACTATCTTTAGGTATATACCCAATTTTACAAAAAAACAAACTTTACTTTGCCTTATTTCCAAATCAGTGTGTAACAAAGGGGCACATTTCCTATTGATTTTTTTACAAAAGGTCATATTTCCAAAACTTAAAACCTTGACTGAAAAAAATAAAAAAAATTGAATGCCAAATTGCCAAATGATCTGAAAAACTATTACACATTGATCTTGCCCTATTTCAAAAATTATATTACAACCTTTCTAACTATCACAGTCCTGAAAATTTGTTCTTGAAGGAAATACGGCCTTTTGGAAAGTCACTCCTCAGTTATTCACCCATTGAAGTAACGATTTTGATTTTATGGATGTAACGTTCGTTCGTGCAACTTCGACCGGAAGTGTATCCAAGTTTCAAAGGAAGTTATCCCTAAGGGTCAAAGTAATCAGCTTTTACTGCAAAAATCAAAGAATCTGTCTAAAACTAACTTATGCCACGCGAGCCCTCTTTGCGATGGCATCGTGACTTTTCCAAAACCGCAACCATCGGAAGCTTTTTCCAAATAATAAAAGAAAATGTTTTCAAAGAGATGTCACTTTGTCATCGCAAAGAGGCGTCGGTCGCTTCTTTGCGATGACAAAGTGACATCTCACTAAAAATGTTCTTCTTTATTATTTGGAAATAGACTCCAAATTGCGGTTTCAAAAATGAGATTAGGCGTGTTGTCACGGTAACATCACAGTACACATATAATTATATAAGTAATAAAATGTTTTACAAGATTATGAAACAAAATAATTATTGAACAACTCAAAAGAAAACAGGTAAACTACACTGCGTGATAATCAGTGACATCCAAAATTATTTGCTAAGATGCTCAATAATCTTACGTTTGAATTTGTTGAAAGAGTCAGAGAACACGTCTAGATCGGGAATATGCACCTGGATTTCATGATATTCTTTGCAAATTCTAACAATTGGACTATGATGACCAAGGTTGGTTTTACATCGTGGTATATGGAAAACTTTCGTGATCGGGTTCCTTGGCATGTGATAAGGAACCGCAAGAGAAATCTGCTTTAAAATTTGTTCGCAGTCAGAAGTGTTGTTAACAGTTCTGTGTAGAAATGCTAGGTCAAGTGATTTGCGACGATCCTTTAATGTCTGCATTTCAAAAAATGATCTGCGCTGATCATAAGGGCATCTATGAGAAATTCCACAAGAAGCGAAAGCGAGTCGCCTGGTGAACTTTCTTTGGACAGACTCCAGCCTTTGGGAGTGAACGACGTATTGAGGATTCCACACCACACTATAATACTCTAAGTTACTACGAACCAGAGCACTGAAAAGCAGTATTTTGGTGTGAATGTTAAATTGTTTACTATTCCTCATGATAAAGCCAAGAGCCTGAAACGACTTTGATACAATGGCTGTGACGTGAGAAGTAAATTTGAGTTTGCTGTCCAATACGACGCCCAGGTCCCTAACTTCAGTCACTTCCTGCAAGATATCCCCGTTTATCTCGTAGCGCGACTCGACATTGTTTTTCTTCCTGGAGAACCTTACGAAAAAACATTTCTTTGTGTTCAAAATCTTTTTTTTTTTTTTTTTTTTTTTTAGATTTTTAGATTTTAGATAGATATCTAGATATTATCGAGATAGATTATCGAGAATTCTAGATAGATATGCAATTTTATTCATGCCATCTTTCCAAACACCTTATATTTCTATCCAAAGTTCAAATGAGCGAGTCAAGTTCAGTTCACAGAAAGCTACGCAACAAATCCTTCATTTCAATCACACCATGACCTAATTCAAGTCAACTTCATCAATGCAAATTCAACCTTAACACGCGACCTCAAAGTTTGATTTCGCTCGTGCTCTCGCCATGGGACAGCAGGACAGTCCCACCACAATCTCACTGACCCAGTCAAAACCTATTTGGAAGGAAATTGAGTTGGTCGAATTTCATCAGGAATCGAGCCTGTATTGCATTGTAAAGTACGCGGTTGCCGCCGGTCAGTTTTCTTGACCGTACAATGGATAATATTTCTTCGAGCTACCACATTCAGTGTGAATACGACTTTCGGAAAATTATCGTTAAAATAATGATCTTGCCACTATACTGCTCTGCTGTTTGAAGGCTTAAGTTGAATTATCGTGCCACTGCTGCAGGGTTTGTTTTTAATGAGGGCTACATTATTATCTTTTATCATTGTAATTATAGGATTCAAGAAGTTATTGTCAAAAAATATTGGGAATTTTAAAAATCTACAGGATGATTTTGTGAGCACTCGACAAATTTTGTGGTGTGGTTTAGACCGTCTGTTAGTAACTGAACAACTTTGTCTATGGGACCAAGTTAATCAGAGCCAAAAACTAATCAGCTGTTCCGTAGAAAACATCAATATCTACTCGACCAAATTGTATGGAACAGCTGATTATTTTTTTGCTCTTATTTAAGTTGGTTGCATAGACAAAATTGTTCAGTTTGAGCCGTATTGTTTTCTATGAAAACGTTCTTCGCCGCTACATTACGCCGTAATATGACGGCACCGTCATCCTAGGAAACCCTATAGCTTAAGTTACACCACAAAATTTGTTAACTGTTTTCGTTTTTACCGTGAAGAATTTTAGAATTTGCCTGTGGAAATAGGTACGTGCAAATCGAGATTTTTAGAAACCATATCTAAATAAAAGTCGTTTCAGTACTTACATGAAATAATGGCAAACTGTTTAGCTAACAAACTTAGCACGTAAGTATATTATTTTAGGTTTATGTTATGGGCAAGTCAGACGAAGAAGTGAAGAGTTAGGTAAGTATGTATAATTATTTGGAGAGAAATAAAAAACCTGATTTAAAAAAATATAGATTTTTGCATTCTCAATGCTTATTTTATTTATATACAATACTAAATGATATACTAGAAAAAATATGACACACCCGATCAATTCTCGGATGGGAATCGAACCCGCGACCTTTGGATCCGCGTCCGGTCCAATGCTCTGACCGCTGAGCTACCGGGTCACTAGATTTTTTTGGTCCGTTGCAACAATGTAACCATCGTATCTTTTCCGATCGGCAAAGTAATATCAAATTACATGTCGACGTAACCTGAGCAACATGGAGGGAGGAACATAAACGGGTTTCAGTTAATAGTTTTTATTTGTAAACCATGTAAAACCACGGATTAGTGACGTACCTATTAAGTATTTCCTTTCGACAAGAGAAAAAATCAGGTTAAGAGAATCTACAGAGATTCGATCGTCTATTTATCTGTTTAACTGGGGTTTAATTAAGATTGACCTATGTTACAGAATTTAATTTAAAGTTATTGTAGAGTCACCTTCAATATTAATAATAATTGAGAAAAATCATAATAAGTTTAAATAATAATAAAGTAGATCCTATGTTTTTGTATGATTGTCCTCTGTCGCATCGCAGAATTTGATTTTACGTTACTATCAATCAATACGGTGTGTTGAGGTTGAGATCTTCGTTGTGGACTGTAGTTAGTTGATGCGATGGTAAATTAACAAAATTGTTTTAAAAAGCAAAAATCCGACTTCAAAAGCCTAGGCTACCTCTAAAAAGCAAGAAATAATCTTCAAATCACTAGGTACGCATTATCTTTGTAATAAAACACGTCTATTGAAGTCGAGTGGGGCTTTTAGAATAAAAAAAAGTTGTACTCCAGCCCCAACCGACTTCAATAGACGTGTTTTATTAGGTACCTACAAAGATAATGCGTATCTATATAGTGATTTGAAGATTATTTCTTGCTTTTTAGAGGTAGCCTAGGCTTTTGAAGTCGGTTTTCTGTTTTTTTAAACCATTTTTTATTTTTTTCTTTTTAGTGTAAGTACCTTCTGAATTAGATATATTATCGCGGACAAACATTCATACATAAGGGTCAAGTGAGAACCTCCTTTTTTGAAGTCGGTTAAAATACCCAAAACCTTCTCCTAAATGTAACAAATACTTTTCTGAAAACCGCATCAAAATCGGTTCAGCCGAACGCTAGATAATCGCGGACAAACATACAAACATACATATACATACAGGTCAAACTGAGAACCTCCTTTTTTTTGAAGTCGGTTAAAAACACTAGATTAATCAAGAATTTACGTTTATTTTGCACACTCAATAAATCAGCCAGCGTATTTGCTGCTAGGGCAGAGAGCGGGATATGGAAGTACAACATTTTACTTTTTAATTAAATGTTGCCAGCAACACGGTGCTCGCTCATTCACCTACTGTTAGTGATGACCCATTATTCAAACAGGGCTGGGTCTAAAACCATGAAACCAGAGTCATCACCCCATCTAGTCGTCACGCCTCCAATGTGACTTTACCAATGGCCTACCACGTCGCTGTTGAAATTTGGTTTAATGATTGGTGTGGTGACCGAGTCGACCACGTTTAAGTTATTTATTTTATTTTATTTCGGTATGGTTTTAAGTACACCTAAGTATGTGTATTTTTGGACTCATTATTATTTTAATGGTTCACTTATTTTTAAACTGTCCTGTCCGAAAAATATAATAAATTAATAATGTAACGACCTTGATTTAAAAAATATATATTCTTACGTACATTTCTTTTCAGTACCCTTAGCACGAACAGCCATCGAGAAAAAAACGCACTTAAAATTACTCGATAGAGAAATATCTATGGAAATTTTAATTTCGCTATTCGGCGGTAGATGGCGTTGTACTAATTTTCCATACTAAATCGCACTATCGAATGATTTTACGCACGTTATTTTTTTCGTTAGCTGTTCGTGCTAAGGGTACAGTGCTCGATTCTAAATGGTTCTCATAAATAATACCGGTACTTTTTAAACAATTGTATGAACAGAAAAGTATGAAATCGATTTTCACCTTCAATCAACTTTAATTTTATTTCATCAACGGAAAGGCCATCACAATACTTCAAAACGCAACAATTGCCATATTTTGTCGGTATTGTGTCGCGTGCCGGCACCGAGTGAACCCATTGTATTTTGATCATTATTTCATTAACAATAAGAGCTATCTATTATCCGAGTGGCCTATACCCCTAGGGGGCAATTTTGCCACGGTTGCGCAGTGGAAAACTTTTTTGCATTATTGTAATCTTCATAAGGAATTTTAAGCCCCAGGATGGGATGTAATTGATTGGACACTAAAAAACATATGGGATGTTGTATTAATAATGCGAGAACATACGTGAATATTATGAAACTAAATTGTATAAATAAGTAAGTTATTTATTTTTAGATTAAATAATAATAATTGCCATTTAATTTCAAAAGTTTTTTCTAGTTTTTGTAGCAATGTGACTAAGAAATACCTTATTTGGTAGTATGAAAGTGTGAAAAAAAAACCAAATTGACTGTACCTATATTTTTATATTGAGGAATATTTTTGGTTGCATGAAAAACTTAAATAAAAAAGTTAAAAATTTAAAAAAACCCCCGACAAACGGTTGATCAGGTCATGGTAACCTTACCATATACTTCCAATTTCATTGAAATAACACTGTACCAAATTTCAAATCGATAGGACATATGGAAGGTAGTCAGATCTCCTCATCAACAATAAAAAGTTATATAATTGGCTCTGTGACAACAATTTTTATTCTATTAACGAATTTTTGGTAAAAAAGTTTATAAATAATAATTAATCAATTAATTAAGTAGTATTTAAATATTTTATATAAATAATTTGCATGCCACAACCTTGGCAAAACATATGAGTCTTCAAAAATATAACAACTTTTATACCATGTTTTGAGCGAATAAATGATTATTATTATTATCAACTATTAAAAAGCTGATGATCTTTAAACGGCTGATCAGGTCATGGTTACCCTACCATATACTTCCAATATCATTGAGTCAGATCCCTCACCAACTAGAAAAGAGCTGATGACCTTCAAACGGCTGAACAGATTTTCATGAAACATGGCTAAGAACACTCGGGATAAAATTATCTATGGCACAAAAAAACTAAACGAAAATCGGTTCATCCGTTTAGGAGCTACGATACCACAAATAGACAAATACACAGACACGTTTAACTTATAACACCTCTCTGTTTTTGCGTCGGGGGTTAAATAAACACTTCTTCGCAAATGTATGTACGGAAATATATCATCGAAAAAAAAAACAACTGACAACTAGCCCCTATTTCACAGATGACACGGTGACGGGTGAAACCGGATACAGAGGGGGCAGTAGAGTTGTGTATTATAATTTGAATGCTCTTAAGATAATTTACTTAGAGCATTCAACCAAGTTGAATGCTCCAAGATAATTTATAATGTACATACTTTCTTATAGGTATGTATAGCACAGCAGCACAAGCAAAGGTATTAATTTTGCCGTTAAAATATCAAGAATGAATATACGCTAAATGTTATTGTTTAATTTTAAAAATACAAACTCCAAACATTACGTCCGATAAAAACATTACTTTATCAGTTTACGTAATTTATTGATAAGATATGAAATGAAACATTCGACTTTCACGTCACATGTAATACTTTATAGGTCAAGATTTGAAACAACAATGTTGCTATGTGTCGCGATATACCTACATTTGATAAGTATGAATTACTTTTATCTTTAGACTTGCATTGGAACAGCTGATGTTAACGCGTTATTTCACTCTTTGGTTTTTTTACCCTATGACTACTTCGCTAGTTCGTGGTTTAAAGTCGGCACTCGCAGCACAGATTGAATTTGATCACTTGTATAACAAATAACTATTATACTTACACACTCCCCTTATCATAGGCCAACTTTCTATACATTTTAAATTCTAAGGACTTTCAAAAAAAATTATTTAATTTATTTATTTTTATTTTATTATTTGGTTTGAACCAAGAACTTTAAAGTAATTCCGTTTTATTACAAAAGATCTTAAAACACTGTTTAACTTAGACACTGGATGCTGTCTCTTTCAAAAATATTGTAGTGATAGCATCACTTTTAAACAGGTGTCTAAGTTAAACAGTGCTTAATTTTTTTTTAATAACACGTATTGTTGCAACGCTACTGTCGCAAAATTATGAAAATCACTGACTTTTATGTACCTATGTTAATTACTGCTTATTTTAAAGCTTAAGCTGAGCGTTCAAACGCTTAGCTTTAACGTCAAAGTTAAAGCTAAGCATTAGCAGTTTTTTCAATTTCTGTAAAAAAATCGATTTTTGAATATCAGCTGATAAACAACAAAATTATGTAAATCATACAAAAATTTAAGGTAAATATTAAAGTAAAAAAAGCAGCAAACAAAGGCGAAACAGCAAAGACAAGAGATAGACGTATAAAAAAAGTAAAAAAAAAAAGAAAATTACAAAAAATAATTATCTTATTGGCCCTATGGCTGTTCATAACATCTAAAACCTACCAATAGAAAAAGTCACAAAAGAAAAGTAGAGTGGAGTAGAGCTCTTTTCTTTTCTTTCAAAAGAAAGAAAGTACCCACATAACAAAAGAAAAAAAAGAAAAATGCTGCCATCTTTGATTATGTTACGTTTTACGTTAAAAAGCGCATAAAAGCAAAGGTTTTTAATCAACCCAGTATCTGGTGGCGTCACACATAATTTGCTCCGATATTAAACCGTAGCGTGGATTGAGCTAATTGTGTGCAAAAGTATGAAAAATTAATTAACACGCGTTCTCGTTATGGCTCTATTTTAGAAATGGGATATCGGAGCAACACATAAACTTGGTTGTTAATTAAAAATGTAGAGTTGTATTGGAAATCTGTTTAGTATTTGAGTAATGAAGATTATTTTATTTAATGTGTTTGTAATCTATGAAAATAAGATTAATTCACGAAAGACGTCAATTTAAAAACTTATTGACTCTATAAAATAGACGTGAAGACAATTTTTTTCTAGGCAAATATTTCAAAATGGTATCCTACCTTTTTGTTGTTAAAGCAAAGTTATTAAATATTAGAATTAACTAAATAATTCTAAATCAAAAAATCTATGATGATTTCTAAAAGGTGCCATACTTAACAACATTAAAACATGCATTATGTTGTAAATTAATGCCCAACACTAAATATGTAACCGATACGAAATATTAGTGCTAATATAACTTGATCCGCAATACTTTAACTACTAAAAAAGTCAAACAAACCCGAGTGCTTTCACGGGCCTTTGTAACACAATATGGACCTTTTAAAGGCAAGCGCAGACGCAGCCGAGATTCCGAGAACTCGAAGTTATGGCTCCACAACACGTCAGGGGCATCATCAATGTTCCAATCGTAATATATTAAAGAATTTTGCAATTATCATATTTCATACTTATTTACGACATCTAGACTTCCAACTGACGTGCATCTAAAGTCCTGGCCGTAAAACGTATAAACCTACCTGCAATAAAATGTGTTTTATACCTTGTATAATTATATACGTTATTTGTTCTTGATATTTAGGCGAGCAAGGGTTGTTTACGATTGTCTTGGGGCGAAACCTCCCGTGTTCAACGTACAGAGTTTATTGTGGGGGATAACGAGTTAATGTAAACGCATCTTGCCGGTAAATTTCCGTATAGACTCGCTCGTTTGACGGACTTTTACTGCCCTGCCGAGTGGCAGCAATGAATTTAATGGATGGAAAGGCGACTTACAAAAGGCAGTGTTCAAATGAGAACTTATTATACTTTATAAGTCATATTTGCGTTTGTTTTAACTCACAAATACTTATGCAAAACCATGTAATTACAAATTCGAATAGGCCATTGTTGTGGTGGGAAAAACATATAGTGTACCACAAAAGATGGCTTCGTTTAGTTTAAAACGGATTTGTTTAAATGTATATTAAAAGTTTATAGATTTTTAACATAATTACTTAATGCGTGAAAATGTTATACTATTTTGTTATATTATACTATTAAGTTTAATTTAGTCATTTTATGGACTTCATACTTCTTCATATTTTATTTTTAACTAGCAGTAGACACACCCGTGACTTTGTCCGTCCGCGTGGATCCCCCCCCCCCCCCCCAATAAATATAAATTAAGTATTGTAGAGTTTCGCGTTTTTTCAGACAAACGATACAAGCTAGGACAAAACGGTTAAAAACTAAATTAATTCGTAATACATTACCTACAAATAAGTGCTTCCATTCATTTTGATACGAGTTATAGTTTGAAGCTATGGTGCGTCAAAGTTTACTGAAAAGAAGATCATTATTTTCTGGGCTTTTTCTGAAAGTTCCGGTCAAGAAAAAAATTGGTACACCGTATGATTAGAACTAGCTCTTAGTTATTCAAGTTTGAAATATTTGTCATTTTCATACATAATTTTTTATTGAATTCTGAAAGTTCTGGGAAATATAAAATAATTACATATAATAATTGATATCACAGAATAGAGTCTTAAACTTAGGGCTGATTTTTAAATGCCAAGATAGAGCCGTTTGATAGCGTATTATACTGCCAAATTGAAAATGCTTGTCATTTGTCTGTCACATTTTTGAATGACTTTTATTAGATTTGGTTAATATTTAAACTGACTGATATCTGTTATCTGAGGATTGAAAAATCAGCCCTAAGTTAGTTATATAATTAATAGTATACCTAAATATTACTGAGTAGGTACCCTATCTTTTGTAAACTAGTATGAAAATGGTTGGAAAATGATTTTCTAACTTGTAGAATGAGCTTTTGCGCCATAACGATGTAAATGCTTTATAACGCGCGTAAAAGTACTCGATAGAGTAATAATTATCTATGGAAAATTTCATTTAGCTTTTCAGCGGTAGATGGCGCTGCACAAATTTACCATACAAAATTACTCCATCCTTACTCCATCAAATGATTTTACGCGCGTTATTTTTTCGATAGCCTGTTGTTCATACTAACTTCGCTCGAAATGTGCAGATAACACTGACGTAGGCATCAATACATCGGTCGCGGTCGTGAAGATGCCGTGAAATGTGAATCGATATATCGCAACGCAACAAGATCACAACTGCAATCGAGAGCTCCAACGCATGACGTCACATTAGGATCGCAGACTTTTTTAATTAGTGAGTGGTCTACGGCTGCACAGGACCCTTTTAGCCGGATGGTATTATCCTTGCAGTCGTAAAAGCGTTTATTGCCTATAAAAGCAAGTGCAGTATACACAGACTGTATGCATTTCACATACTTGTTGCATTTTTATAACCAATATATTTCGTTTGATTTGCAACTCGACGTGATGTTTCGAAATGGAAATTATGCTTTTTGATCTGTTTTTATGTAGGTATTGTTGTTATTTATTTGACGCTGTGAATAATACTTTAGTTGTTATTTTATCGTTTTTGTAAAATGGCAAGGAATTGTGTGGAGATACGAAATAAATCGAAATAATGAGTTACCTTGACATATTCACCTCTCAAGCTCACGCGCTCACTAAACATGAAATAAATCACTTTTAACGGACACTAGCGCAGTTTTAGGTAGGCTCACGAGCAGATTCGGTCCATGACCACGGCAGCTGCAAAGGTGCCGAAACGTCGGGAAAATAAAAAAAAGTCAATTTAAATACCAACTAATTAAAACCAAAGTACTTTCAATAAAACTGCGCTAGTATCCGTTAAAAGGGTTTTATTTCGAGTTACCTTAACCTTTATTTTCATTAAATCTTTTTTACATAATCTCTTTCAGGGGCCTTACATGAGCTCTTATAGCAGGGCTTATATTGAACTGCTATTTCGTACTATGACCTCAACGGTTAGTATGAAGGCCTGCTTTTGAACTGAACGGTTTCTTATTTGCTGATGGTAAGCCCCCAGCACGCAAAACTACTTAATTAATAACTAATCACACTTTATTTTTGTGGTTGAAAAGTATTTAAAGTGACACGTGGTAATTTAAACCTTTACTAGGAATTATTTTGGAGTAAAATTGGATTCAATTCTACCGATTTTGAGTAAATAATAATAATAACTCATATTGCTCAAAAGGAATATAATCAAAATCAAACTTATAAAAAAAAACATTTTTTTAGTAAAGTACAGAACTTATAGTTGCCAGCATATTAGTTTCACATGTGGCTAGGGTTACCAGAAAGTAAAAGTGAAATATTCTTAATTTAAGTAAGCTCATTAAGCATTTTTAAATCGTCAATTATTCTTTTACCGTACCACCCATTATGACGTCTTTTAGCTGACAAGAAAAATGGGAGCAAAAAACTTGTCAGCTTTATCAGATGGAACGATATTTATTAATATGTATATCGTTTTCAGACTTAATATTAACAAAGGTTAACAAAAAAATAACATTATTTAATTAGCTAATTTTTTAATGAATTTCAAATTTCTTAATCAATTTACAGGGTTCAACCTAAATTCAAAGTTTGAAGTAGGTACAGTAAAGAAAAAGAATCAAATTTGGATGATCATACCAGATGGATAAAATCCTGACAAAAAGCCTGATTTCCACTAAAAAGTCCTGACATTATGCTATGTTTTAGTTGTGTTGATTATTATACTAATATACCTAGTTGATTGTTATACCAAAAAAGACTATAACTAAAGCTTAATTTCTAAGGTTTGTTTTACTATAATTTGTTGGTAAGGTTGTTTTACTCTGACCGGAATCCTGACAGGGAACAAAAACCTTGACATGACAGGATCAAATCCTGACGTCCTGATGGTAACCCTAAATGGGTTACAATATAAAAAGTAAATGCAATATTTAATTAATTTTCTAATGGAGCTCAGTTCTATATTTTTAGCCGTTGCATCACTTTTCTAACTACAGAACTAAAGGAAGTGTATTCAATTGGCCCTCGTAAAGTTTAGAGCCGTTATTGCTTCAATTCATAATGGGTTCCGTGCTACGTGCCTGCATTTTATATCAACACTACACAAAAGCTAACATTTCGTTTCATTTACCTACCCTGGTTACTGAGGTACCTACTAATCGGTGGTTAAGTTTAACTTTATCGGAGGGGTCCAAATTATCTGGATTAAAGTTATTTTATTAGTTTAAACCTTCGATCAAGAATATGTTTAAACTAGGTATAATGTGGAGCCCTCCGATAAAGTACGTAGGTACATACTGTAGCGTAGTTTATTTGGTGTATTAGACTAAATGAATGATAGTTTAGTTGATTTCCCTTGAAAAAGTAGTTTTTCGTAGTATAAAGGTGCTTTTCCCTATTAATTATAAAATTTTATTGTTTGGCAGTAAGCCTCATGTCCTTTTCCTTATTTCCGTAAAAAGATCATTTTAAATTTTCGCGTCATCGATTTATAAAAAAAAAACAACGCTACAGTACCTACCTCAGAAACCGGGGGTTAGCAGCTAAAGTAAGTTTGTTTGTTTGTTACGTTGTTTCACGTCTAACTACTCAACCGATCATGATAAAATTTTGCATACACGTTTTCAGGGGTACAGAAAAGGACATAGGATACCGTTCATCTTGAAAAAAGTTGTTCCCGAGGGGTAGATAAATTAATTGTCCACGCAGATAAAGTCGCGCTAGTAAACAGTAAAAAATATGTGTTTATCATGGCAATAAACTATCTGCCCGATTTGTAGATGTTGTTTGAAGAGGTAACAACCATACTTTACAAAAAATCGCATCAGGGTCAGTCCATTCTTTTGTGAGCTACGTTGCCTCAGATAAGATACACACACACACACACGTCAAACTAAGAACACACCCTTTTTGTGTATGGGGTTGAAAATACTGAGAGATCAGCGAGACTGTGATCAATTTGCAAATTCCTTGGGTCTTAAATTTTTGTAAAATTTACCTTAGTATGTAAGTAATAAAGATTTAGTTAAAACTAACTCAGCAATTAAATTGTCAAGTCAATGGCTCTAATTTATCTCGGATTTTAATGTTATACCTACATGAAAACATTATTAAATAACTAAACGTTAGATAGCGTCTAACAAACTATTATTTTACTAGCTGATGCCCGCGACTTCGTCCGCGTGGATATTAGAGAAAATCCTTAGGGAACATTCAAGATCCTTAGGGAACCTTCAACCAGGATCCGACCAGCCATTTTTACGCGATTAGTCGCTCCCCACCATAAGCGCGCTGCTTGAGAAATTTGCCGCGTGTGGCGGACCTCGCACAAGGCTTCCCGTTCCCGTCCCTGTCTCCGTCCCCTGGATGTACATGTCCAGGTCCAATCATGGCCACCGTGTTGGACTACAAAATAAATGTCGTTTTCGCAATCACCGACCCTCACCCATCTAATGACCGACCCTAGCGAAATTCGCTTAACCTCCACAATCGCAGGCCGAATGGGCCATGTCACTGCACCACCGAGCTCCTTGGCGATTTAACGTTATCCCATAATTAACGGATGAGCCGGATGGGCCAGAGAATTAAGTTAATTGCCAGATAACTACTCTGTGATTTAACTGTTACCTCAGCTACTTTATTAGCCGATTAAGTTGCCTTAGAAGATATATTTTTTTTAGTTCTACGGGTATAATATTTAGTAGTTTGGAGTAAAATTTTCAAATACTTTTTGGAAATGTTAAAATGTTGTTTGAATGGTTTTAAAAGATGTAGTTTACAGAAAATTAAATAAAAAAACACAGACATAGAGAATCTCCTTAATCTCAAAAACTACCTCATGAGTAATTATTTACTCTGTTGCCTAAATAATATGACTCTACCCCTAAGTTTTTATATTATAATAAAGGTATAGTTGACATCATACTGTGTCAAAAATTTTAATCAGAGATAAATGATACGTAGAATCGCGGTATATAGGTATTAAAATCTAAAATTAGATAGACTGCTTAATGTCGTTTGGTCCTTTTTCACCTTTAACAGCTATCTGGCAGTTAGCCAATACTCGCATTTAATTTTATTGCGAATCAGTTTTCGATTCATGAAATTACTTCACTGACTATCAGCAACACATTTCTACAATACTCGTACCTACTAGAAAATTTCACTACATACAAAGATGTATAATTACGAGTTTACGACGACGTCATAATCACATCTTTTTCGCAAATCTCCATCAATATCGTAGCATTATGTAAAGATGGGTTTACATCGCATCTTTAGCAGTGTGGCGTCCATAGACATAGAAAATTTTTCGCTGCGCTCAAGAAGACCAACAAAGCGTGGAAAAGAGAAGTTAACATTATACGGACACGGTCTATGAAAAAGAGACAAAGGATCAAGTGGCAATGTGCCAACTTTTTTTACAGTAAGAGCCCCTAGCGTCCCGCCTAGCAAAAGAGCAATCTCAATTTCTTCAAAATATTTGGTAATCTTGATTAGAATTCTAAATAAGGGTATCGTGGAGCTATGGTGTCTTGTTCTGTTAGTGATTGTGATGTGACAAAAAGAAACAATCCAATTAATCACACTTTTCACAGGTAAATAAGATATTGCCACACATTTCTCTAAAATCAAATTTCGCTACATTTATTCGTTTATCGACGAAGAAAACATTATGGAACATAGTTTATTAATTTCCTTTGCCATAATATAGTCATATTTTATATATGTAAGACATATTTTACGTATCTCATATATTAATGTATACATTCGTTTTTCGGATCACCTGTTTATTGACTTGTTCTTTGACATTCTATTTCTATGGTGGCGTCGTATCGCATCTCCGTCACATTGCACTAACTGATGATCGCTAGTGATGATCATTGAGGTGTAAATACATACACCAATGTATGTGAGATTAACAAGGGTCGATTTCAGTCGACTTGCAAGACGCTTGTAAAATTAAATCGCAGGTGACACATCGGTGACAGCCTGACGGGGCGTCGCTGGTAGTCCATGTAAAGTTTACTTATCTCGTCACAAAAATGTAAACAAAGAAACGTCACTGCCAAATCGTCTGACCTTATATAGTGACATTTTCAGATATTGAAAATCTTTAGTAACTTGTACAGGTACCTACCCTTTTAATTTGTTTTCTTTGTGTATAGGTATATTATATTTTAAGTCATAATCTCCAGGGTAACTTTATAGTATGATCGAAGGTTTAGACACGTGTGGCTTAAGCCGATATTGTCGATTTTCGCCGTGCGGCAAAAGTCGTAAGGCTTTTCAACATAAAATCACAAATAATATAATACTATACATAAAATAAAAGAGCTCGGTGGCGCAGTGGTTTATTTAGCGCATGGCCCAGCGATTGCGGAAGTTAAGCAACGTTCGCAAGGGTCGGTCATGGGATGGGTGACCAAAAATGTATTATCTCGAGCTCCTCCGTGCTTAGGAAGGCACGTTAAGCCGTTGGTCCCGGCTGCATTTGCAGTCGTTAACACCCACCAATCCGCATTGGGCCCGCGTGGTGGGTTGTGGCCCATCCTCCTTACCACCCATAAGGAAGGCCTGTGCCCCAGCAGTGGGGACATCAAAAATGGCAGATGGACATACATAAAATATGAATACAATACGTTCCAATAGGCTTGTTTCCATTAAGAATAAATATAATGGATAGGGGTTTATAATGATTAATTATATTATGGAGAAAATAACAAACAATTTTAATTATTAAAAGCGTTAAAGATTAATAATATTTTTAAAAAATAAATTTCGTAAAATGAAACCTTTAGTCACGTGACAGTGAACACCAATCAGAAAGCGTTACGTCACGCCGTGCGAAACTCCAATCTTGTCTTTGACGTTTCGAGTATCACTACCGGAGGCGCGTTCCAAACCTACACTCCGAGTGCAACCTAACCACAACCGAACGCAAGTTTTAGCCACTTTTTCCGTATTTCTCCATTGTTTGGAACATATATAAATAACTGGTTTAGCGTTTTTATAGTCGTGCTATCACACTGGGGCACTATACAGTACTTATAATATGAGAAATTCATTTTTAAACGATAAAAACTAGCTATAACGTACGAAGACACGATCGCTCTTTTGTTTGTTTTGCACGGCGTGACGTCATTCAAGACGCCATGACAGTCTTGTGCGTTTTGGAACCAAATTAAAATTGGTTTTTTAAAACGCGAAATTTATAATGTAAACGCTCGATTAAAAATAAATAAACCTTTTTTTTCGATAAAATGCCTAATAAGCTAAAATATTAAGCAATTATTGAAATTTTGTCAACTAGCCTATTCGAATGATACGGATGCAGACTATTGCAGACCCATCTCGTTAATGTTATTAGTGGTATTCAGCATGTAAGAAGTAAAGTCGTATTTAGTTCATTCACCGGGTCAGTGGGTGCATGCAATGCAACATAACCTTGCCCGCGACGACCAAATGCGAAAATGTTGAACCCTGATGATAGGGCTACCACAGCGATGAAAAATTATAATTAATTTTATGATTTTCAGAGGTTCACCTATTTTTGAACTTAGTAACTTTGAATTTGATTTTGAAATACGAAAGATGTTTGATTGCATGAAAGACTTTTGCAATAACAATATTTTTAGTGAAGTAAAAAAGAATCTTTAATTTAATTATGCACATTATTTTAAATTGAAATTTATAAACCTAGACTAACTTTACGATTCACGTTTTAGAAACCTTCAATACAAAACTTAAATAAGAAGATAATGGACCTATAAAAACCTTACACAGTTTCTAAATTCCTTAAAATTCAGAAGAGGGTAGTGCCAGCCCTGACACCCGTCTGCAACAGGGAAGCTTTGATGACGAGCGGTGAGGTCGTAAAACATCAAACGTCTCGCGTCAGGGCTACCAACTTGAGTTTTAAACAGCTATTCTACGTTTATTTATTTTTAACGCTTCCCACAAGAGTTGTAAATTTTAATTCTTCGTTAGTAAGTTTCTTATTATTATAATTTTGTTTAAACTTTCACATCTTGTATGTTTGTAACAAAGATAAGTAGCAATTTTATGATCAACTGTTAATTTATAATAATATTAATAAGCTTACGAAGTTCCAATAAAAATGTCTAAAAAAAGGTATTTTTATATAACCAATAAAAAAATTAAAGGCCTATTTAAATCTGAGCGGTATCCGCTACTGGTGCCGGCAGCGATATCACAATGGGTACGCTGTACAACGTATCGCGTACCCACGACAACTACTGCGAAAATGCCATACCAAATTGCATGCGGGATATCGCTCGGGTATTTTATGCATACCATAATTCATAATGAAAGAGTACATTACGAATTGTCGCTACATAACTTTAAATAACCACTATGTTTGCTATTTGTGGAGTTCTGTAATTGGCTTTTTGTGGCCAAGTTTGACCGCTACGTCTGAACGTAGCGGTCAAACTTTTTTAACCGACTTCAAAAAAGGATGATTAAAACCCTTTCTTCACTGAAGGTTATAGCGGTAGTGATACTTTAAATGTTATCACTGTTCCTAGTACTTATGGTACTTATACTTTGGTACTAGCAACATAAAGATGTTCTGTTATCGATCTTATCAAAACACCTGTTTGTAAAGATAATCTTGATTGTCATAACCAGTGTTTATTACCTTGCAACTAGGCAGTGTTTCCCAATTAGTGGTACGCGGGACAATCACTTAAGTAAGGAATTATATATCAGTAACCTTTTTTTTTATCATACCTTTATTTTCTTTTTTGAGGGGGTTGGTTTGCAATAAAGGGTAGGTACGTGAGTTTGAGGTCGTTCTTGGAAGGTTACGTAGGGAAAACTAATTAGGCCACTACACTAGGTATTCAATTTGCCACTCTCGTGCAGATCATTAAACAAAACATTGCACACTATTTTGTCAATAGCTTGCATTGAAAAATTTGACCTCGCTATGCCCATGACAAATTAAAATACTTACAATTAAAATTACAACACACTAGGTACTGTTTTTTTTCAAGACGCAACTTTTATTGGGCAAAAATAAAAAATAAATATTTTATAAAGCCCTAAGCTTACATAGTCTATAGGTTAGTTAGTACCTCTATGACTTTTGTATAATTATTTAAATAAAACTCTTTTTTCCCAAATTCTAAACTTAATAAGTATAATAAAAATTTGTGCTTAAAAATGTCATCCCTGAAACACATAAAAAAGTTACAACCCTCTTGCTAGAAATGGAGTTAAACTGGGAATTCGGCAGCCCTAGTGACCTACACCTCTAAAATATTAGGGTTCCCACTATGATATTAAAAAAGTTAAATCATATGCCTAAAATAAAGTGAAATCATTTATGCTACGAAAGCATAGGATAACACCCACATTCGTGTTCTAATACCCCTAATTTGATTATACAACAGTTGCATCTATTATGTAACTATCATCGTAATAACGTCCGCATAATAGCTATCAGTACTCCAAATGCACCGTTGCTAAGTTGCTTATTGTAGGTCATTTAGGTCATGCAACACTTACATTCGATTCTGTACTCCGTTATCAACTATTCGAGTTCAATTATCGATGTCGCAGTAAGAATAGTTGTAGCCGTGATATAATTATATCCCTAGGGATATAGTTATATTATCTTATGACCATCAGCCATTTTATTGTCCCTACTGCTGGGGCACAGGCATTCCTTATTTTAATAAGGAGGTCGGGCCATAACCCACCACGCGGGCCCAATGCGGATTGGTGGGTGTTAACGACTGCAAATGCAGCCGGTACCAACGGCTTAACGTGCCTTACGAAGAACGAAGGAACTCGAGATAATAATTTTTTGGTCACCCATCCCATGACCGACCCCTGTGAAAGTTGCGTAACCTCCGCAATCGCTGGGCCAGGCGTTATACCACTGCGTCACCGAGCTCCTCATATACCGGTTCATAACTATCTTACTAGACTAATCTAATACAAAATAATATAGAAAAAAAATCGACTCGTAACCAGTTATTTTTTCAGGTGGGAATCCAACCGGCGACCTTTGGAAGTCCGGTCCAATGCTCTTCCAACTGAGCTACCGAGTTAGTGGCATCGTCGAAATTTTTCGAGGTTATCCTATTCCTTCGCTGCAAGCCAGCGTTATTTCAAGGAATTACGTGGAATTACCCTCAACATCCAATTGAAATATCTTTCCAGATATTGATGAAACAGATGAATTTTTTATTTCACGTTTTAGCATTTACAATGCTATTTTTATGTGACTTTAAACAATATTTAGAAAAAATTCGACTCGTCATCAGATCATTTTCCCGGCGGGAATCGAACCAACGACCTTTAGAAGCCTGGTCCAATGCTGTTCCAACTGAGCTCCCAGGTCACTAGTCAATTTTCGACCTAGCAATTTAACTTATAAAGATGAATATAAATTTGAATCTGAAGTAGACCCTCCATCATCAGACCCTGGGTACCGTCTCCCATCAGTCAATACTTGTACTCGTACTTGTCAATTCAAATCAAGCGAGCCTTAACACGATGGGGTTGTATGGTTTTATTACAGAGTTCATGTGACCTTCTTCCAACTCCACCATCAAACCCTGACACCGACTCCCATGAGAGTATTTGTCAAGATGAATCAAATTACGGCTCCATATGATATCATCTTTATGTCATCATCATATTGCATTGTCATCCGATTTACATATGTATAGGTATTCAAAATAGCTCAATCGAAAACCAGAAAGTGGGTCAAAGATTTGACAAGATTTGACATAGCACCCCCTAGCGGCTTAGAAGTTAGAACGGTAAAAGCTATTAATAATAACTATTTATGAACATGCCAGATAGTTATGAAACTATATCCCTAGGGATATGAAAATATCACGGCCATAACTATCTTACTGCGACATTTATAAATAAATATTGAGTGCGTTCATCGCATAGGTTATCTGGTCACCTTCAATAAATATGGAACCTAAATAGCATGAATAAACGAGAATTTGTTTCGTCTATCTGTATCTTTAATGCAGTATTCTGACTTATAAGACCTTGAAATCTTGAAACTATGATAGAACGACGAAGAAATATTTAAATTATAATATAGGTACTTCATGTTCTTAGAGCATTAAACCAATTTTAAATGGTCTAAGTTCATGTTTATCTATAGATTCTATAGTATAGCATTCTCAAACTCATTTGCAGACGGAACCTCTTTTGACAACCGAAATATTTGACGAAGTCCTAAAACACGAGCTACACGAGGCACGTAGGTGTTCTAGGGCTAACTAGAGCTTTCACGGGCATAGGTATTTTTCATTTGCTATGATGATCAGATCGTGTAGCTTAACTTAGCTTCTCCCAATTCCAACGAACATAAAAACGCGTCGCTGCGAACATAAAATGTGGTCACACCAACGCTTGTTGTGAGTGAACGCTGAAGTAAACAAAAACTACCGCCGTTCAAGATTCGCAACATTATTATTATTAGCTATCTCATTATGAAATAAAAAAATCTGAAAAAGCTCTGCATACTTCACCTTGTGTGCCGCAGAGGTCTGGAGATTTGTGGAAACATCGCCGAAAGTTCAAAATCAGTCGTTCAACTTTCTCAATTGTCTAAAACGAGATTATTACTCTTATGAAGTTTAAAGTCAAAATGTTTATTTTACCTATATTATTTTTCCATACTCCATCCCTTTAGGTGTTATGTTATCTGTGTTATTATTATGTCATGTCCACCGTGTTGGACTTCAAAATAAATGCCATTTTCAGAAGCAACATCCCACAAAACTGTAGTAACCACATCCTTGACGATTTCTAGGTTTATTTACTCCCGAAATATGTGTTTGCTTCTTTTATAACTCTCTACATAGTTTCATGTCGAAATATCACATGTATTTTATTTTTCCATACAAAATTTGAATTCTATTCCACTCCTTTATGGGTAAAATTATGTCCACCGTGTTAGATTTTATAATAAATATTATTTCCGCAATCAACATCTCATTAAACATCAATAACTAAGAAATTTAATTACCCTACATTTCCAACAATACTTATGCTAGTTTCCTTCCAACCATAAGCCTAAATATAATAAACTTAGGGATTTTTCGTTGAAAACGAAGGACTTTCCATACATTACTTCATCCCCCTTTTCAGCCCTTCGAGGGTGGAATTACCAGAAACGCTGAAATCATGTAGGTATAAATTAATTTGCAATCGTCAGCCTGAACATGAAATTATAAAGATCCTAACTTCAAAACTGAGGGACTTTCATATAAACTTTTATCCCCTATTTCACCCCTTCGGGGGTTGAATTTTTCAAAATCCTTTCTTACTGATCTGTGCGTTGATAGATCAGTCAGTCACTTTGCCTTTTATATATTTAGAAGACTTTTTTGCTGCAAGCTTAGATATTAAGTCAAACAATTAAGCTGATTTCACATTAGCAGACTGCACAAAGTTGCTATTATTAATAATAGTATGTTGCGGCCTTTGTCTACAAGACTCGTAATACAAACGAATACATTACTAGGTATAACATAATTGTTATGGACCCCACTCCGTTATTCAAATTTATATATTTATGGTAAGATCCTGCTACATATTGTGAGTTCACCTTATTTAAAATTTAGATTCTTATATCATACATATTTGTAGAATGTGGCGAATTTAGGAACATTGTCCTAATAATTCAATAAAACATTAAAAGCAATTCCGGCATAAAAAAAAAAGAATTCGAAGTTAATTTGATTTAGATTTAGCTATAATTAAAAGGTTAAAAAAACGTAACGCTACGAAAAAAAACTTTATTTCAAAAGATGTAAGTGGAATTATGTGTAGGTGTCCATCAGCCATTTTTGATGTCCCCACTGCTGGGGCACAGCAGGCCTTCCTTGTGGGTGGTAAGGAGGACGGGCCGGGCCATAACCCACCACGCGGGCCCAATACGGATTGGTGGGTGTTAACGACTGCAAATGCAGCCGGGGCCAACGGCTTTACGTGCCTTCCGAAGCACGGAGGAGCTCGAGATAATACATTTTTGATCACCCATCCCATGACCGACCCTTGCGAACGTTGCTTAACTTCCGCAATCGCTGGGCCAGGCGCTAAACCACTGCGCCACCGAGCTCCACGTATCGTATACACACATCTAAACATTGCGGAAACGATGTCATTATGTCGTTTTATGTAGGTATATTTTTTTATTGCTGAACAGAAATCCAATATTAGAGTTAAGTGAGAAAGAAAAACTATTGCCAAGAATTTTTAATGTTATATCAATCATCCAATAACAAGACCGTTAAAACAAAATTTTTATCATAACTTTAAATGTTACGAGCGTGAAATTTAATATGTAAGATTTATAAATTATGGTTACAGGTTTATGTTTCTATCCTAGTCTACATGCACACAGCTATTTACCGAATAAACTACCCCAACATAGGCGTAAGTTTTTATTGCGCCCCCACTCCTACACTCCCCACTCATCGACCTATCGTAGCCGTTCTGCACCCCTACTGCGCAGTTAATATGTACTTAAGGAGAGAAAGAGACGGCAGGATAAAGTAACGGAAATAAATGGCCTTTTCGACCCCGTGGGCGGGACTCGGTTTTTTATTGCTAAGAAATGTTTGCTGGAGGATGTTGTGTAACATGAGGAATGGCGTTTCAAGAAAAAATAAATAAAAAAAATTTTCTTCAAACTTTGTATATTTTATTTTATTATAAAAATTTTGGAACAAGTTTTTTTATATATTTCGGTGGTCATGGTGCTTTCAAATGTTTTAATTAAACGTTTGGAAAATAATCAAAACACTAAGGAATGTAAATAAAAATTGGAATACACAAAAAACTCTTATCTACCATGACCATGCACAAATTGGTTGTTCAAGCTGTAGACAATTTTATCAACTTCAAAAGTCTAACTACGAGATAAGCATTTTCAAGATACAAAAGTCTGAAACAAGGTTTTTCAGTCCACAGTTCCACAAGCAGTAGTACAGATATTTTGAACCTTTACAGTTTACATGCAAAATACCAACTCCAGATTTTGCGGTGTTGCGGATTTGTAGAAAAAAAATAAAAAATACTATTTCGCTAAGGTTCCTCAGCTTAATTCTATTCTGTGACTATATGATATAAACTAAAAGTACCAGGCTAGCAGGAATGTAAAGGAGCTAATCAAAGTACCTGTTTATCAGATCCGGTCAGCATTTTTCCCCGCAGCTCTCAACGCAGGAGTCCTAACTGCTGGAGAATTGGTCTAACGTTGGTCGAAAAATGTAGTATATGCGTACCTATAGTTGGTATTTTGCGTAGATTAAAGTGGTGTTCTGCTTAGTTGGTATTTTGCGTAAGTAGTATTTTGCGTTTATGGCGTATTGCGTAAAGGTGGTATTTTGCGTAGATTAAAGTGGTGTTCTGCTTAGTTGGTATTTTGCGTAAGTAGTATTTTGCGTTTATGGCGTATTGCGTAAAGGTGGTATTTTGCGTAGATTAAAGCGGTGTTCTGCTTAGTTGGTATTTTGCGTAAGTAGTATTTTGCGTTTATGGCGTATTGCGTAAAGGTGGTATTTTGCGTAGATTAAAGCGGTGTTCTGCTTAGTTGGTATTTTGCGTAAGTAGTATTTTGCGTTTATGGCGTATTGCGTAAAGGTGGTATTTTGCGTATGTGGTTTATGCGTCTTCGTTTTTGTGTCTATTCCAACATTATCTCAAATCAGCACGAAAAACTATCGAAAGCGAATTCGCAATTCGTACTGAGCACAACAAATGTAAATTTTTTGGTTTAGAAATCAGTTTCCTTTACGGTGAAAAACAAACTCGATAACATATTATTTATGAAATTTTAAGCCTTTTAAGGCTGTAATATTCCCGTTTAAAAGATTAGCGTTTTTTCCACAGAAATTAGGTACCTATATCTAAAGAATGAAAGCATTACTTGATATAAACTTTGGTTTTAGGAAGCAAAATTCTTAAATTAATGTCGTATAGAGAGAAAAACATATTATATTATCAGGTATTTTGAAACGAAGACAATCTTTTCAAAATTTGCTTGTCCAAGTTATTTTTCACAAAAGTTTCAGCTGTAATGAATAAGAATACGACTCATATTTATTTTTTCACTTATGGTATGTATTGTCAAGGAGTGCACTATAGAGGAAAAATAATAATAGGAATAATGAGGTATTTGTCTAATGTATTGCGTGTTCTGTGTATCCATATACTCGTATCTATTTAATAATTTAATATGAATTTTTAAAGTTTATTTTAAGTTATAATAATTCTGTGGTATAACCCAGTAAGGTTTAGGGCCCATAGCCGTCAACTAGCGCCGCCGATTCATTTATGTTTATTTTGTATAAACGAGGTCAATATTTAAAAAAAAACCGGTCAAGTGCGAGTAGGACTCGCGCACCGAGTGTTTTATTTCTTTCTTTCTAGTTGGGCAAACGTCGTCTTAAACTATTCCAAATTTCAAGTTGATACCATTAGGTAGTAGTTCTCGAGATATCCAGCTGTGACAAACAGACAGACTGAGTCACACCATTAGGGTTCCTTTTTGCCATTTTGGTACGGAACCCTAAAAAGGGAACAACCATGCCCTCTTAAATTTTCTCTAATATTTTTTGAATAACTCTTCAACAGTTTTCATTCTTTCTGTAAATTTTTACATTTATTTAAACCAAGATTGCATTTTAAAACTAGTACAAAGAACTAGTGAAAAATATTAAAGAGTTATTAAAAAAATATAAGAGACAATTTAAGAGGGCTTAGTTGTTTCTTTTTTACTATTAACTTGGTTTAAGAGTCATAAAAATAAATGTATTGGCAGAGCTAGTGGACCAATATAACATTTCACTAAGCTTAATCGATGTCAACATTCATTTTAACTCGAGCGGATTATACCCGAACTCAGATGTAATTTCTTCTCATTTCATTTTTCTTTTTTGCTTCGAGCGTTTTGCCAGCCGTAAATAAAAAATGAAATACCTTTATTTGCAGAGTTTTTTTCCTTGTTTTTTCACTAAGAATTTTAATGTTAAGGTCCCCTAGGACTTATTCTGTATCGTTTTGTCATTTCTAAATGCTAAAATTTTAACTAAGATAAAATCACATATTGGGATTATTGGCCCCTGCCATTGTTCTTTCAATACAAAAAAACATATTTATTTGGTACGAAATTCGGCTTCGTACGAAGTTGTGCTTGCTGATTGACCTACCTACTAGATTTTTCATCGTTATGGAAACATACTGATTGACCTACCTACTAGGTTTTTCATCGTTTTGGAAACATAACTAGGTCTGTGAGCCTGTTATGACTCAAAAAGTCGTGCGTCTGCCTATCTTTGCATAGCATAAAACTAAAAGTTAAGAGACATTTTTAACCCCCGACGCAAAAAGAGAGGGGTCTTATAAGTTATAAGTTTACGTGTCTCAGTGTCTGTGTATCTGACTGTGCTGTGGTATCGCAGCTAGTAAACGGATGAACCGATTTTCGTTTAGTTTTTTTTTGTCATAGATAATTTTATCCCGAGTGTTCTTAGCCATGTTTCATGAAAATCTGTTCAGCCGTTTGAAGATCATCAGCTCTTTTATAGTCTATGAGGGGATCCAACTAACTTCCTTATCTCTGATCGATTCGAAAGGACATCATCCATGTTTCCTACATTTTTGGTCCAAATACCAAAAGACAAGCAAATTCTGATCGATTTTGTCCATCTAAGCATTTTTTATTATGGCACCGAAGCTGTAGCACCGCTTAACATTTGTGTAAAAATGTATGAAAAGACAGACTTTTTCAACTCAATTAAAATCAAGTATAGTGGTGCTACAGCTTGGGTGTCATAATAAGAAATGCTAAGGCGGACAAAATCTATCAGAATTTGCTTTTTGGCCGACTTTTTTTTACATTTGTGCCAAAATGTATGAAAAGACAGACTTTTTGAACTTATTTAAAATCAAGGATAGCGGTGCTTCAGCTTCGGTGCCATAATAAGAAATGCTTAGGTGGACAAAATCTATCAGAATAAGCACTTTTGCTTTTTGGCCGGCACATTCACATTTGGACCAAAATGGATAATGTCCTTCTCTTTTGGTACCGTGTTACTTCAATGATATTGGAAGCATATGGTAAGCATGACCTGATACCTGATCAGCCGTTTGAAGATCATCAGCTCTTTAATAGTTGATCAGGGGATCTGACTACCTTCCATGTCCTATCTATTCGAAATTTGATACCGTGTCTTTAGGGTTTTTTAAATTTTTAATTTTTGTTATGAATTTTGTAAACAGAATTACCTATTTAGGACAGTGATGCATTCATAATGCACCATGTAGGTAAATATAAACATAAAATTATCAGCTGCTATCACCTAGATGACAAGTGTTATCAGACACGGCCTACTCTGCGAATATATTTAATTCAATCCAATAGTAATGTAAAAAAAGATTATGTTTTTGACTAAACTTAAAAAAAACACAGATCTCGTGTTCTTCACGACGGCATTAGGTACCTACGTGATTCATTTTCAATACCCTCGTCATTAAAAAAAAATATGTTTGTAATTACCGATATTACCAAGTTTTTTTTTTTGATTTCCAAAAAAGTTTTTGATTTGACTTTCCAAAATATTTTTTTAACGTTATTTTAAATTATCTTGAAACCCGTCGAATTCAATTTTCAGTTCTTACTGAAAAAACCATTTTTTTTTTCCAAAACCAACTTTTTCAAAATATTTTTACATAATCTTAATGCCCTTTCAATAGGGATGATGACTAATGAATAAAATAACGAAATACTAATAAAAATCGTAAACATATTAAACTTCTAGAGTAGCTTGTATACCTCTTGGTTTTATATATTGCATATTATTTATTTTATGACCCTTCAAAGTTGGGTGGACAACTCCAAAAAGTATAAAATTTATTAAAATAAATGACACCTTTAATTAGTCCGTAAAGTGTACTTATAGCAAATTTGTCTAAGAAACTATTTTGATAAACACAATATTTAATATAGCTGCCAAACACATTTCCTACGTGTTGCATACAAACTTCTCAGGCGTGACGTCATAACTAGGAAGCCATTAGTATGGAGCGTTTTTGGGCGAGTCCATTTGTGTGCATTTCACACTGTGATATCTCGGGCAGTTTTCATGCTAGCGAATTTTTTTTTTTAGGACCAATGTTTCTTTTTTTGAGAGGTAATTTATGTAACAAAAAATAAAAAAAGTTGTCATCATCCCTATTCCGCGTCTTTTGAGCTCTCATACGTCCTCGTGGCCATACACCTCAGGGTATCACGGGAGAATCTCACTTTCAGCAAAAATGGGGGCCTTTGTACGAACGAAAGAACATTTTCAATGTTAAAATTGTTGCCGAGTATCTCGCAGATGTGAAGAGCTTTGAATGTACTATTTTTATAATATTCTTGTGATTTTATTATGATGAAAATTCCAATTCATACAGCAATTTTACAAACGTAGGTAGGTACCTATATTTTAATAGCAAATTCAAATATTTAAGTAGTTCTTACATTCATTGTTCTTTTAAGTTTTAGATTTTTTAATTCGCAGTTAGAAAATACTTTATAGATCACGACAATGCATTTATAAATAAGATAATTATTATATTCATATTTTTTTCACAAAGTGACGCAAAAATAGAAGAAGAAAAATTATCGATTGGATAAAAGAAAAATATAAAAAAATTATTAATTAAACTGTAACTTTTTGTAATTTTTCAGTTAGTCAAACTGCCAGTTTACCTTTTTATCATTTTTCAGTTAGTATAAAACTGCCAGTTAGTGAGGCAGTTGCTTATTAATGATTTATACGCTATTAACCGTAAATACGTGAAAATGTTACGGTATATATATCGTATCGGCTTTTGCGTAATGTATCTGGTCTTCCAAATCATCCAAGCTGGAGAAATAATTGTATTGTACTAATTTGTATTAAAACGCAAGTTATTTTGTGCAAAATTAAGTTGTTGTTTGCAAGATTAAATGAAAAATTTGTGTTCTTTAAGTAATCTCATTGTTTTCATATTTCGCCATAACGTAACTTGTTAATTTAGATAGATTTCAAGTAGTTTTTCCGAGAAAAAGCAAATCGCAAATCTAAAATACTTACTATAGTAAGTTTTGAAATTGTGTTTAGCAGATTCCCTTAATTTTTTTTGCATATCTGATAACAAAACGGTTTTCCAGAAATACAACATAAAGGCTAACTTTATAACTAATTCTCCCAATTTTGTGAAAGTCGTCTAAAAAGAAACTACCTTAAATACCTTAAATTAAAGTTAGTTCTCCTGAAAACTTACCAACAAATGAAAAAAAACGTGAGGTTTGGAACTGTTACTTTTATTTAACAGTTATTAAGTATTAAGATACACAATTTTAAACTTCTGACAATAAGTCAACATACATAATCCAATTTGTTAAGCATTCTCCTTTTTTTGTAGTTTAAATTTTCCCATAGACCTAAAACTTTAAAACAGAATGTATTGGCAAATGTTTGCTTAGTAATAAATGATTGTGCATTAGAAATAAACTATTTGGTTCCGACTCGTTTTTAAGTTTTTATGTTTTCGTTTTGGTAGAATATACCTAGGTAAATTATTAAATTATTCACATATTCGTAATATAGGTAAATTCGCAAGACATTGCATGAAATGAGTGCTTACATAAAAATTTTCACTGGTTTTCCTAAACACAGTACCTACCTACCTATACATTGAAATAGTTTTAAAGTGGTACCTACCTATTTTAAAAATACTTGTCTTTTTAAATAACTTGCATCTGATAAAAAAGATTTTTAAAACTTTTATTATATAGGTAAATAATGAACTACCTACTTAGGTTCTTGCTCTATCTTCAAATTTTTTCTTGAAAAAAAATAGCACTTTCTTCTTGTCAGGTAGGTAGGTACCTAAGTGGGTTAAAGAGTTTTGTATACATACATTATTTCCACTGACCCGTTTTCCAAAAGATTGCTTAGATTATTTTCCCAAGCAAATTCCTCCTAACACTGTATCACTTAACACTAGGACCATAGTTTCTAGGACTAACCACTAACCAGGTTGCTGTGGAGGTAGCAGCGGAGGCATGGGCGGCGGTGGTGCGGAGGGGGGCGGAGGCGGCGCGTACGGAGACACTCCTGGAGAATCAGGTACCGAGTCACAACTGGCGGAGCCCAAGGACCGTGGCGCTGGGGGCGGCACTACGGGGCTCCTAGGCGCTTTCACTACAGGAGGCTCTGGCCTTTCTAGCTCCACGCCAGGAGCTTGGAGACCTGACCGCGCTCGCGCCTCGTCCTGCGCTTGCGCACGTCTCAGCGCTGTCTGCAACGCCATCACGCGTTGTCTGTCAGCTGTTAACCGGCACTTCTCGCAGGTACAGTAGCGAAATTTGCAGTAGCGTTTGTGCCCCTTCAGCTCGACCTTTAACCGGTGGTTGCGACAACGGGCGCAGTTGGGGGGCGCACGCGGCACTCCCGAGCTGGAGGCGCCTGGCTCGGAGCGCTCCTCACAGTCCTCGGTCGCGCGGCGCCTCCACGCCCCCACGGACACCATCGTGCTCTCGTAGTCGGCCGTGGTCGCGGCGCGGCTCGGCGCACGTCCAACGCGTCGTGCGGTCACAATGCGACTGCTCGCGGCGCCGCCCCGCCCCGCGCCTCGCCCCCCTCCCCTGCATTTATTGCGGTGCGGTGCATGCGAGTGTGCAACTGTGCAATTCCTTGCACTTTAGTTTTATCTTCGTTTTGCGTCCTATCTCTTCTGTAATGAATTTGCTGGTTGTAATCATTTGGACTTATTTCTTAACTGAAACATTCAAACAGTCTAGCTATTCTGTTACAAGCACTTGTGAATGTCTAAGACGCTACGGCTACGCCATCGGTTCGCAAAACGAGAAGAACCGGTTCGTCAAGGGCTGCTTCCTAAAATTAAAGTGAGGTCACTTTTAGAGATGAGCTGAATGTGGATTTAGCCGAATACGAACTTCGGCCGAACATTCTGTTTACAAATGTGCCGAATTCGAATTTCGGTAATTTTTTTGACAGCGCTTTGTTTTAGTGTGCGTCTGCACGCTTTCGTATTATGCACACTAAAACAATGTGCATGTGCAGTGTGCACGCCTTACAAAATTCATAGCCGACGCGCATTCGTAAGATGCAATAACTATACTACCTTAACAAACAAAAAACGCAACTCAGTATGCATTAAGATAGAATATAGTCTGAAGCAGACACATTCTCACAGGCACCTGTTCACGAGCATGACGTATATTGAATTGGATCTCACAAACGAGTTAAATTAGTGTATTAAAAAGTTTTTAATCTAGCCTCAATCTCAAAATTGTTAACTAAGCTTTGAATTTTCCATCAATTAATTTTAATAACATAGGTATCGAAAGCTCTTTTAACTCAGTAAATAATTTAGATAAGTATTTTCTAAAACTTAAGTATGTTGCATGAAAAGTTGACTTTTCTATGTGGTCGATTAAGCACTGTAGGTTGATATGATATTATGATATTAATCAATCAATTTTTAAGATTATTTGTTCCTACGTATCCTGAACGAAGGTGTAAAATCTTTGTTTAATTTTCACCGATGCACCGGCGCCGGCGGTGCAGCAATAAAGGCCCGCTCGCGTGTGGCTGAATCGCGTGCGAACTCAACATACACACGTACGTACACACGCATGTGTGTACTACGATTGTGTGTGAGGTGAGTGTACACACAGTCACTCACTGACAGATTGGTGTCAAAAATGCGACGCACACGCACGTGTGAAATTGTATTAATCTTAATTTTCTGGTGTTGATATCATTTGAATTTAGAGATATGAAAATATACAGGATGTTAGTACCTTAGAATTTTCCGTCGCAAAATTCATGAAAATTTGAGTTTTTAAATTTGAGATTTTTGCATTCACAATGCTATTTTTATACAATACTAAATAATATAGGTACTAGAAAAAATACGACTCGCACCAGATCAATACTCAGACGGGAATCGAACCCGCGACCTTTGGATATCCGGTCCAATGCTCTGACCGCTGAGCTACCAAATTAAAATCTCAACAACTATGCATTTGCGACAAGTGGTTCCATAGAGAAAGTTGCTTATTTCTAAGGGTAGAATCATCCCTTAAAGTTTTCGCTATGGTGCTACTAACTAACACCATTCTTCCTTCCAAACCTTCCTTGGCATAAGCGCTACAAAATTCAGATCAAAACCGGCCAAGTGCATGTCGGGCCACGCGCCGTAGGGGCCCGTAGTTACCTTATAAATACCTTACCATATTTAATACCACTATCATTTTTCGTATGTAAAAATAACATTGGTTTTCACAGTGTTGGTATGAATGACAAAGTTATGTTTGCGGTTTTGGAAAATATGATATATCTCAAAAACTAAGTACTATATCTCGTTCAAACCAATTTTCAGTGAAAGTTTTTATTATCATCTATAGCGGGTAGGTACGTATCAGAATGTCTAAAGTTAGAATGTCTAAACTTAAAATGGCAAAGTTCAAAATGTCAAAAATTAAAATGCAAATTGTTTAAACTGTCAAATATCATTATGTATAACTTCATAATAGCAAAATTCAAAATGTCAAACGGTTCAAATATCAAACTAGTTAAAATATCAATGGTCCATAAGTCAAAGGTTTACAATGATTTGAAAACAACAATTCGCCTTTTTTTTCATTTATCGTCTTGCAACATTTTGTGAGCAATTCTTTGTAGTTTAAATATTTAATAACCCCTCCCTAAAGTTTGAAAGTTAGAAGATGGATACTTTTTTTTAAAATGGTTAAAAAAACAAAAAAATTGGAAATTAAGCAGGGGAGGCTAAAAATGATGGGGAAAGGGGAGGGGACGTACGTACAAAATTTCGCACGTAAAAAAAGTCGTTTCATGTACACCTAACATGCTCGTCGCTACGCTCCTCGCACCTATCATGTGACCTGCGGTCCTTTAGTAGTGCTACCAACTTAGTGCGCCGCTATTAAACGCCAAAAATTACGACACAAATCTAAAATTGTCATTTTTCCTAGAAAATCTTAATTTTCAGATTTTTTTTCTCGCGTATTATTTGGTTCCTAAACATAAAATTTCGTATGCGTGTTCCAAATCATGAGTTCTTTACATAAAAAAAATATGAATTCGAAACTCGTGCTCTGATAATGGAAAGGTGAGCCCTGCAAAATCATATAGCGTCTACAAGTACCGATATTGCGATCTATTTACCAACAAAAGATTCGATGCGATAGATGATAAATCGCGAGAAAAAAAAGCATTAAGAAAAACTAGGTAAGGAACCAACCGAGTTTGATTTTCATATTGATGAACAACTGACAACTTACAATAACAAAAACTTTTTCATAAAAGAAAGGACTTTTGCACAGTGTAAAAGAGTGATTCTGTTTAGCACGAAAGAACTCATGCTATTGTTGAGTCAAGCTACTTTTTTGGATAATGGATGGAACCTTCAAAATCCTTCCTCAGATATTCATTCATGGCCCCACATACAACTGTGAAAAAACGTTTCCGTTACTATTTGCGCTTTGTACACACTAAGAAAAGCATCATAAGATGTTATGTTTGATTTGATACCTGAATATTGTACAAAAATGAAATTTCATTATATCCATTATTTGTCGTCATGGATTTTGAAAAAGCTCCAGCTTTATGTTAACGCCAAAATTTCTTAACTTATTTAAATCACGCTTTCTCAACTTCAATTTTGGTGGACTGCTACTACCATCACATGATCACATCATCAAAAAATGTAATTGGCATTTATTATGAATTGGTAATTTAAATATTAGACATTTTAAGTTTTGATCATTTGAATTTAGACATTTTTATTTAGGACTATCTGACCGTTTGACATTTTCGTTTTTGACATTTTGAACTTTCGACATTTTAATCGTTAGACATTCAAATTTTTGACATTTTGAACTTTGCCATTTTAAGTTTAGACATTCTAACTTTAGACATTCTGATACGTACCCTCTATAGCATATATTTTATTTAGATTTTTCACTCACCTATTTCAAAAGTTATAGGGGAGGGAGAGGGACACACATTCTACCACTTTGGCAGTGTTTATCTTTTAAACGGTTGACTTTGAGAAAAAATTGTCTTAGGAACCTCAATGTCATTTTTGAAGACCTATCTATAGACACCACATCTACCTTCTAAGTTTGAACTGTGTAATCCTAATACTTTCGGAATAAAATGGCTGTGACATACGGACGGACAGACAGACAGACATGACGAATCTATAAGGGTTCCGTTTTTTGCCATTTTGGCTACGGAACCCTAAAAAGTGCAAGTACCTACTCGTATTGCTTGTTAAAAAATATTTTATAACAATTTGGTGGTTGTAAAAAACAGAAATTGGTTGAGAAAAAAAACAGAAAAACGTTTTCCAAACATCCAGTTTGGACTCTTGCAGGTAAAGGAATTTTCATGAAACAGACGCCAGATTAAAATTTGTAGAATAGAATAAAATAATATTTAAAATATTTGACAACATCACATACATTGCTCCGATTCCAAAGTAAGTAGCTAAAGCACTTGTGTTATGGAAATCAGAGACAACGGTGGTATCACAAACACCCAGACCTGAGTCAATATAGAAAAGTTCATTTTCTACATTGACCCAGCCGGGGATCGAACCCGGGACCTCAGAGATGGCGACACCTTGAAAACCGGCGTGCAAACCACTCGACCACGGAGGTCGTCGAATAGAATATCTTTATTGCTTAAACTGTGTAAAACTTATTAAACTCCTATCTAACACCCTGGAAGCAATTTTGAAAATATTAACATTTAGTATTTTTAGGGTTCCGTACCAAAATGGTAAAAAGGGCGACTAGGGCATGTGGGGTATCCATATGAAAGAGCGCTGTTTGCATATTTATAATTTTTTTTTAGGCCGCATAGTTTTCGACTTATGATGAAAAATGTAAAAAAAAATACCGTCCCCCCCCCCTTATTAAATTAGTTCTACTATCGGTCAAGAGATGGCGCTGGCCTAAGAAAAAAAAATAGTTTCACTATCGGCTAAGAGATGGTGCTGACTTAATACTGCAATAATAATTGTATTAGTCTACAGCTCTGCAGTGTATTTATTATGATGGTACGGAAACCCTCGGTTCGCGAGTCCGACTCGCTCTAGACTGGTTTTTTTATCATGGTTTTTAACGAATAGAATACTGGGATCAAAAATATTTTACATATTAAAAATTTTAATATTACCGTACATTAATGACTTATTTGGCGTATGTTTCATGAAAATTTATTCAGCCGTTTTCAACCTGCAAGAGCAGTACCCTTAGCACGAACAGCTACCGAAAAAAATAACGCGCGTAAACCATTAGATAGTGCAATTTTTGTATTTGAAATTTGTACAACGCCATCTACCGCCGAATAGCGAAATTAAAATTTCCATAGATAATTCTCTATCATGTAATTTTACGCGCGTTTTTTTTTCTCGCTAGCTGTTCGTGCTAAGGGTAGAGCCCAAACTTGGTAGGCGTAGAAAATGTTTACGTCTCTTTTTTTTTAAACCAGTAGCTGCACAGTAATACATATTGGAATCGGCTCAATAACAAGAAGCCCTTTTATTCGATACTCCACACAATGGGTTTTCCAAAAATCAATTTTTAAATTCCAAGAAAAAAATATTGTGTTATATAAACTTATAACTCCCTCCTGTAAAAAAAACAAAATGACTCGCCTTCTTAAAATTTAATTATCTAAAAGTTATGAAGGTTCATCCTGCGAAAGGATATCCCTCGAATCTCGATCACCAAACGCCGTAATGTTGAATATTGAGTTGCAGATTCTTCTTTTCGTAACTCAGAAGACAAAAATTAAAATTACATACTTAATAATGGTGGTCACGTTGGTCACCCATCCCATAGCGAAAATAGCTACTGATGGAACACACTGACAACTTCAAATCTTGCTTTTGTTATGCGAGATTAAACCAATATGACTGCGGATAAGTTCAGCCACCTCCGTGGTCTAGTGGTTTGCCCATCCGTGTAAGACGAAAGGTCCCGGGTTTAATTCCCAGGAAGGGTTGGTACATTAATTGTAGGTACATACTTGGTTGGTGGTACGGCTTGATTTGATTGAAATTGTTTCAATTTTTTTTTTTCTATTATCAGTTTTCAATGTTCAGTTTTTAATTCTGCTCTCTGGTCTCTGTTTTCTATTTATATTTGTCTCACAGCAAAAGTGAAAGCACGCTTTGGCTGTGCCGCCTGTGACGCAATAATAATTAAGAGAAACCTAAATTGGTTACTAATTTGTTTTCTAAAATTAAGAAATTAAGAAACGGATTTCTTAAATTTTACAGAACCTACTGCTTATATACACAATATAATTTAAGACTAATTCTTCTATGTGTAAGTATCTCGAACAAAATCATTTAAAAAGCAGTACAAGAAAATAAGGAAATCGGATTAGCTGATGTGCGGTCGAGCGTACACCTCTTTATGCTCTACATACAGAAGATGGCAACTATGGCAAGTGACAGATTGTTTATTCATTCATTCATGTTTTATCCCATTCGCCCACAATTCGCCTTTAAAGCTTACGCACTCACTAATAGACAAACAAAACGCATTTTACGGATTCTATCGCGGTTTTATTGAAAATACTTTGGTAATTAGTTGATATTTAGTTTTAATTTTTTTGTTTTCCCGACGCTTCGGCACCTTTGCGAGCTATCGAAGGGCCACTTTAATACCTAGGTCACATTTGACATAATACTTATGTCAGTCCATAGTGTAATTTGTCAGTGTAAATCGTAAATTTGCTTTCTTTCCTTGATTATTACAATAAATTATGTATTATTAACTAAAAAAAGTTAAGCAATTATGCCTTTGAATCATTGACCTCTATAGGTACCTATATTACAAAAAAAAATTCAGGTCAATGCTTTGAATAAATAAATTTGTGTGCCCACCGTTGAATAATTTTATTTCAGACTTTTGGTCCATAAAGTGTTATTAACAATTTTAATCTTAAAAACTAAACTAAGTTTTGATGAAGTGTCAAAATTAAATGTGACCTTTTAAAGTGGCCCTACTTTAGTATGGATTAATTAAAAGTGTGTTACTTCATGATTTTATCCTACTAATATTCAAAAGTTTGTTGTGTCATTGTTTGGATGCTTGTTAATCAATCACCCAAAAATATTTTTCAGAACTCTGGCTTATAGGCCAGTAAAATCTTACAATCAAATGTTCTAAAAACGCAAAACGCGATGTAAACCTGCATTTTTGGTATCTTATTTGAACTCAGAGTGCCTAAATGTCAAAGTGTACCGATTTGAGTATTTTTTAATATTTTATTTCTCTGTGTTTTTTTTTTAATTTTCTCTCTATACAGCACTCCTTGACAATACAAACAATAAGTCAAAAAATAAATATGAGTCGTATTATTATTTGTTACAGCTGAAACGTTTGTGAAAAATACCTCTGACAAGCAAATTTGAAATTCCACATGAACAGATTGTTTTCGTTTTAAAATACCTGATAATTTATTTTGTTTTTCTCTCTATACGGCTCTAATTTAAGAATGTTGCTTCCTAAAACTAAAGTTTACATCAATAGTAGGTAATGCTTTCATTCAATAGATTAAACTTCTTTGGAAAAACGCTAATTTCTTTAAAATGCGGATTAAGAAGTTATGGTGTAACAAAGAAACTCATTCACTACTCTCTGTTTTTTGGGCAGTCGTGTAATTACATCGTTTTGTACCGCAAGCGCTCTGAAGTTAGCCACTTCTGTTGTACAGTCACGAGCAATAAGATGTACACACCATAGAACTTTGTCACATTACGTTTTGAATAACCTAGGTATAACATTATCACACTAAGATATATTAATTGAATGTGACATAGTTCTAAATTGTGTACATATTATTGCTCGCATTCTCACATATTACATAATCGCATTGTAAATCTATGGTCGACTACTTAGTCCATAAGACCATAAGTTTAAATAAAACAAATGGTCAAAATTTCCTATTCTTTTGAATGCGCAGCGCAACGTTGAATTATACTTTAAAACTTTTCCGCCCTAGGATGGAAAATTAGTGTTTTTCACCCGCTGCTTGGCTTAAAAATACACCACATTAGAGAAAACATTATATTCTTTCGTAGTACACCTAACTATAATTATACCTAGATACTTCGAAAAAAATCACACAAACAATAGCATTCATTCGTTGCGCATTCAAAAGAATAGGAAAATTAGATCATTTGTTTTATCTAAACTTGTAAATAAGTACACAGCATGATAATAAACTTACCTTTTCACACACAACCTTTAGTCACGTTTGCACTCTATCCTTAACGAAGCAAGTCATAACAAACTCCACTATTATAGCTAACACAATATAACTTTTCTACTTAATACTTGTCTTACTTAAGTTCCATCCTTCCAATCTAGAATCGTAAAAGGCATTATAACATTTTAATAGTTTTTAAAAGTTTCACGTAGCGCATTCAGTGGAGGTTTTATTCAAATTTTATGATCTCTTTGGTACGGCGGTAAAAGTGGCGGTGTATGCGCATCTGAGGACGGTTAATGGCCGCTCACGTGAACGTTCGATATTCAAATGTGGCAGATATAATGCCATCTATGATTTTGCATTATATAAACGATTCAACAGTTGTCTGTGGCGCTAAAGCTTCTGTCTGTACTCTTGAGTTTGGCAACCTAGGCCTAGGGTAACTTGACATCAATTCCCAGCAATGGTAGGTATATAATACCTAAGTATGAATGCTCAATGACAATAAAATATTACTGATGTTGATGGGCAGAGACCGGATTATATGAAAATACATATTTTGCTTATGCATTTGCATATTTAACCGGTCGCTAGTTTCTAATTAGATAATTAGCTCGCGGTTGTTTGAAAGATAAACACTGCCAAAGTGGTAAAATGTGTGCCCCCCCCCCCTCTAACTTTTGAAATAGTGTGAAAAAAATATATGCTATAGATCTTAATAAAAACTTTCACTGAAAATTGGTTTGAACGAGATATAGTAATTAGTTTTTGAGATATATCATATTTTCCAAAACCGCAAATATAACTTTGTCATTCATACCAACACTGTGAAAAACAAAGTTATTTTTACAGACGAAAAATGATAGTGGTATTAAATATGGTATGGTATATAAGGTAACTATGGAACCCTACGGCGCGTGGCCCGACACGCACTTGGCCGGTTTTTTTTTCTAGCCAAAGAAGACAACTCAAAAGTTTATTTACAAATAGTGTACCTACTGCTGTTGAAAAGAGATTAGTAATTTAATAATACTTAACTATTTATGAGGAGTTAACTTACTAAGCATAGCATGTTCAGCTTTAGGGGGGAAAATATAGCGGAGATTTTTTTTTTGTCATTTTTGTCTTATTCTGTTTTAGATTAGAATGCTTCTTTTACCGTCCAAACATCGAGACACAATTATTACGTAATTGGATTTTTTAAAGAAAAGTTTTCACAAGCTTTCGATACGAGTAAATACAAATAAAGCTTATTTTATATGAGTGTCCTCCGTCAAAGGGCCGCTTTCTTGCGGAGCGTCAGCAAAACAGGCTGCTTATAAAACAATTTTAGTAAATATGAAGTGGCAGCCGCAAACAGGAACGATCGAACGAAACGCTTTAAAAAAAGATGTCAGATCGAAATTGATCGAATCGACGAGACGAATGTATTTGTGGGGTAGGGTGACCATGGTTACTTAAAGACTGAATTGAACAATTTTTTTATTAAGGTGGTACTGAGCGAAAGTGGCGCCGCTGTGAATTATATTTAATATTATATTTCTAATACACATTTTTAAAAATGTTTATCGTGGAGATTTTAGGGCCCACATTCTAGTATTTATACATTCCCTCGTAGTCACTGCTAGAAGTAGATAGCAAAACTGCTAAAAGTGGCCGTTTTTGACACATTTGCTACTTCTACGAATGACTACAAGGGCATGTAGTGATACCTTCTAAAAATACTAGACCATTGACCCTAAAATCTCCACGATAAACATTATTAAAATCTTTTTCTATTAATAACTTATTAAATAAAAACCTCTGAGGGCGCCACTTTCGGTCATACAACCGCCCTAACTAGCAGCAACTTGGGCACTTTTAAAGCTGAGAAATAAGTATAGTGAAAATATTTATTCTACTGCGATAAACAAGATTTGTCTTAATTTTGGTGTAGTTTACGGAAATGATTATACCTACAAGGTGTTTGGTAAAAGCCATATAAAACCGAATAGGTATGGTAGATTGGGACCATCAAACTGAACAACTTTTACTATGGGATCAACTCTGAAATCGCGAAAAAAAAAACATCTGTTTCATACATTTTGATATTTTCTTATTAATTTTTGTATGAAAGAGCTGTATTTTTTTCGCGATTTCAGAGTTGGTCTTATACAATTTTTATAAGGCTTTTACCAAACACCTTGTATATGATCTGTAGCCTGAGCACGAACAGATGTCGAATAAATAATGGGCGTATAAACATTCAAATAAAAAATCAAACCAAATACCAACTAACTACCAAAGTACGTTTAATGAAACCGCGCTAATATCCGTTAAAAAGTGTTTTATTTGATGTCTAGTGACCGCGCAAGCTTGAGAAGTGAATATTCGATTGAGTGATACGGTACAGTGTCCTTTATTTTTTTTTCTCGATAGCTGTTCGTGCTAAGGGATACTTACTGAAAATGCCCTGACAGGGCAAACAACCCCAAAGCACAGAATAACTAATAGTAGGTACAAGTCCAAAAGCCTATTTCAAATAAAACAAACATAAATCGAAAAAAATACAGTTTTCATTGAGCTTTCCAAGAATCGACCATATTTCCCTCACTTGTCCGTAAAATATGGTCACCTCAATTCTCTATCATTTTTATTCAGTACAAACAAAAGCTGTGATGTGAGCCAAAAAACTATAATCTCAGCGATGACAAATTACCTGCTGCCAGTCGCACGCGCAGCGCGATATTTTTTTTTTGCTTTTAAATGAAATTGGTTTGTATTAAAAATTGGGCTTTTTATCTCAATACCAATAACATACTTGTTGTACTTATAAGCTTTAGGCGGCTTAATGCTACGGTTTTTGTAATTTTGTCGTCTTATAACGGGTGTAACAAGACACTCAACGAAGCCGAAGTCCACGCATTCCGCCCATCATCAGGATCATACACTACTACCAATAGCTACAAAGCTATTGAAGGTCAAAATCATTTTTTTTTTATTTTTTTATGAAATCTTATTTTATTCGTTATTTTTTAATTTTTGTCTACAGAAACATTATCAAAATTGTATGTATTTCGTAACAAAAATGGCTTCAAAGCGTCATCACTCAATGTATTTCATGAGCACGCACATAAACGTTGCCTTTCAACAGCTGTGTAGCATACACTCGCAGGCGCGGTCTTTTGTACGCGTTACATTGCGTGGTAATGTATGTTTTTACACCAAAAAATAAAGTCGTTTCCCAGCAATAATTTTGAACAGAAATGGCCCTGATGATGGGCAGAATACGTAGACTTCGGCTTCGTTGAGGGTCTTGATACACCCGGTATTATGAGGATTTTAATAAGGCTTAATTCGTGGAATTTTTAGGGCTCATAGTTTAGTATTTTTGGAAGGTATACTTACTATACAATTCTATCGCAGTCATTCGTAGACGTAAATGTGTCAAAACGGCCACTTTTAGCAGTTTTGCTATCTACTTCCAGCAGTGAATAAGAATAGGGAATGTATTAATACCGATAAAAATACTAGTCTATGGGACTTAAAAATTCCACGAAATAACGCTAATTCTATAGAATTACAATACTAAATAAAATTTCACGCAGCGCCACTTTCGGTCAGGAAAGCGCCTTAATTTTTTTGTTGAATTGCGTTCGCCATATGGAGGGCAAATTAACAATAATTTCTTATTCAAAACTTTTAAAACGCATTGTAAATTGTAATGGATTTTGCAAGTTCGCCACCCAGTAAATTACTTGGAATCTGTCCAATTACACACATTTGACTGTGAGCAAGTGAATTCAAATTTAAAGTCTATTTCCTGTTATTGTTATCTATTTTACCGCCATTTATGGTACCGTCCTACATGTTTTATAACCTTTCCATGCTATTACCACAGTACATATATAAGTATAAGTACTGTTCTATTACCTAACCAACCATAAAGTTTATGTAGCATTCATGTTTTTTTAAGAACACTTGTTGAAACTTTGTGGTAAGGCCGATAGGGCGTCGCCTCCTACCTACTAGTACCTACCTAGTAATAAAACAAATCTAATGAAATCGGGTGGGGCTTTTAGAATAAATAAAGAGTTGAACTTCAGCCCCACCCGACTTCAATAGATGTGTTTTATTACAATGTTATGCGTATCTAGTGATTTGAATATTATTTCTTGCTTTTTAGATATTTAATTTTGAAGCTGTTTTGTTTTCATTTTCAGGTTTTTTGAAGTCGGTTTTTTGTTTTTAAAACATTTTTACAGACGAAAAATGATAGTGGTATATTAAATAAGATAACTACGGAACGTCTTGGTTTACGAGTAAAAATAAATGTAGTGGCGGCGCTAGTTTCACTACCACCGCTAGTAATGTAAATAATTTTAGGTAGGTAGATATAAACAAAAAAAACTACGCTATGTAGGTAGGTAGGTACCTACCTAGGTAGGTACTTATCACTTTTCTACACAAAAATTCCTCCCTTGCGTGTGTGGTATTTATTATGCGAACAGCGCCACCTAGGCATCTACAGCAGAAAAATAAGCAGTACAGCTACTATGCTTTTTTGGTAACTTTTAAAAGCATGGCTGTCAAGAAAGGTGTTTTTTTATCAAATGATATAGCAAAATAGCCAAAGATGGCGTTAACTCTACATTTTCTTGCTTTGACATTGGGTGCATTCCAGCCAGCAGACCAATCGCAGTCATCGATCACCACAGTATTCATTTTAACATGATTTTAACCTATATGCTCGAAAGGTGGGGTCCTACGGCCTGTGTTGTCACAGATCCGGTCGCGCCAGGCCGCGCCGACGCCGACGCGCCGTGGGAATCAACGCAACCGTTGATGTCTGCCGTGGCGCGTCGTCGTCTGTCCGATCCAACGGGAGTCGGTAACTTCAAAGGACCGGACCGGCGCGGCGCGCCGGCGACTGTTGTGTTGCCTGTCGGGATCTGCCGCGCGTCACAGTAATGATAACTATCAGTATTGTAATTCAGCTCTGTCCTTGAGATACCTAATTACACTTAGAGTCGCCCGGCTACAGTACATATTTTAATTTCATTTAAGTACTTTCGTATCTTTCTAGTTTTGTGATTGTACGTAATATTTTAAAATCCATATTATAGGGTCTACCTTCACCGCGAAATCAATTTCTAAGCAATCAAATACCTTTGTTAACAAAAGTGATGATGAAAACAAAAAACTTAAATAATCCCGTCATAGACTTAATTCAATTTTACAGTATTTTTTTAAAAAACGTTGTATCTCTGTAAATATATTACTTTTGAATTCTCGTTTACTATGGAAAGGAAACGACTCGGCTATCCCGTGAAATTAGTTTTATAATTAGGTTATTAGTATAAGGCGTAAACAAATACAATTTTGTAGCTTTCAAAATTTTATCTTAAGTTAGTAACGTTTTAATTTATAGTAAAATATAAATTAAAAAATATTTTTGACACATCACGGGAAGGCCCGGATTGCCCTCTATAATATAAATTTAAGGCGAGGCCAGTTCACGAAACTTACTCTTTCACTATGTCTTTAGAATAAGGTTGAATATTGCATAACTTTAATTGACGCTTCGCCAGAAATTTGACGAATTTTAGTACATTTTTATTGATTTCTGAAATACTGGATCATTTATTAAAAATGTACTCGGTTATTGTGTTAGATCGATAAAAAAGCTATCCTTTTTGCATAAAAAATCATATCACTGTCGTTAAAAATTACGAAATCTGACGATTTGAAATTTATTTTTATAAGTTTTTATGGTGTTATTCAGGATATTTTTACAGTGTTACCATGCCATTTTTCAATATTCTGTTCGGTTACTTTGCTTCTTTGTTTCTTTTTCAGTCTACAGTAATTTTTGTGAAGTAGAATTTTACATCAGTTCTTCACATTGGAAGTTCAAAAATAAGACTTTTCATCAGATCGTGAACGGGCCTCGCCTTAAGACATTCTGTATTTACCCTCGGGATTCCGAGCGCCATCCACCCAAACTTTTATAAAGTTGTAAGGTAAACCGACTTCTACAATTTTGGAAAAATTTGGAATTTTATCGTTCAGCAATTAAGACAATCAGATTTAGTGGTTTTGACAGCGATAAAAATATTTTTTGCGCTTATAGTTTCCAAAATATTGAAGGGTGAAAATTTGACCGTAGAAAATTTTCTAGTAACGTTATAATTTTGAAACCACTGCACCCCCAGGCATAAGATTATGGAATTAGATAAAAATCGCTTTGCTCCTCTGGGTAAACATAACAATTTTGAACTAGGGATCAAAAAATCTATTTAATGGAGCACATGTGCACCTGGAACCGCAGTGCATCATCTAATAAAATATCATTACTATTTAAGCATAACACTTAAAAATATAAATTTTATATAAACAGAAAGCCCTTTTTCTTGTTATTTATATAGTTTTTAATTTGTGTGTAAAAAGTTAATACTTTCCGAGCGCGAGCTCGGCAAAATCATTTTACAAAAAAATCCGACCGCAAAAACAAAGTTGTTTTTTTCCAACCACTATAAAGCTAATAACTTGAGTTCTATGGCGCGTACCCGGAAAGTAATTACTGTCCGGGAGTTTTCAGACCAGGGGGCACGTTATGCGGAAAAAAAATCCGGAACCGGAAGTTTTCCGGAATTTTGTAAACCGGAGCTGCAAGGATCGCGTCCACAAAATTTTGGATTTTTTGGTCGAATAGTTTCCAAGATATAAGTTTTTCCATATTTTCGGAAAAAAAACCCCAAAATTCAAAATTCATCTAAAACTATACTTTTGGCACATTTTGTTTCTTGGAACTAAATCAACCCCACTTTTGACCCTACCCATTCCCACAAAAACACCTTTCCATTTTACCCACCAAAGTCCCAAAGGGTTCAATTCCCGAGTGGTTAAAAACAATATTATAGAATTCATATCATAGGGTCTACCTTCACCGCGAAATAATTTTCTAAGCAATCAAATATCTTGGTTAACAAAAATAATGATGAAAACAAAAAACAAAAAAAATGCGAAATACCTACATATTAAAGGAAGAAACAAATTAGTTTCAACTTTGGTCTTAAACTAGCGATAATTTAAAGGCGTAAAACACACACAATTTTATCGAATTTGCCTTATAGCATACCTACTGTATTTCACTATTTATTAAACTGTGACTCCGCGCAGACCGCGCGCCGCGGCAGACGCGGACGCGCCGTGGGAACACTCTGCACAGGCCACGGCGCGCCCCGGCGCGCATCCACAGAATATATAATAGTACTAACGTACAGAAGTCGGTCCCCGCGAGGACCATCAAATAATAAGCTGGTATAGTGCCTGGCCCAACGATTGCGGAGGTTAAGCAACTTTTGCAAGGGTCGGTTATGGGATGGGTAAAAAAAAAAGTATTTTTTAGCTTTTTTCTTTACTGGTGCCATATTTCGAACTTCGATACTACTAAGTATGTAAATATGTATACAAAAAATACAATAAACTTTGGTAGGTAGGTAGGTACGTTAGTAATTAAGTATCAAAAACGAAGTGCATGCAGTTTCGCATTCGGCGCTTGACTGACTCGTTTCGTTCGTGACGTTCACGCGCTGCGTGTTTCGGTCGGCGCGGTGATATCCCTCGACAATGGCCCTCTTGGAGTGGGCCGCGAGCAGTAGGCTAATATAAAAGTTTAAGCGCGGAGTGATACCCCCCTGGCGCATCGCCGCGCCAGACGTCGTGGGGTCCCACGACCTGTGTGTAGACAGACGGGCTCGGCGCGGCGCGGCGTGTCAACAGACAGGTCGTGGGACCGCACCTTAAGATTTTAAAGGTGTAATAAATAGTGAATTACAGTATGCTATAAGTCAAATTCGATAAAATTAGGTGTGTTACACGCCTTTAAATTATCGCTAGTTTAAGACCAAAGTTGAAACTAATTTGTTTCTTCCTTTAATATGTAGGTATTTCGCATTTTTTTAGTTTTTTGTTTTCATCATTATTTTTGCTAACCAAGATATTTGATTGCTTAGAAAATTATTATTTAAAATTTTCTACGGTCAAATTTTCACCCTTTAATAATTTCACAAAAAATATTTGTATCGCTGTCAATATCACTAAATCTGATCGTCTGAATTGTTGAACGATAAAATTCCAAATTTTTGCAAAATTGTAGAAGTCGGTTTTCAAGTTGTTTTACCAACTTACATTTGCGCTCACCTTACAACTTTATAAAAGTTTGGGTGGATGGCGCTCGGAATCCCGAGGGTAAATACAGAATGTCTTAAATTTATATTATAGAGGGCAATCCGGGCCTTCCCGTGATGTGTTAAATATTATATTTTACTTTAAATTAAAACGTTACTAACTTAAGATAAAATTTTGAAAGCTACAAAATAGGCTAGTTGACAAAATTTCAATAACTGCTTAATATTTTAGCTTATTAGGCATTTTATCGAAAAAAAAGGTTTATTTATTTTTAATCGAGCGTTTACATTATAAATTTCGCGTTTTAAAAAACCAATTTTAATTTGGTTCCAAAACGCACAAGACTGTCATGGCGTCTTGAATGACGTCACGCCGTGCAAAACAAACAAAAGAGCGATCGTGTCTTCGTACGTTATAGCTAGTTTTTATCGTTTAAAAATGAATTTCTCATATTATAAGTACTGTATAGTGCCCCAGTGTGATAGCACGACTATAAAAACGCCAAACCAGTTATTTATATATGTTCCAAACAATGGAGAAATACGGAAAAAGTGGCTAAAACTTGCGTTCGGTTGTGGTTAGGTTGCACTCGGAGTGTAGGTTTGGAACGCGCCTCCGGTAGTGATACTCGAAACGTCAAAGACAAGATTGGAGTTTCGCACGGCGTGACGTAACGCTTTCTGATTGGTGTTCACTGTCACGTGACTAAAGGTTTCATTTTACGAAATTTATTTTTTAAAAATATTATTAATCTTTAACGCTTTTAATAATTAAAATTGTTTGTTATTTTCTCCATAATATAATTAATCATTATAAACCCCTATCCATTATATTTATTCTTAATGGAAACAAGCCTATTGTATTTGTTTACGCCTTATACTAATAACCTAATTATAAAACTAATTTTACGGGATAGCCCGAGTCGTTTCCTCTATAGTATACGAGAATTCAAAAGTAATATATTTACAGAGATACAACGTTTTTTAAAAAAATATTGTAAAATTGAATTAAGTCTATGACGGGATTATTTAAGTTTTTTGTTTTCATCATCACTTTTGTTAACAAAGGTATTTGATTGCTTAGAAATTGATTTCGCGGTGAAGGTAGACCCTATAATATGGATTTTAAAATATTACGTACAATCACAAAACTAGAAAGATACGAAAGTACTTACTTAAATGAAATTAAAATATGTACTGTAGCTATGGCTCTAAGTGTAATTAGGTATCTCAAGGACAGAGCTGAATTACAATACTGATAGTTATCATTACTGTGACGCGCGGCAGATCCCGACAGGCAACAGTCGCCGGCGCGCCGCGCGCCGCGCCGCGCCGGCGCCGGTCCGGTCCTTTGAAGTTACCGACTCCCGATGGATCAGAGAGACGACGACGCGCCACGGCAGACATCAACGGTTGCGTTGGTTCCCACGGCGTGTCGGCGCGGCCTGGCGCGACCGGATCTGTGACAACACAGGCCGTAGGATCTCACCTTAACATGGAAAGATTTGATTACATTACCATTACCAGTACGTACCAGGCAAACATTTTGAAATCGGGTGGGGATTGCGCAGAACGCGTATTTTGGGTATGCGGAGAGAGTCACTCACAAGTGCACGTGCGCGAACTTATCTCCACTTTGTGGAAAAAGTGTTCGTACCATAAAGTTAATATACCTAACTTTATGGTTCGTACCTACTGTACTTCCATCTATGGTACTTCCTATGGTTAAAATGTACTCTCTGTATGGTGTGGTGATCGGTGACTCAGCGATTAGCTTGCCACATCCAACCCATTTGACAATGAAATTGAATTTGATTGAGAGCAAAGATATTAGAATTAGGATTGAGAGATGTTTTGTCGGGTTTTCGGTGGGCTATTTTAATTATTTGCAAATTGTTTTATAGTGGATTGTGTCTTAGAATTGGTGCAGTTTTGTGGTAGGTACAAGGTGTCTACGCATTTGAACTTAGCATTTGAACAATATGTGGGATAATTGAAATAGGTGCGATCGTGGTTGTGTGAAGCTGATACTTTTATTGTAGTGGTGGCTACCTCGGCAGAACTTACTGAGTAAACTATACCTATCGATATATTTGATGCGAAATGCTCCAAGCAGCATTGGAATACCCGCATTCTTATGTAAACTGAAACAAACTGAATTATTTAACACTAACTTGACACTGGCAAAAATTACTCCCTGAAGAGGATTAGATAGATTGCCATAACAAAAATAAGAAAAAGAAGAATAATTTGTTTGATTGACAGACATTGACATGACATCCCGTAGTTTTTTCGATCCGTGAATGTAAAAGCCGTGAATTCATAAAATAATATTCAATAATTGATACAAGTAAATAGATGAGGTATGTATGTATAAATAACTCGCCATTTAATAACTCAGATTGCAGTGTTACTCGGTAATTATTTATTGGTTATGTTTATTAATTCATAGTTCATAAATTTTACAGAAAACAAAGCAAAAGATGGACAACACTAAGATTGACGACACAATACTTAAATACGAAACCTTTATAAACGATGTTTTGAAGGAGGATTTGAGAAAATTGGATCTGAGGTTACAACAAGTAAACGCAGAAGTGGCAGACTTGTACCAACAAAAACATACATTGAAAGTGGTAACGAATAAGCAAGTGCATCCTTCTGGTTTCAAAACTCAAGTCAACTTAGGCTGCAATTTCTTCATGGAGGCATCCGTCACTGACACATCAACATTACTCATGAATATAGGACTCAATCACTACTTAGAATTCGGTATAGAAGAAGCTAACAAGTACCTTGATGTGAGAATAAAAGCTTTTGAACAGAAAGGTGAGGAATTACAACAAAAAGCAGCCGAGACTAAAGCGCATATCAAGCTTATGCTATTTCATATCGGTGAATTGCAGAACCAGAGAATTTCTACAAAACTTGAAGACAAATTTAGATCAAGGTAATAACTATTGTCTTAATACTGATATAAAGACAACATGGCCCTGTTTTATAAATATTACTGTAATAACAACAATTGTTTGGTGTTCATCGCATCATCAATTTTTCAAAGAAAATTATCTTTTCTCCGTATTTATGACATTCTTTGTTTATGTAATAGATCCTCTATCTATATACACAGGTTTCATTGTGCACCGCTATATTTCCGAAATCCCTGTCAAAAATAAAAAAAATATGGTTGCCACATGCCACAGCCTCTCATACTAACGGCCGTACTCAGAGATGTCAATTCAGATTACAGCTTGATTAAAATTGATGCTATCTCTTTCTTTTCCATAGTGATAGTATAAGACGACACGATACTTAATGAAGCATTAAACTTAATTGACGTCTCTAAGTGAGTACGGCAGTTAATTGTAATGTAATGTTTATGAAATAGGTCCCAGATGATGAAATTGCCTGTCGCAAGTCAGTAATAAATGATTAGTTAGATATCTATGTTCTGGGTAATCTGTATTTTAATAGTAGTTAATGCATGTGATAGATAGATATGATTTAAAATAAGAATAAAATATTTATTAATAAAGTGTTAGTAATCATATATTGATAAAGTGTTAATAATAATCATATCAAAATGATCAACTGATTGTTCCCCGAAACTATTAAACAATGTGATAATAAGTTGCTAAGTCAGTTGAATATTATCTTATAAGTACCTATACTGCAAGGATTTTTTCTGTATTTAAACTTTTATGTACAAACGTAGTAGTTTCAAAATATGAGTACCTAGGTACCTAAAACATAAAATAATAACAATGAGTTTCAGTTTAATGTCTACAAAGTGATTGGTGTGAATAAATTTCATAGAACAAATGCCATTGATAAATGAATAAAAATAAAATAAAATAAATGTTTGAAAATTTCAAACAGCACAGCGCCATCTAACCCCAGACTAAGCAAAGCGCCATCTAACCACAGACTAAGCAAAGCTTGTAATGTAGGTACAACCAAGTACTACTTATTATACATAGTAACATCCAGACCCATCACAGAAATTAAAATTCATCATTACAATTTCTGCCCGACCGGGAATCGAACCCGGGACCTCTTGCGTAGTAGACTGGCATGTTGACCATTGCACCTTCAGATCGTCAATATATAATTCTATCTATTGTAATTATTATATAATACTTGAAATTGTTTAAATATTTGTAGGTATGTTCTAATTTTAATGTTTTTCTTTTATAATAAAACAATTTCTATAATAAAAGAAATAATATTTATAATTGAATTTTATTTTGTAAGCTAAGGTAAGTTTTAATTGCGGAAATTGTAGTGCTTTTACAAGTATGTCATCTACAAAATTTTATAATAAAAAGCACTAAATCGCGAAAAAAAATCAGCTGTTCCATACATTATAGTCGAGTCGATGTTGTACTTTTCTATGTAACAGCTGATTTTTTTTTCGCGATTTCGTAGTTGGCCCCATAGTTAAAGTTGTTCATTCACGTGGTCTGAACAACCCTTTTCATTTTTAGATATTATACTTAAAAAATTACTTATTAATTAGAGATGTGCAAAATACTTTATTAAAAGTATTTAAATACAAAATACAAATACTTGTCATTTTTTTGTATTTCAAATACAAATACAAAATACTTTTTAAAAAAGTATTTAAGTACAAAATACAAAATACGTATTTTCAAAATACTTTTTTCAAATAAAATATCTTTTTTTCGTATTATATTTTTATTATTGTTATATTTATCGTTTCCTTAGCGATTGGTCTGTCCATTGACATAAATAAATGTCAAATTACCGAGCTTCAAGATTGGTTTTTTGTTTGGCAGTGACATTGACATGACAAATTACCTAGCTCTATGATTGGTTGTTTTGTTTTGTTTGACATTGACTTGACATTTACATAGAAAGTAATTTGTATTTTACAAATACTAATTACGTTTTAAAAAGTATTTCAAATAAAATACTAAATACATTTTGAAAAAAAGTATTTCAAACACAAAATACAAATAGGTATTTTGTATTTTGTATTTGTATTTTAAATACTTGTATTTCAAATAATTAAAATCTCTGTTATTAATATTGCATAATACAGTGGTGGCCAAATAATTAAGGACACCAGTTGATTTTCATACAAATGAGGTAGGTAACTTGAAGCCTTTCGGAGCATTCCACGCCAACGATTGACCTAGCTGTGATCTGATGATGGCCATCCAGGACTTGTACTATTATATATTCTGTGATCCAGGGAGTGAATGGAGGAGATGCATATTGTATAGATTTCTTGACCAAATCATGTATAATAATTTGGAATGGAGACCGCGCACCGGACGACGCTCCGTGGATAGGCCCCCGACAAGGTGGACCGACGATATGGTGAAGGTCGCGGTGCGCCGCTGGATGCGGGCCAAGCAGGACGGAGCGTCGTGGAGATCCTCGGGGGAGGCCTATACCCAGCAGTGGGTGTCGTGCGGCTGATATGATGATGATGAATTTGGTTAAAAAAATTTTAGGATTCCGTAGCCTAAATGGCAAAAAACGGAACCCTTATAGATTCGTCATGTCTGTCTGTCTGTCCGTCCGTATGTCACAGCCACTTTATTACGAAAGTATTAAGACTACACAGTTGAAACTTGGCAGTAAGATGTTTTCAGGTAAACCGCTTTACGTTTTTTACACAAAAACAAAAAAGATTAACGGGATCTCCCCATACATAGAACTGAAACTGAAACCATTATTTTTCAACAAACCAATACGTGCGTGGTGTCTACTTGTCTATAGTATATAGATAGGTCTTCAATTTTTTTCTCAAAGTAAACCGTTTGAAAGATATACACTGCCAAAGTGGTAAAATGTGTCCCTTCCTCTATACCTTAATAACAACCTTTGAAATAAGAGAGTTAAAAATTAAAAAAAAAAATATGCTATAGATCTTAATGAACACTTTCAACGAAAATTGGTTTGAACGAGATATAGTTATCAGTTTTCGAGATATAGTAGATTTTCCATAACCGCAAATATAAACTTTGTCATTCATACAAACACAACACTGTGAAAAACAAAGTTATTTTTGCAGACGAAAAATGATAGTGGTATTAAATATAGTATGGTATAAGTAGGGTTGTCAACTTTTTTTGGAACAAATATAGTAGTTTCAAGACTACAATGCTAAAATGTAAAAATATAGTAGATGGTGAAAAAAATATAGTAGGTTGCCGTTTTGTATGGAGGATTTTAAAGAAGTTTCATTTTTCATACTTAAGTATAAGTACTAACATTTTCATAATTTATTCAACAACCATACAGACAAGTGTTTTTCACAAAAAATATTATGCAATTACTTATGTGCATATAAGTGGTAATAAGTATTTTTTTGTTGCTTTTGTTTAATTTTTTCGCTTGAAAAAATATAGTACCTACCTAGTTTTGTCTACAATATATTTTTTCAAAAAATATAGTAGGCGAGCCCTCAATATAATAATAATAATAAATGCTTGGACAATTTCACTATTATTGGTAGGTACTTTGTGCAAAAACTGAAAATATTGATACTAAATTCGAATCTGGGGCGGGCGTCGACCACTGGGGCGGGCGTCGACCACTGGGGCCTAAGTCACAAACCCTAAATAGTTTGTACCCACCTTTCGGCCGCAATTTTGCAACTGAGTTTCGCAACCAGGTTACTGCAAATAAAAAAAAATATGAAAACTAATAACAAACTATTGCATAGGTACCTACCTACCTAGGGTAGGTGGTACTACCTTACTACTTGCCTACCAACTCACTTTTATCTATCTTTAGACTAGGGTTGCCAACATGTCTTTGGCGAAATATAGTATTTTTCAAATTAAGCTATAAAAAATATAGTACCTACACTTAAAAAATATATAGTATTTAATAGGCAAATATGATTTTTTAATTATTTATTTTTATATACTTAAACTATATTTTTCTAGTTTTTGCATTTTTCAACAAGTTTTGGATATTTTTGGAGTCTTTTTTGTATCTTTCGCTTTTTAATCAGCGTTAGCGGCGCACTTGAATTGAACTTTCGCTATCGCTACCACTTTCCATAACTAATTTATCTAAGACTTGACTTATATTTCTCAAAGAAAGAACAATGTTATATTTTGCAGATGATTAGGTACCAACAAAATCTTAAAACAAAAATAGAGCAGACCAACCAATGATCAAACTATCGTTTGAAGCTTTTGAATTTGACATTGATGCAATAAAATAAAGATACGTTCAGAATTCAGATACGATATACCTTACGCACTAAACGCTATCGAATCAGTCAAAATGCACGATCACAAATTTAAAAAAATAAAGATTTGTTTCCTAGCGTTCGATATTAAAAATTTAGTATTTTTGCGTACTATACATATTTCTTCAACAGTATATAGTGCAATACTATATATTTTAGTACGGTTGGCAACCCTACTTAAGACCCCTAATTCCGTAAATTAGGCTGAATCTCTCATGTTAATATTTTAAATTATACATCTTAAAACCCACCCTTTTGAAGTGTCTAACTAATAAAAAATCAAGTGTCTATGCCCATACTAGGTAATCCAATAACTTAATACCATAATCAGCTCGAATCCCTCAGAGTCTGAGTTAATTTGAATATTTACTATTCAAGCAGCTACCTATTCGGGTGGAAGGAGAAAGCATAAAATTAGCATTAAGGACTTGAGCTGTTTTGCCATCTCAGGGCTGTTAGCCTTGTTTGCCAATTTTGATGATCTCTTGATAAATGGGGGAAGTGAAGTTTGTTGTACAAGTAGCACACCTTGCTTAGTTTTGCACTCTTGAAGTAGTTCAAATAGGTCCACGAGACAGCACCGCAGACTAATGCATGTTTTTTTTTAATTTATTTTGGCACATACAGTCATTACAAAAAATAATTAAAATAAAAGAGTTAATGGTGTAGACAACGAGTGCCCAAAATTAAGACCTTGTGATCGCCTTAATCCCCTTTGTAATAAGAGCTGTTTTTGCACTTATTTATTATTTACAGTCAAATATAAACGCTAGAATAACATTTATGGATTGTCCAATGCCATTTACAAATCCCCACATATAGGACCCACCTTAGAATAATAACACGTAGAAGCCGGTGAGGCAACTAATACTAAGCCAAAATGGCTTTGTTTTCAGATTTATATACTTCATACTTAATCGTAATTAAAATCCAATAGATTAGTAACTAATCTAATCGAGTCCCAAATGCCCCCCTCCCGTTCACCTGCGGGCGGGGAAGCGCGTAATTAACGAAAGATTCTGTTAAATGAAATTATTAATGAACCCGGTATAAATAAAGCACAAAATCACCGCGCCACTACTCTACTTTGTGATTATATTATAGATAGAAACAGACAGATTTGAGATCATTTGAGATCATACGGCGACGGAGACTTCTATCAGTCTGTCAATTATTTATACATAATTACATAGGTACACGGCTCCTAGTTTTATTGTCGGATTAATTTTTTCTGTATTATGTGGGCCGATCCCGGCGACACTGCAATGCCGGGCCGACCCGTGACGGGAGTGGAGCGAGCCCCGAACATCCCGTCGAGTTACAAAAATCAGTTTAATATACTGGTCCCTCAGTGAGGGAACTTTCAGATATTAAGCTGAAAAGAACAGATACTACACTTTGATCTTAGCCAAAAGGCCGAGAAGCGATGCTTAAATGAAGCCAACCGAAAGAGGTGATTCAATCAGAAAAAATCTTAACACCGCCGCGTAGGATTAGATGTAAACAGCACAATGACATCTACCAGACTAACTAGGTAGTTGGTCATACGAAGCGGCGTACGGCAGCGGCGGGCGGCGGCGCCGGCGAGACACGATGCTGAGTAGTTTGTAGCTGTTTATATAGATGGCGTTACTATAGTAAAATGTATTTCCTTATCTGTTGAAGGATATCTATGTAGGTATTGTGTGTAGTGTAGTGTACTATAGCGTTTAAAATTACGCTTTTAGATAATAATAATAATATTTTTTTGCCAATAGAGAGAGGCATAGGTAGAATTATTTTTATTTATAACTCAATTTCCACTGTTCAATGCTGTTTGTTGTAAAGGAGTTCCGTTGTTCCTTCGCAGTTCAAGTCTAGTCCTAAACGTCCTTGACCATAGTTAGATACCTCATTTGATGAAGATTGTCATGTTCATCAGCCATTTTTGACGCAGGCGGGCCCAATGCGGATTGGTGGGTGTTAACGACTGCAAATGCAGCCGGGACCATCGGCTTAACGTGCCTTCCGAAGCACGGAGGAGCTCGAGATAATACATTTTTGGTCACCCATCCCATGACCGACCCTTGCGAACGTTGCTTAACTTTCGCAATCGCTGGGCCAGGCGCTAAACCACTGCGCCACCGAGCTCCAAGATTGTCATAATCCTAGCAATATTTCAATTACCTACTATAGGTACAGTTTCTATTTGATTTTGAGGAGTTCCCTTATGTGAATCTTTAAAATCCAAGGTCCAATATAACAATGAAATCAAAATCGTATCATCATTAAAGGTTCCTTTTTCAAACTATAAAAGAATCGTCGGTAAATAGAAGATATGGTAGATCATCCGTATACGTTTTTTTATTTTTTATTTGGCTTACTAAACTGGGTAGAATCCATTTGGTCTATGCTAACAATAACTTATTAAAAACTAACTTAGGTACTAGAATTTACCCTACTCGAAGTAAGCACAGCATGCATTTACTAACAATTCGAAAATGTAGACTACCTAATTATATTTTTAAGTACTAAATTTTAAACTTAAATAATACATTAAGTTTCAGAACGAAAAGTTAAGTATAGAAGCTACATCACTTTTTATGTACGGAAACACCCGGTTTTCTACAATTCCAAATCTAAAGGGACCACCTACAATACAAATCACAAATATTAACCGATTTTCAAAATATTGTCGCCATTTTGTAGCCAAACTAATACCCTAGGACCCATTTTTTCCCCCCGAAATATTTACAATTTAGTAAACAAACACCCCCCAAAAAACCCGAATTTACCTGAATTTTGCAAAAGTACAAAAAAGTTACCAGTAGAAAATTCAAACGTTCACACGTGTCTCGATAAATTCCTCAACTTTTGGTACTATTCCCATGTCGATCCTCCCAAAATCTTCGGAGATATGGCCAAAAAATTTTTAACGGTAAGCGGTTCCGGTCTGTGGGTTAAACAGTTGAACTACGAAAACAGCTCTTATTACGTACGGCATAAAGGCGGTCTCAAGGTCAACATGTATAGTCTGATGTGCTGCTGACTGTACTAATTCGAGATTTTTTTAATATTATTGACATATTTTTTTATTGCATTATATTTGCTTAATCTTATTTTCTACATAATATTGTAAGTGTGAAAGATTTGTTAGGTACTCAATCAATCGCGCAAAAACGACTTAAACGGATTTGGATGAAATTTGGCACACTGATAGTTTATAGGATTGAAACCATGGTCTGTGCTGTGATTGAAACATAGCATACTCGCGGAAGCTAGTAAATTATAAATAAGCATAGTGAACTTTATTTTTTTCTGACATTTTGTTAGGTTAGATTAGAATTTATATGATGCATGCGAAAGATTATTGCTGCTTTGATGAAAAAATAAGCCTTATTGCTTATTCGATAATGATTCCATTCCATTGCTTTCACAACCTGTGGTGCTTACAATCAAATTATATGTATTTGTGGATATAGCAATTAAGCTTTTACCAAATAATAAGTTTCTTAAAGAAATCGCTTGCAGAAGATCTACGCTGCATGGTTAAATAAATCTTTAATGTTACCTATTATTAATCAGTAGATTAGATTTTCAGTATTATGTGGGCCGATCCCGGCGGCACTGCAATGCCGGGCCGACCCGTGACGGGAGTGGAGCGAGCCCCGAACATCCCGTCGAGTTACAAAAATCAGTTTAATATACTGGTCCCTCAGTGAGGGAACTTTCAGATATTAAGCTGAAAAGAACAGATACTACACTTTGATCTTAGCCAAAAGGCCGAGAAGCGATACCGTAATAAAACCAAACGAAAGAGGTCATGAAATCAGCTAAAATCTTAACACCGCCGCGTAGGAAACGATGTAAACAGCACAGCGACATCTATAAAAAAATCATAGTAGCACGCGATTTGTTGTAGTGACGTGACATTGTGTGGACGATGATTGTATTTTTTTACTGTAGTAAGAAAAGATAAAAGATCTTGACTTGATTTCTGATATTAATTAATATAAATAAAACATTGCATTTTCTCTAAACATAATTGTAGCAGCGCCATCTGTTCCCTACTTCTAACAAAATAAAGTAACAAATCTAAATAGTTTTTGACTGCTTACATAGAGGGCAGCTCTGAGATGCACTGCAGCGCCCCTAGCTAATTTAGTACCATTTTTGCTCTTATTTTGAAATTTTGCATGAAAATTATGAGAAGACACACTCACTCATTACCTACATTCCTACTGTTAAAATCATTAGTCTAAACACTTTTATACATATTTTTTTACGAAATGTTTAAACTATCTTTTTGAAATGTTAAAACATACCTAAGTGTATCCATAGTTCGTTGTTTATTCACCGTCATTTTATAGACGTTTTACTCGTAACTACCAATGAAATTTAACATTTTTGCCAAAGAGACAAAGGGTCGAAAAACGACAACTAATTAGACGTTTAAAACCTTGTATTAGTATGGGAAAGTAAATTTTTCGTCTGGTTTAGTATGGGAGGACGGAGGACCAATATTGTTTGCTTATTTGTTTGTCGTTTTTGGACCCATGTTTCTTTGACAAAAATGTTTAGTTTCGGTAGAACACCCCTTAAGTTAATTAAAACGACTACAAAATGACGGTATATAAAAAAATAAACTGTTTCGTTATAATTTCCTTAAAATACCTTAAAATGATGGTAATTACCTCTGTTTTGTTAATAAAGATTTATTATTATTATTATTATTATTATTTTACCTCCACCTCACACAGGAAGTCCAAATACCACATGGAGGAAAAACACTTTATGATAACAGATAGTTATATCCCGTTCATTATCCTAATTTACTATCGGATGATTTAGTTACCACTTTATTATACTATTATTTTAATATCTCTTGAAATATCCAATTGTCAAAATTTACTTACCTACAGATTATAAGAGCTTCGACAACAATAAAGCGAACAGTATTTTGTGACGTATTAAAAATACTTGTCTTGAATTGACTCTTGATTACTTTCACTTTGCTGAGAAATATGACTAAATGGTAAAATTAGTGAATTTAGAAAGTTTTTGTACTTGCGGGGTCTTAAAAAAATTTCTTGTCAAAGTTAATAGTGTCTTTGTTTATTATGAATTTTAAAATATCTTTGAAACTATTAATGGCACAATTTTTTGAACATAGGCACCAAAATGGCACTATATCCTAGTCATGAAATATTTCAAAAACCAGGCGGTATCCCGCCATTTTGACGTTCACATCTAATCAATTAATTAGGGGGAAGACGGAAATAAAAGTCAGGTGTCAAATAAAAGCTTAGCTTTATTACTTGTTATATTCACGAAGAAACATCCCTCACTGGTATCAACGAGTGTCATGCAGACGTTGCTCTAGCAGCTAGAGTCTAGCTAGAGTCTGCAAGCTAGAGATACATCATCATTTCACCGTATTTCCAATTGCACAATCGATTAATTTTGATAATTTTGATCAACATTTTGAACCGCCAATATTTTAATACCAATGCACGAATGCAATTTACAAACCACTGGCCATGAGGCCGGGAATTTTAATTTTTTTAATTTATAACATTTTTCTTCCACAATTATTCCATTATGTCTACTACACCGAACAGTGGTTAGATCCTAAAACATTCACGGACAAAGACACACGCTCGTAAATTATAAGCATTATGACAATGTGATATTATATTAATGTATAATTATTGTTGTAATATTAAGAACCGTAATAATTAATGCGTAGTAAGGTTAGGTTAGTTTCGTGACATCAGGACTTGTCTGAGGCCCACAGATTACAATAGTGACCCGCAAGTAGCCATTCTAAGACAAATACCGAGGAATCGTTTACAATTTTTTTTTTCACTTTTCACCTTAAACTTGATTTAAATTTATCTTTTTTACATCCAGAACCATATAAACATCTTTGAGTTACTTATATATTTTTTTATCTATATAAACGCCGTCCGCCCCGCGGCCCCGCGCCCCCGCCTCTCAACTTTTTATTTACAAATGGTTAATGCTCCTAAACGTTTATATCCGACGCTATTCTTAAAATTAAATACAAAAAACGCATGACATTCTAAAATTACCTAATGTCCCCTTTTTTGTCATTGCTATAATTTACGAAATTTTGATCTTTACACCAACTTTAGAAATATTCAATACAAAAATACTCTTTTTGAATAAAATTTTATACACGAGTCATTATATCGTAGGCGGGGTGCGGGGGGGCGGCGCGGTCGGCTCGAAAGAAAAGCTTTGAGCCTCGTAAACCTTAACATCATGAAATTTGTACTAAATATATCGAAACTAGCGGACGCGGGCTCCTATCACTTAGCCGAAATGCGAGGATACCGAAACGACGCCTAAACACTAGTCAAAGTTAAACGCAGAGCGGCGCGCGCGCCCGTTGCTGCAGTGGCACCATCTGTCGACACTGGCGCCCTCTGCCCACGGACATGCGCCCCTATCTGCTCACCTAAAATAATTTCGTTTTATTTTCAAAATTTTGTCACTAATTTTATCACTGGTGTCCGCATCCGCTAATCGTAGTTTACAAATATCAAACGAACTGCTACGGAACGTAGCTCGCCAAACCAATTCAATTCAACTAAACCGAATTCACATAAAGTCAATACGAAATGAACGTGTATCGCTGTTACGTATGAAGACCACAAGGATATAATAATTCATAATTACATTCGAATATAAAATTATGAACGCTTTGCTTTCGATCGCTTGGGACACGCATTGCTGACGGCTGCTCGCTCACGGGTGTCGGTTATCTATTCTTACTTAGATTATAAGCGTCGGCAGTAGGTATAATTTGTATTATAACACTTCCTAATAGTATATCCGTGCTCAGTTTTTCTCAGTTTACATAATCAGATATTATTATAAACGAATGTTACTTATTTATAACTACCTATTTTTTCAGCACTTCCCTTATTTGAATTTTTAATTTCTCACGTATAGAAAAGTTGATACAGCTATTTGGTACATCTAAATGTTTTCTAATTTCCAAAAATGAAATTCTACATACAATAGAGTCTATTACAATTTCGAAAATTTAGGAACCATAATACCCAAACGTGGAACCAAAATACATTCTACATATATTGTTTTTTTATTATAATTAATTTTGAAAATAATTACATATTTATTTCATTTTACATTGATTATCCAAACACTTCGTAGACGGATTCGAAAATACTAAAAATGTAAAGTAAAAACGTCAGATACAATTTGCGAACGAAATAGACTATCATCCTAAATACAAGATTCTAAACAATAAGAAATGATACGCCGAAAGGGCAATTTCAATAAATCTACATACATATTATTTAGATACAAACATGAGCTTTAAAGTCAACACCGAATTTTGTACTTTTTCTGTGGGATAGCCCCCATGATCACTGTGGACTAAATACTTCGATGTGTCAAACTCGAGTCTTTACATTAAATTTATAAAAATTGTCAACCCATAACTTACGAATAAGTAATAGAATATCGAATGATCTCAATCGAATCGACTTGATCGCATTGATATCCATTGTGGTCTTGTAGCTGCACAGTGAGTCACACAAGTATAAAATCCGGACAAAACATCTCGTATACAAGTAAGACTTACAAAATATCATTACAATTTTTCCGCCTGAAATTATATGTTCAAAATATTAACGGCTCCAAGTATCTGCAAATTACGGCATGTCGGTTGAATACTGTTGATGGGAAATCAATACATTTCTATTGTAATATGTGTCGTGTAGCCTGCGGTAACACTTCTAGTAGTATGAAGAAATCTATGGAGAGATCGGAATAACGGATACATTACTTACTATACAAGGAATTAATACATGATCACTGACAGCTTAGAGCTGAAATGTTCTCCGGCGCTGGTATGCCCCGGGCCGCCTAGTTCCTAACTACCTAACCTGTGCCTCTGATATAGTGCTGCAAGGGTCTTTTGGCACCCCAATGGTGGCGCCACTTTCCCTGTTAAACTAATATCTTATTGGAAACTGACCCTAATTATAGCTGCTAAAATTAGTTCCGATTTTCGCCACGTGCCAAAAGATCATTGTAGCACTGTACTCCCAAGTTAATGTAATCAATTCCATTTCTCAATTCGAATGGTTTACCAATATTATTAGAGACGCATTACTTCTATTCGTATTTACAATTTTTCAGCTCTAATCTGGCATTTTTATCTGAAACAAACAACTCGTAACATAACACAATGGTAACGTAACATGGAACTATGATCGTTATCGAATAAGCCCTGCGGCGACTGCGTACTTCCTTACTGACGGAATGGGAACTGAACCTGGGCTATTGCTGAGTGTGTGGCTGGAGGGGGGGCCACTTGTGACCGGGATCATTTTGGAACATAAAACCGGAGGCCGGACGGGGGGAGGCTGCGTGTATAACTATGTGTCGATGTCTCTGATAAGAGTTCCGTATCTCTCACCTAACCTGAACTAACTCTAAGCACACCAGTCGACGCCTGGTCCATCCTAAACTGAGGTAACCTTACATTATCATAATAGATCAAATGGTTACAAATGAAACGATAACAAACGTGTAATATCAAATGAAAAATGCTTACACTTGCTTAGCTAGGGCCGGCCGCCCGCCCTGCGCGGGTTCCGACGAGAAACTCAGGATGTCGTAAACGTTTGTACAATTCCGCAAATCAATTCGCAATTTTCCGTGTTCTATTGTGCCTTACAAAATACCTTTATTAGCGCTAAGATAGTTTATCTCTTCTGTATTAAAACTATTGTATTTATGTACAAATCGCTATACATCTCTGTACAATCTATCTTATCGGTTTATAGTCTATTTGAGAAGCGAAATAAAATGTTTGATATCATTTGTCCTGTTAAACTGAGGATGTGAAATTAAAGTGTTCCCGCTTGGCGGGGGTGGCGGCCGGCGACTACATGGTATAATAACAAATACATCGAGAAATGCGTTCCCGCTCGCGTTTGTCCGCTGACTAACACGACCGTCCTCGTCTCGTTCAATTCTGACGGCCGAATGCTCAAGAGGCAAGCGGTGAGCGGGTCGCGCTACATATATCTACGAATCAAACTAATTATTCTTCTATAGTATAATAGTAAGTGTGTGTATGTATACTGATTGTTCGTTCGAACTGTTGCGTGCGCGAGGCGGGGCTGCGCGGGCGCTGCGCGGCGTCCTCGGCTGGGTGTTAGGTACTATTGAGGGCCTTTGTATTAATTTCTTATTTTTTCGTAAAAAATCAACATTCTTCTGAAGGCACTTCTGATCGGACGAGGTGGCCCAGTGCGGTTTGTGTGAAACTGTGAACTGTCAGGATGCCAAATGTGGTTTACTGTAATTTTGATTGTTTTGGAAGGTGTTCAGTCTATTGGTTGTATTGCCTTCAACTATTGCGCTTGTTTGGGTATATTGAGGGTTATCGAGAGTCGTGTCTATTGAGAGTCCGCCGCCGCGGAGCGCCCGCCTGCGGAGCGCGCGCGTCACCATCCATTACCTACTACTCGAAAAATATAAATTTTGTCCAAATCCGAATAACTGCATGAAAAAAAACTAATCCCATTTCAATTAAAATAATACTTTTTCTTACTTTGTTAGAAATTCAAATTAACCTGGTTTCAAAAGTCCTTCTGTCGGCCAAATTTTTTTTCTGTATTACAGAAACGGAAGAAAATGGTGTGACGCTCCGCACTGGTAGTGGTTATTGCTATGGCCCACGCATAATTTTGGAAAATAGTATTTTATCTAACAAATAAACTTAACCCTATGTCCGGGTGTTCCCGGACGAACTGAACGATGCGATCCGGACGTCGTCGAAACATTCATAATATAACCAAGGATGCTTACTTTAATATAAACTCAAGATGCTTAACACTTTCGAATTTTGTGACTGCATTATTTATTTCTATTGAAAACTCTTCTGCATGAACCTAAAACTGGCTATCGGTATAAAAATAATCTTTAGAATCTTTGTTTGTGGATCGAAAAATAACCCTGCTCTATTGTACTAATATCTATTGTTAACGTTAATTATTCCTAAAATAATTATGACGAGGTAAAGGTTGACAATTTTCGGCCACACGGGGTGTGCCAAGAACGCAAACACTATAAGGAATAGGGTAACATCTCCAATGGGCGGGAACCGAGGAGTTAATAAAATAAAAACAACAAAAAAATTCAAAACTTAAGCAGTTAATATATTAATCGTTTTTTTCTTCTTAAATAATAAATCAATAAATGATTTTAAGATATACACAACTATAAAAACCATTTTAAGATAATACTTAATAATAATATAATAATAATTATATATAGCGAAATATATTATGTGCAGAAATAAAATTCTAGGTGACTTAAATTTTCTCTTACTCGTAAACCTAACGAATTTCCTAGTAGAGCGCTAGTGGCGAGTGCCACCGACTTCCAACGTACAAATTCAATAATTTAATTTTTTAACTTTTTTATCAATAATTTTGAATCTGAAGGCCTAAATGCGAGTGTCGTAATAATTTTGGTGTGCGAAACGATTTTCGTAACGTCCAAAGATTATGTCCAAAAATTTTTCTTTTTCGAACGTTGTGCGTTGGTCGGCGCTCATTCGAGTTGTTCGAGGAAGTTGGGCGACTTGAAGTACTCGGGCACGGGGTCGTCGAGCCGGGAGATCACCTTGTAGATGGACTTCTTCCAGCTCTGCTCCGCGTCCTTGCCCCCCTGAATCGCGCGGAAGAATTCCCGTAACGTCTGTTCCACCACGTATCTGAAGTTTGGTGGGACCTGGAAAAATGGAAAAAATGCAATTTAGTGAATGTACCAAGCGAAAGTTATAAGTGCGGATCGTAGCACGTAAAAAATAAGTCTACCAATCGCTATGGAAGAAAAGTGCCGTCGTCATTTATGTATAGAACCTGCAGGCCGCCTGTGCATTACATACAAAGAATCGCGGTAATCGGACGCAATTCGTCGTTCATTTTACTTGATATTGAACCTTATTATTAGTGTCACACGGAGTGGGACGAATATCGTCCGTTTATCTCGATTGTTTATGTAATAGGCCTGCTGGCTGATGTATATGCTATTGACCGTGTGCCGTCCAGCGGAGTAGAATAGCACCAACTCTTTACCATCAAGTGTTTCGTAAAAGGCAACTAATGACTTAGCACACAGAATAAATAATAGGAAGTACGAGTAGCTACTGAGAGCTGGGTGTACCAGTACACTCCGTACCAGAAACCTCCGTGGCCGTACCAACTAACGCTCCGAACTTCGGCAAGTCTGCTGGGAGTGCTGGGCTTTAAATTAATACAGATAAATCGAGCCCCAATCAGGCCAAAATGGTGAACCCTGATTCATGATGTCACACGACCATCAATACGTCAATTTATCTGTTTTTAGTTGAAGCCCGGCAGATTTGCCGAAGTTCTGAAAGTTAACCGGTAGGGCCCTAGGCCCTGGGCAGCAATGTTTTTATTTTCAAAATGAAACCGATTGACTCTGTCAACAGCAATGGTTATGACAGCATCCCACGGGAGAGGCCTACATCATGCAGCGGAATAAATTGGCTATTCTTATGATGATGATGATGGTGTATATTCATTCCTTGCCTGAGTATGTTTCCCGATAGGTACAATCTGGGGGCCTTCAAGTCGCGAGTAAATAGATATCTTCTAGGCAAGCGCGTCTCATCGTAGGTCGCATTATCGCTTACCATCAGGCTTGATAGCGGGCAAGCGCTTGCCTATCTATCATAAAAAATGTATAAAGTGAGATGTTTACCTCAATGTCCGCTTAGCTCCGAGTCCCGGGCCACGTGCAGGTCCTCGGCCGTCTTCAGGCCCTCGCTGAAGGCCTGCCGCGCGTACTTCTCCATCTGGATGTAGTAGAACTCATGATGATGATGATTGAGATGTTTACCTCAATATGGTTGTTCCTGTTGTAGTGCAGGTTGAGCACCTGGTACAGCTCCGAGTCCCCGGCCACGTGCAATCCTCGGCCGTCTTCAGGCCCTTGCTGATGGCCTGCCGCGCAGTACTTCTCCATCTGGATGTAGTAGAACTCATGATGATGATGATTGAGATGTTTACCTCAATGTGGTTGTTCCTGTTGTAGTGCAGGTTGAGCACCCGGTACAGCTCCGAGTCCCCGGCCACGTGCAGGTCCTCGGCCGTCTTCAGGCCCTCGCTGATGGCCTGCCGCGCGTACTTCTTCATCTGAAAGTAGCAGATGATGATGATTGAGATGTTTACCTCAATGTGGTTGTTCCTGTTGTAGTGTAGGTTGAGCACCTGGTACAGCTCCGAGTCCCCGGCCACGTGCAGGTCTTCGGCCGTCTTCAGGCCCTCGCTGATGGCCTGCCGCGCGTACTTCTCCATCTGGATGTAGTAGATGATGATGATTGAGATGTTTACCTCAATGTGGTTGTTCCTGTTGTAGTGCAGGATGAGCACCCTGTAGGCAGCTCCGAGTCCCCGGCCACGTGCAGGTCCTCGGCCGTCTTCAGGCCCTCGCTGATGGCCTGCCGCGCGTACTTCTCCATCTGGATGTAGTAGATGATGATGATTGAGATGTTTACCTCAATGTGGTTGTTCCTGTTGTAGTGCAGGTTGAGCACCCGATACAGCTCGGAGTCCCCGGCCACGTGCAGGTCGTCGGCTGTCTTGAGACCCTCGCTGATGGCCTGCCGTGCGTACTTCTCCATCTGGATGTAGTAGAACTCTCTGCGGGAGGTAAAGAGACTTTTATTACTTAAGTATAAGACAAATCTACTCGTCCAGCTAGCTTCTTCGTCACTTCTACTTCACGACTAAATCACGATTTTAAGAAGTGATTTACTTCAAAATACATTTATATTGTATGATCTGAGAGATCGTCGTAGTTTGTAAAAAAGGGGTTGGTCCCACTATTTTCATTGAGAATCATTACCATTACTTACGCCTTATGGACGATCAATGGTTATAGTGGGACTGTTTTGAGAAAAAATGAAGTCTCAGTATTACCATGCAATGTTCATCAGCCATTTTTTATGTCCCCACTGCTGGGGCACAGGCCTTCCTTATGGGTGGTAAGGAGGACGGGCCATAACCCACCACGCGGGCCCAATGCGGATTGGTGGGTGTTAACGACTGCAAATACAGCCGGGACCAACGGCTTAACGTGCCTTCCGAAGCACGGAGGAGCTCGAGATAATACATTTTTGGTCACCCATCCCATGACCGACCCTTGCGAACATTGCTTAACTTCCGCAATCGCTGGGCCAGGCGCTAAACCACTGCGCCACCGAGCTCCTCAATGGATAATGGGAATAGTGTGGGACCGACTCAAAAACATTGTCTTTGCATCAGCAGTGGTGAAATATCAAGTCAACATTCGTATTTTTTGCTCATTCAATCAAATAAACTAAACTCAAGTACCTAAGTATTTTTGAATCAACACCCGTTCAGGAAGTCTTTTAATTGACAAGAAAAATTAGGTCGAAGTTTTCAAAGCTAAACATAATTACAATTTAAGTAACGCTTTATCGTTTTTTACCATTGCAAATGGATATCAAATGCAAAACGCCTAAAACGTATTTTTGGCCATATCTCCGAGGATTTTAGGAGGATAGTACCAAAAGTTGAGGAATTTATCGAGACACGTGTGAACGTTTGAATTTTGAAAATTTACTAATATTTTTTTTTTAATTTTGCAAAATTCGGGTTTTTTGGGGGTTGTTTGTTTACTAAATTGTAAATATTTCGAAAAAAAAAACCGACTTATGAAAAGATGGGTCCTAGAGTATTAGTTTGGCTACAAAATGGCGACAAAATTTTGAAAATCGGTTAATAATTGTGACCTGTAGATGGTCCCTTTAGATTTGGAATTGTAGAAAAATGTACATAAAAAGTGATGTAGCTTCTATGATTATTGACAGATTGTCATGGTAATAGTGTTAAAAGATGCAGAAGCAGACGAGAAGTGCATTCGTTGAAATTTCGAAAATCGGTTAATAATATTTCGGCCACGTCGAGGCAGTCAGCGGGTGCTCGTAAAAATAAATAGGTACTACTAGGTAACTTTAGAAACATAATAGAATTTTGCATTTAATTTGATTTTGGTTTTTCGTAAATTTTTGGGTTCATTTTCAATGCTGCGATTCTTGCGGGGACTGTAAAATCTGTGAATTTTTATGTTTTAATTATAAAAAAGTGAAGTAATGAAGAATGCTAGGCTGTCAGTGCATCAACACTTCAGTCACAATAATGAAATAATAAAAACCACTCGAATGCCGTCGAGGGCGGGAAAGGATTTGATTAGCCATTTTCGCTCTTCGCTCGCGTCGCATCGCTATCTTCGCTTCGGTTCGCTTGTGAGAGCGAGCGGAGCGAATCGAGAGTCTCAGGAGGCTAATTACTTCGCATTCAACCTGGCTAATTCGGTTTTTCACATAGCTGTAAGTGCCGTACCAACTTGGTACGCGGTAACTTCGGGAAATGGAATATATTGAACGTTTTATTTGCGTTAAAATTGTACAGTTCGGCTTTTTTGGTATTGTTGTGTTACATTTTTTAAGGTTAACTCTATTTTTTTTATTAAACAAAATAGGTAAGGGCATATTCTACTTTATTCCTTTTATCGCATTTTGGAAATATGAGTCGATATTGTTGCAGAATTAAGTTAAAATTGTTGTTTTTTGTTTTATGTGAAATAGTTATACAAAGAGGTGAATAAATAATTTTCAAGGATAGACAGTTCTGTTCCATTAGGAACCTTTATCGATAGGTTATTGAATATTAATAATTTGAATGAATAACATTCGAATTTGTATGCAACAGCTAGGTATTTCTTGAACAAGATTTTTGTGTGTATGGTACTTTTAATTTTAACTATCCATAGTTGAGCGTGATACAGCATTCGACAAGCCGCGTCTCTAAACCACTTGCGAGAAAGAGGCCCTCGAACCTCTCGCTCGCACACCGACGGTTTCCATTATTTTTTAATTGGCACTCTGTGGAGATTGCAGCCTAGCCTTACTAATTGAGTAAGTAAATGAAGTGTCTAATAATCACGTGGTTTGTCTTTTTGGCGCGATGGCACACTCACGAGACACTTTTAACACTAATTAATGCTATAAGTGCGGCGAGATTAGCTGTTGGGTGATTAAATTCGATGTGTTAGGTTTTCAAGTGGGTTATATTTGAAACATATGTTTAGTTTTAGATGGGATAAGTTTTTATGTCTTTATTTTTAAGTTGTTCATTACAACTAATTAAGAGATGTGCTAACATCGTAAGATTATTATCAATTAGATACAAATTTATCAAAGTCGATATTGATGACGCCCGAAATATGATATCCGTCTGTTGAGCTTTAATGTTTTTCAGGTCTTGACCTGTTCTTATATTCTATTCTATTGTATTCTTGAATACTTTAATATTTTCCAGTGTGCAGATTGCATTTTACAAAGTTTTTTTTATGTTTTAGCCGACTTACGTATCTTTTTTTTTGACAACAATATTTTTTTTAACAATTAGTTCTGATCAGCAGCTTATTCAGAAAATTTATATAAGTAGTGAAATTACGCACACGGTTCCAATTCTTTGAGCATTCGATAAGAATCGAGTAAACTGTGTCTCGATTTGTAAGCAGCCAGTCGAGTCGACCTATATCTCCGCATGCGGGCTATACAACAGTAAACATACTAAAAGAAACCGGCAAAATGCTTTGTATTCAGGTTTTAAGTTAACTGTTATTTTTCTGTAGTACCTAAAGTAGTAATATTACAGTTACTGATCTAAATTTCAGCATAAAAATTAACTTTACTATGTATATTGAAAGTTACTTGTATGAAACTGAAAATTACCAATTTATGTTAAATATGAAAATTACAATTCTTATAAAATACAAATATTTATATTTATTAACATTGCACGATTCTAATTAAAATACCTGCCGAATTCAATTTTCTTTAGAGAGATGTTAAATAAACGTAATTTTAGAGATGAAGAGTTGTTTATGCAAAAAAAAACTTATTTTTTTTCATTGATGAGTTATAGTAGGTACCCGAAAACCGTTACTGGGAATCAGCTGTTACTTAAATATTTTTTTTTACAAATGTTCACACACTCACCCTTAACGTATTCCATAAGGAATGACATAATTAAATGAAACAAATCTGTATTTTATCAGCCTTAAGGTATAGAATTCAGTAATATCGCGAGACATTGACTTTTAGTAGCGAAAATCACAATAGCTTGGCATTTAACAGGTGATCAATATTGCTGTGCGATTTTGATCCTTAATCCAAGGGGTTACTTCTTAGTATGTTGCTGAAAAAAGGGTCATTGTTGGGATTTTCTTAAGAAATCGCATCTTGCGTTTACCTGGGGGCAACCAACGTCTTGGATTCCATTGTGGAGTTGTAAGTTGCCCGTTTTTGCGACTTCTTTTTAAATTAACTTAAATTGCATTGAACGAAATGTTCGTTACTCTTCTTAAGGTCACCTTCTGAAGAAAGTTTAAATCCAAGTTTTCTTGAACTATTGTGAACTGCCTTGATAGTCGATAGTTAAATTTTAAACTGATAAACGAAACTCGCAACTCACTTTGATAGTCAACTCACTTTGAGTTTAGAATAGAATAGAATTGAAAATAGTTTATTATTAACCTCACAAAGAATTAACAAAATACTTAAGCACTAAATTAAAAATCCATTAAAATAAAATAAATGAAAACAACTAAACAAAGAGATTAATAAAAGGCCCCTGCCTCAGCGTATGAATGCCGTGACGTTAGACTAACGCCACGGCACGCTGCTATTCTGACAGGTCCTGGCTGTAACAGACGCTATATATAATAAAGTAATGTTACAATTGTCATGTAGCACCTTTCAACACAAATATAGTGACAGTTCAAAAAATAAAAAACAAATAATTAAAATTACAAAACAATGTAAGTAAGGCTGAAAGAATTGTGTCCCTCGCCCCACTCACAACTGACAGAGGAAGCAGTGAAGTGATATTCATGTGACAGTGACAGTTTGATATTGTAAATTAGATAATTCTAGGTTACTTTAACAATTAGAAATTAAAATGAGATAACTACAGAAGCAACCTGAAATCTCTTGCAATTAATAAATTTGTCTATTGTTATCTTATTTCTACTTAATATCAAACTCGTGCGAAGTGAGGTGAGTTTCGAAGTGAGATTTGATGCTAATCATAGCGAATGTCTTGGACAGAATTGCTTTATTTTTTATTAAGTTCTAATTAAGTCGTATATAAAAATTAAAACCTCAGTAAAGTCTTAGGTTGGCTCCCCTCAAGATCACATTTGATTCCCGTGTGAAACCAGCATAAACGATTGAACCATAGACGTACTAAGCTTATAGACTTGCTAATTTCGATGATATTCACGTAAAAGTTGTTGAAAGCTTTATGATAATTAATAATTACTAATTAACTAACAAAACTATGATTACCAGGATGCTCTTTATGAAAATATATTTAAATTTAGGTAAGTAACTTAACACTAACCTAACTTCTTGACGAATACACATTATTTTGTGGTAGTACTAAGGTTTGTTTGAGGAGGTAGGGTAAAGAAAACATTATATTTTCAAATCTAATAATCTATTGTGTATGTAGGTAATAGAATGAGTTGACTTCTTATTACCGGTCATTAGATCGATAATGGCAAAAAATTTAAGTCCTTACTCCTTACTTATATTACTTATAAATGCGAAAGTCAGTTTGTTTACTACTACTTAACCGATCATCGCGTACACGTTGTCAGGGGTACAGAGAAGGTCATAGGGTACCTTTTGATCCCGATAAAACGTACTGTTTCCGAGGGATAGAGAAATAACTGTCCACGCAGATGGAGTCGCGGGCGGCCACTAGTTCTGTATAAATACTCAACAAAAATAGTATGATCCGCGTCTTTCTATTCCCGTTTAATCTTGTTAGGTGTTTGCCGTTTCTACTCCAAATATATTCTTAGGTCTACACCAAGTAAAGCCAAGCCAAGACGTTTCTTGAGGGGTCGTGCATTGTTTACTTCCATTCTTTGCCTACTGTTGTGTCGCTGCGTGTGAATGTGCGATGTTTGTCCCGAACAAGATTGGCTTCGACCGTTGGACTTAAAGAAGTTTACAACCTAATGTTTTTTTTGTTAACAACAAAACATGTTGCAAAGACTTTGAAGTAAGAAAATTAACCAAGATGACATTTAACTTTGTAGCATCCTTTTTTCTTTAGGACCTAAAAACGCTAATAAAATAAAATCCATAGTTTCGTGTGTAAAATATTTTTTTTCGGTTGAATTCGCTGAGAAAGCTATCTAGGTACTGTAAAATCTCAGATTACTTAGCTCAAGTTAAACATTTAAAACGTCTTAAACACAGTGCTCATAGTAGAACCTTAAAGCACAATAAAATAATAATATTTTTTTCAATGAGTTAAAGTAAATTTTAAAAGCAATGAAATACCAAAAAGATTAACATGTTGCTTGTGACATAAGTGAAAATTGATTTGAAACGCAACTAGAATCCAATTTAATTTAGTGTTGGTTAGTATTATTAAAAAAATATCCCGTGTGGTTGTTAACGCTCTAACTAGGTAAATTACCAGACATGGGAATATGAAAGGAGAACTTCTAATATTATTATTATACGGCAGCAATTATCATTTTGTGGTTAGGTCAGGAATTTCCATTTTCCTGTACAAACGATCATCTGTGTCTATATTCTATTGATATAATATCTTAAACATTTTACAGAAAAAGACATTCTATGTTTTATACATTGAATAAGTACCTAATAAATGATAAATTTGTTTTCAGGACCAAAGGAAAGTGCTAAGTCCATGGTTTTCAGTCAAACTGTAGCTAGCCTTTTTAAAACCCTACGCAAATTGACATTAATCAATCAGGTAAGGAGGGTAATGCCTAATCAAGAAAAAACTACGTAACAACCTACAGTCCGAACGTATAACTGAGGCTGAATGCACACACCGTTGCTGCACAAAAAAAAACTCATAAAGGCAAAGTTGCCCGTAGTTAAAAATAGTTTCCAGACATTGCCCGCCTTCGCCAAACACTCATTTCGATCGTTGCCAAATACAATGGTTATTAAAACGTGATGCGGCTCCAATGATACCTACGGGGTGGTATTATGCATTACCTATGGTTTATGTGTGTGTGGTGTGAGTGTTTGTGTGTGTTTGTGAGAGAGTGGACGCCGGCCAGCACGCTGAAGTACGGGAGAATGCACACCGCGTAGACATAACAACGCGTAGAAATGTTGTGAATAAATTTTCAGTTAACTGTTTAAAAAAAAGTAATGTTATCTATAGTTTTGACTCGTATCGTATCAGTTGATTGTATCCTAGAATAGGTATAACGAATGAAAATGAGTCAAGTGTTTTATAAATTGCAAAAATAATCGTTTTGTTAGTCATACAAACTTTTTGACAAAATGCAACAATAGGGTTTTCAAAATTGAACAGTTACATAAAACTAGTTTTCGTGCAAGTTGCATTCAAGTTGGTGCAAACTTAGTTACCATGTTACCAAAATTTAACGAAAACAATCAATCGAGTGATTACAGTCCCTCCACAAGTTAAGCCGAAAACTGGAAACTTTGGCGCTCTGAGTTATTACGTGGTCTATGCGAAAAGTTGCACAGAGCCGCGCACACACGCGCGCTGCACACAGACGGAAGAGCGAGTAAACTAATACCAGGCCAGATTAATGCTTCAGTTAGTGAAAAAAACTTTTTTTCAGACTGCGCCGTCCGGCCAGGGCCGTGTTTGGGACGAATTGTATTATGCGACGAGACGAGACGGCTAATTCGCTTTGATGGCCGAATTTACTTTTTTGTAATGACACCATTGACACCTCTATTAGCTTTTTAGTTCTGAGTATTTTGGTAATGCTAGTTACATGTTCAGTTAGTCGTATTGTTATAATTGGATCATTGGATGCATAAACAAAAGAACATAAATAACTTTGGAAACTCCTAAAGATTATAAAATGAGGAAATCCTTATTCTCGCGCATTGTTACCTTAATATTGTTAATGTTTTTCCTACTTATTATAAAGGCAACAAAGATGTTTTACTTTTATCAACTTATTTGTGGAATAGGCACAATATTATTTCTTTGTTGTGTCATTATTACTAGTCTCTGACACGATTCTGTCGTAAGCTAAATACCGCCTCGAATGCGGGTTGTAGATGCCCGCCTATCTGTAATTATTACGGTTACCACTTTCTCGCGAATATTTTCCTTTATCTAATCATTAAAATTTACAATGTATGTATGTATACTCACATTAGATACCAATAACATATCGGCTTATTTTTCTTTATTTGTTTCAGATGGTCTTTGACAAGTCTTTAATGAAGGTTAAAGGGGTGAGTAGAGACTTTTTTCTGAATGTTACATCTGATAAATATGTTGGTGTTATCTATGTTTTTTTTTAAATTCAATTATCGAATAGACCGTGGAAGCTATGACATTTTGGGTAAAAACTATAGACAGAAATTTATTCGCTTGTGAAAACAAACATGAAAACGTTGGCACTCTTGCTTTGTTATCAAATTATTGAGTTATTTTGGTGTTAGGAATAAATGTAATGCCGTAGGTATTATTTTGTTCCTGGGTTCCATGACTCAAGAAGAGTAACTTGTTTTCTTAGATGTTTGTTTTTATCCAAAATGTTAAACTCCGCCATTATGTGACGTCACACTTTTACGGTCTATTTCCGCAAAAAAAAGTGATAGTTCCAAAGAGTTTATAGTTAATCAGTTTGATACACGGCACAGACTCAGTGCGAGCCTGGCTGGCAGCTCCCTCGCTGACCTGCCTCTGTCTTGCGCTCCCCGCTTCAAAAGTTCAGCTCATTTGAGTGCTCGCAGAGATTTTATTAACCCCCCAACTACTCGTTTCGGTATTAAAAATTCGAAAAAAAGGTTAAGCAGACGCGTGGCCGTTTAAGGGCGGATAAAGCTGACCATTCACGGTTACTTGATTACAGAATTAGTTCGTTAATTACTGGGAGACAGTTGTTAACTGTTCTGGAGTTGCGGCGGGTTTTTTTTAAGTAGCGTTGCGTTTTCAAAGGCTTTGGAAATTGTTGAAGCTAAAAGTAGGCTTGTGTTTACTTGTATGTAAACAGTTGTATGTGATGGAAACTGTGGAGCTTCCGCTGCCACTTTCAGTGGAAATTTCTGAGTGCTTTTTAATCATTTCAGAGAATTACACTTCCAAACTTATAAAATTTACCTCTTAGTATGTTTATCTAACGGTATATCACTTTACTGTATCTATGTCACGTCTCATCGACTCTCTCTTATTTCCCTTGGGCTAGATATTCATGTGATTATTGAAACTAATGTAATAACTTGGATGTGGTTGTGATATTTTATTTTCTGAAAAAAAAATATAACTTACAAATGTAACATTTAATTTTGTGGTTACTCTAGTTGTTTTCAACAATATCGTTAAGGTAGTTTAAAAGTCACGTTATTTTTAACTTGGTTTTTCCGTCATTGCGAATATTACCTTAAAGTATTTTTGAATAAAATGACTTTAATTATTTAATTAGGTAAGTATAACTATTTTGGGAAAATGAACTTTACTTCTATACATTTCGTTTGGAATTTCGATGTAATTATCCTTGAGTTAATTCCATTCCAATTCGTCTTTACATGTTATTTACCTACGTTTATCAAAAGGTATATAAGTATTTCTTATTAAAATTAATATTTTTTTTCGAAAACGATTAAAATGACAGCAGAATATTTTGTTTTTAAAGTTTTGATGTCCTAGGTAGGTGACACAAAAACAGAACAGTAATTTCTTCAGTCCTTTAAAATCTGCTGCAGAAATAATTTGAAAATGGAATCGCAGTAAGAAATTAAAAATTGGCGATGACAAGGAGTGACGTCACGAGGCGTGCGAGTAGAAACTAAAGGATGTGCCCACCAGGGAAATTACCCAAGTGCCACAAGTAAGTCACGCCCTAAGACGTAATTAATTAAACCGCGACAACTAACACCGCGCATTTTATTTGTAGCTGAATTGCGAGGGTGGCGCGCTTTCCGTTGTCACAGATTAGATAGAGATGGCTGTAAAAATATTATACCATGTTTTCCAATGTTGCCATTACAAAAAAAACTAATCTTATCGAAGTGTAAAAAAAAACATTAAATTATTAATTATTAAATTATCGCCTCAGAAATGGGACAATTAAGTACAAAATTATAACTAGGTACCTACATAATTTAATTAGCCGTCTTCAGAATTCCATGGCAAATGTAACGAGAGCTATTGATAGGCAACAAACAAAAGAAGTTTTTGTGGGAATAATAAACTTGTGCAAGGTCTTCGATGATTGGTCGCCGGACTTCAGCGGGAGATAAGGCTGCGTGCGCGCATGGCTTCCGTCCAAGCTGATAATGGTAGAAGGATAAAACAAGGACAAAATGTATGTGGTGCGATATATTACTTCTAAGAATTAGATCGAGCTAGTGAATCGACTGACTTGTGTAGTGAAACATTATAATATAGCTACAAAACAGCTAAAAAAACTGCTTGCGATTAAATTGTCTTAGGACTCGCGTGTACTGTATGCCTTGTCCTATTTTACTATTTAAAAAGTTGCGTGACTTTCGCGCCCAAAACTCGTGTGTCACTAGGTTTTTTAAGGTGTACACTAATGAAAGAACGACGCGCCCGCTCCTTCGAGACTGGAGCAAGGCGTGCCTTGCATGTTACATGACAAACAACTCAAGGGTACGTTATTCGTTGTCATGTCATATGAAAAAACTTTATTACTACACCGGTACGCCCGTATATTACGTTCTGAGAACGAAAATAGGCAATTATAATTTCATTAGAGTCAAAGAATGCCTACTCACTATTATGTAACCTTTCCATTTCGTAATAACTTGCTTATGCTGACACACATTTGGTGCAATAAAGAATATTAAACAAAAGATTTCAAAAATAGTTCGTAATTATTGAAAGGCACACACGAGCGCTGGGTGGAGTAATTAAAAAAGTTTATGCCCCATCGAAGACAAGATAAGGCCGGCGGTCGGAAGAAACCGCCACTTTTCTAATTACACATTCATTAGCTGATGGATGGTTACCTATATGTGGGGCTCGCTTGCTACGTTTATATAGTTAATTTGAGTAATATGCTTTTTCTAAAGTATAAAAACCATAAATCCTTCTTAACATGATAGTAGATAATTCGTAAAATGATAGTAGAGCTTTCGATACCCATACTTATTGGCGTAGCATTCACGAACGTGTTAAAAACGTAATAGGAATTGATTTCATAAATAAATATAATTTATACCATGACTCGTTTTTGTTTTTCCTTGTTTGAACATACGCCATACTCTTAAAAAAATTACGTTCCAAATTCAAATTTGTAATAAGTAGGCCAGCGCTGTCCGAAGCTCAGTAAAGCCCCCTACACACTTCTTGATTACAGCGATAAGTAAGACCGCGCCTTCGCGTGTTTTAATTATATTATTAACGACGACGGCCGGCGAAAGGCTAATATTTTATAATGGCTTGCGTATCGCAATGATATGTAAATATTCAGCCGCGCCCTTACGCCTATTACTCGCTTCGTTTGCGTGCGTGTGAACGCTAATTCGGAAGTAAAGACACGTTAGCTGGAATTTACTGCTAAGGTGTGACATTATCTTTCGCTCGTGGACGAAATTCTTCCGAAATTTCCGAATTTACTTACGCTAATAGGATTGGACCACTGTTACTACAACAATTCTATCTAGAGTTAACAGTATCCAAACTCGACATCTATAAAAGAATCTCTTTTTTTGACAAATCAGGCAAAGTTTTTCATCATGCAGCCTCATAATTTTAGCGATGTGTCGCCACTTAAAGACTTGGCGACTTATGAACATGTAATTAGCAACTTTTTGAAGGAAAACTACTCATAAGCTTTCTCGAAAGGGTCGTATTAATTACTGGAGGTGCTTACGGGAGCGCTAAATGCCGGCCACTTGCCGCTCCAGGGTTGCCTTATTAAAAATGTTAACACGGAAATTAGACTGCATCCACTAGTATATTAGCCAACCAATTAAATTGCGCGCCCACAATAATGTTGCAAGGTGCCCCTCACACGTCATGCCTATTGAGATGCTAGGTTTAGCCACCCTTATTAGAACGTTAGGTAAATTACTTACCAGTGTTTCAGAAATTTTCTACATTAATATTAGGATATTTTTTTCATAAAATCCACCGAACTTAATGGTAAACTTCAACCGGTTAGCGCAAGTTTAAAAAAGCATGTGGAAAATGCGACGTAAGGCTGACAACATTTCCGTAGCCGACTGTAAGAGTGCTTGTAGGCAAATTAATTTATTCTCAGTGTATTTATTTACCGACCTATATTATCGTTTTTTTATTGTGAAATTTTTGAATATCGTAAAGTTTGCATATGGCACGCTTCAAAAATTTAAGAAACTCTTTTTTTTTAATGGGATCGCTGTGAGTTTGTCTATGCGTCGCGTCGTGTGGGGTGTTTCGCACAGTCCATGAGCGAATTAAAAAGGTGAGCAACGCCTCTAAGTGCCCTAGCACTAGTTGGATGTGTCAAAAGATTAATTGGAGTGTTGCCGTGTTCTAACAATTTAGTACGCCTTCTCGCGGTCCGACCGCAGACCACTTGCGCGACTTAATTAAGCGAAATAACTTAAATGAGTCACCGTTGCTAATTAGTGCTATCGTTGCTGTGGCTAATTCTACGAGAGACTCTTTGTTTGCTAACGCTCGTTTCTTTGAGTTCGCGCGCAAAGAATTTGTCTTTGCGTCGACTTCGGCAAAGGATGTTTGTTCTGTGAGCCTTTATGGAGGCTCCGCGACTTTGCAGTTGTAATTTTTTAAGTCGCAAAAGTGGCTTTTTGAAACTTGTCTTGCTTTTTTGTCAGAGGTTGAGTTTGTGCATTTTTGGTCACTATTCTACATTATTTGAATGGCTTGAACCATAGCTTTAGGATGCTGTTAAGTGCCTATGTAACCGTTTTAACCGTGTAACAGACTTACACTTTTAAATCAACTTTTAAAATTGTTAATGTACTATGCGAGCCAAATAAGAATAGAATACTGTCAAAACAGCCATATTTGTTTGCGTTTCGCTTCCACTTCAGGGTGTAGGATGTGTAAGAAAATGTCAAGATTGACGTTTGACAGTACTATTCTTATTTCGCTTGCATAGTAATTATTTTTTGGTTTTTCGCGTTCCAACTTCGAATATTTTAACCAATTTTGGAATTCTAGCCTGTTTGAAAATGGTAGGAAAATAGAAAAACTGACGATCGCGACTAGAGATGTGACGGCGGCGGCTAAAAGACGCAAAAGGGCTCTCGCCAGTAGTGCTCTCGTGTGTGCTTGTCAACAAGTGGCCGGCCGTGTGTGGAGGGCTTTACGTCTTCTTATATTGATGCCTTTTAGTGTAGCTTTAACGACACTACAACTATCGTACCGAATGAAAACTTAGAACTTCTTTTTTCCACATTGCTTTTAGAAAAAGTCTTGTCCTTTTAAAGTAGTGTTTAAAACCTACTTATACTCCAAATAGGTAAGTAATATATCTTTATTAATGACTTTTTTGAGCTATATGAAAAAAAAGAGATTGAAATTAAGTATGACTAACATAACAAACAACATAGAACGCCACAATCATTAATAAAAATCGACTATTCATCATCGATATTATTAATAAAACATGATATAATTAGGTTTTTTCATTAATATCAGCAAAATTAAAACATATCGTTGTTAAAAGGCTATCGTTCAGTTTGACTTCTATAATCGAGACCTCTATTTAAATTGTCGATAGGAATAATAAAATGGTTTTGGTTGAAAATGTTGTTCAAAGAATCCATTATTATTATCTGCATTTGATTATCATGAATTTCTAATGAGGGCTTTTTAGTGACATTTAAAAAATAAAAATAGTTACTATTTGCCTCACTAGATGGCGTTAATGGAAAGAGAAGTGTCAACAGCCTGTACCAAAGAGGCAAGTAAGCGTTTGCTGGCTGACATCTGCCCAAAGAGAAACATTTTAGGGTTACATCTGCCTGCCTACCTACCTAGGTAGGCCTCTTCGAAGATTAGTAAAAAAATACTACATTGACACATACATTTTTACCAACGCCATCTATCGCGCCTACAGTTTTTTGTCATTTTGAAAAGCCCTCATTAAAAACAAACAAACAACTGTCATTTTTGGAAAATGTAACTAATAATAATTAAATATGCAAATTATTAAGCACGGATTGATAATCGCTAAAGCTCGTAAAGTTCACGGTTGTAATAGCTCCTTCCACAAATGACCACAGCCTAATTATTAAGGGGAGCGGGGCTAATCGATGTTTTCCGTAAATTTAAAATGCAATACACCATTTTACTGCGAAGGTGTTGGGTTAGGGTGGCCGTGCTATCGAATTTACACAGAATTTTCTTAACTTTAAGTAAAATCTAAATCCTAAGTAATCTGATTCTGTGATTCAAGTTTGGTTGTTGTTACTCAATGACGCAAAAAAGGCTAAACGGATTTGGATGAAATTTGGTACGCAGGATAGTTATAGCCTGGATAACTTAGGATACTTTTTATCCTGGTATTAGGTTCCGGATATTGGAAGCTTGTATTGAAATATATCTGCTACAAGAAGTTTTATATAAATAAAATATTGTTTACGTCATATTCAGTTAATTCAGTACCAGTACCGTTAAAGTGTCATATTCTCGGAATTTCAGTGATATATTTACCGCAAGTGGAGATGTGGTTTTAGTTGCTACTAGTTTAGCTACTGAAAATATTGCAAAACCACATCTACGGACTAGTGAGCAATTAATTAACAATTCGTTAAGCCAATCAAGGTTAGCATAAAAAGTTGAGAGCTTAAGTAGGTTAAGAAATCTACATTTTAAAAATACTTTTTTAATCTCAATTTTGACTCGATTCCTTCAGCTAAAGATAACTATTTAGTTTTTGAAGATTGTTCTTTTGATCTTTTAATTTTGAACCATTTAGAAAACTGTAGCGATAAAAAGGGCGATTGACACGATGCGGTTAACTTAACTATGTACTCGTATGTATGTACAACAGAAGTGACCAACTTCAGAACGGTTGCGGTACAAAAAGAAGTATTTTAATCTGTAAAATTTACTTTATTAATTAATTTACAATATCGAGTGAAGTTGCTGCGATTACTGTCTGTTGTCAATTTAATTGAATTGTATATTATAGCATGGCATATGTATTACGGCTTAACAATAAAAAAATGTTTGTCTATAGTTACAACCATTGTCACAAAGTGGTGGAAAATGCGCCACATGGTCACTCCAGCCCCACTGGTAGTAATTGCCTTCGTGCGATTGTAGAATGACCCCCTCACCCTTTCAGCTTTCAGAGATGTTTATCACAAGGAAATGGCCGTTTTCCGTTGTCCACAATGGGGACATTAACGGACAATACTAATGGACTAAGTTGTCCAAAGCAACGTTCCAAAGAAACGCTGAAAACCAACGTTTTACATTCATCACTTGAGTAGTCTGAAAAGTGCTTGTGATTTGACAGTTTTCTTGCTTCTTTATGGTGACATAACAGGCAATTTGTAAAGCTTTAGAGGTTTCGATTGTAGTTTCGTTTTGATTATTAACTAAATAAGAAAATTCACATCAAACTTTTATAAAAAAGAAATTGAATCGAGCTTTTGTATAAAGACAAAGTTGCAACTAAGAAAATTGGTGTTCAATTGATGTGCTGCCGATCGTACATGTTTATCGCGTTTGTTTTAATAAGTTTATGGAAAATCCTTATCTGTGCTTTTACGGAGCGCTTATCTAAGTCTAGATTACAAGCTTGAGATAGTCAGAAAGGTTTAATATCGAAGGTGATATGCCTGGAGTGGTGCGCCAATAGTGACGTGTGCGACCGACATAAGTTGCTTTACTTTTTACGCTTGTCTACGCGCTACACTAAAAGCTATACACGGTTACTTTTTTTTACCCAGGAAAATTTCAGGGCCGACTCTTGTCTCCATATTAAAAGTGGGATAAAAAAATCAAGTCACCAGGGTGATTCGGAATATTTCCCACAAAATTATCCTATAAATAATTAGGGCCGACTCCTGTCTCAATATTAAAAGTACGATGAATGAATACAAAATGGAAACGTCGCATATTCGGACGCATGCTATCAGTAGATACAAATTTTCCCTTTCTAATTTAAAGGCTTAGGACCGATTTCAGGGTTAACAAAAAAAATATCATCATATGTTTTTTTTCTTGAAATCTATTGTAAGCAGGTATAAAATTTTCCTGGAGTTATTCCAATCACGGTTACATTTTTATCAACCCGGTTTTAACAAGTTGTAGCAAAAAAAAACAGTGTCTTTTTAATTTACTAGACATAAGTTATGTTTTACTTCAATGCTGTGGAGTAATTATTTTAGGTTCGTTGGGAAATCTAAGTATGTAATTATTAGATTTGGTGAGGAATCTCTTTCTGAAATTTCAATCAATCAATAATAAATTCAGAATCTTCGGGTACAATATTATTATATTATACTATATAATTCACTTTGCTTGTTTTTTAAAAATAAGCATATTTAGTTATGTTATGTCGATTGACCAAGGCATGTCTAAATAGTTACTAGTAGCTGAAAATATTATCGCTCAGTGTGTGGTGAGATATTTATATATTTGTCTTTCGCACACTCAACACATACGAAAGAGAGGGTGATATAGTCGAGTGGCGATAGGTAATGCAAAGGAGGGTTATATTTATCTTATAGTAGGTGGCTTTATCGAAGCCTTAGATAACGGGAAATTAGTCAAGTAGAAATCAATATGGTCGCAACTAGAATAGGTTAAACATTGGTAACACAGATTTTATGGAAATGTTTTTATTCCTGATGCATAAGTAGATTTTATGATGTACGAGTATACAACGTGTATATTGTAATGAGAAATGAAATGATTTCCTTATGTTCAGTACCCGTAGCAGTAGCACAAACATCGATCGAGAAAAAAGACGCCGGGAAAAAAAATCCGATAGAGTAATTTTGTATGCGAAATTTGTACAGCGCCATCTACCGGCGAAAAGCGAAATGAAATTTTCCATAGATAATTACTCTATCGGGTACTTTTAAGTGCGTTTCTTTCTCGATAGATGTTCGTGATTATAGACGTTTCGAAATAATTAGTGTAAAAACTAATTACTATCAGTTTTATTTAGATTTGTAATCCTGAAAATATATTATGGTAGAAGCTCATTATAGTTAGATAAGGTATATTGTCACATCTTTCCTTGTAAAAGTTAATTTCAATATCAGGCTGACTTATTTATCAAGTTATTTTTAAATTTTAATAAGGAAAAAGTTCACTGATAAAATAATTTCTAAAAGTAGCATTATTATTTCTTGCAGAATTTGATATAAATTTAATGTTAAACATATTTTGTGTGTTGTAGGTTTGTTAAAATTAATCGTTTGTTAATAGTTAGGGGTGTGGTGTGACCCAAGTTTTGATCAGGAAATAGTGAATTTAACCCCTTGGCATTTTGTTATTAGATTATGACGGGATTAAGGGATGTCTGTTAATAAATCGTTTTACCCTATTTGTTATGAAATTGCAATGTTTACTAATTTAAAACTAATTTTTAGCAGATTTGTAGTAAAGCGTACGCTTCCTTTGAATTTTTTAGAAGGAAGTATTTGTTTTTTTCTCACCAATGCTGACACAAAGAAACGTTTTACTGAATTCGATAAAAAATATATTTTTATAGCTGAAAACTTATGGTATTAAATGACTAATATGTTAACCATATAAATTACGACGGACATATCAGTCAGATATGTACCAAGCTTACATAAGCCTTTGGAGCTTTAATCTTGATTTAAATTATAATTTTAAAATTCTAACATAAACCAATTAACAAACTGTTAAAAACTTATTCCGAAAAGTAAGGAAAAGCGAAGTAATTCACTGAAAAGTACCAGGCTGTTATAAACGTAAGGAACTCACCTGAAATTCGAGAACCATTTGACGAGCTGCGCAGTGTTGTTCTTGTTGAACTTGATGTCAGGGAAGTACATCTTGAGCACCGCGGAGCTTGGGTACCGCACCCAGAAGAACATGAGCTTGGCCTTGCGGAGATGCATCGGAGTCAGCGTTGAGGAGTGCACGGGAGTTAAAGGATCTATTGGAATATCTGACTTATGACTAACACGGTAAAGTTACAAATAAGTCAACATTATGAAATAAGAAAGATTAATTTATACCTTGTAGTATTTTCAAGACAAACTATTTAATTAATTTCATTTAATCTTTTAACGTCAAAACTTCAAATAATTAATTAGGCATACAAAGAAAGCTCACTAAGTTTGTTCAAGTAATTAAAAAAGGTTCAAATTAATAAATACTTCACTATCGTTATCAAATTATAATGAACGATAAAATGAAAAAAAAAACTGTAAATTAAATCTGTACGCTGAACGAAAGCGTATGGAGATAACCAAAGGACGTATACATTAGCCTTTTCGAATGCGATAATTTTAACGAACTATAAAAATTCAGAATAAATTGCCTTCATCGGTTATAGTTAAGTGTAAATAAGGATAACCTTTAGTGGATCTCATTAGGTGTTTATGACTTAACCTTTAATTAACATTACTTGTTTATTAAGTTACTAGCAGCCGCTCGCGACTTCTTCTGCATGGAAAGTTTTTTGCTATCCCTCGGGAACAATACTTTTTTTCCTAAATGTAAGGTATTCTATGTCCTTCTCTGTACCCCTGACAACGTGAATGCAAAATTTCATGATGATCACTTGAGTATTTAAGACGTAACAACCAAACAAACTTAGTTTGTAAAGTAAAGTTAGTTATAGAGTAGAATGTACAATGATTTTCTAAGTAGCAGTGGAGTCAATCTGATTATTCCAGTCTTAGTTCATAGGCTTGATGAAGCACCACAAAGTCTTAATCCGTTTGCATTTCTAATCTTATAATGTCCCTTATCCTATGTTGCGTATCTATTGTTTTTGTATTGCAGATTTCTTTTTCAATTTGAATAAATACTCAAATGTTACATTTAAGTAACACTGGCCAGTTATTTGGCATTTTAAGCAAGAAAAAGACGAAACAAAGTTTTTTTTTAAAATCGGATAATCTTTGAATTAAGAATAAGGTTCGTGGTATAAGGTTTTGTTCAATCTTAGTTGTGTCACAATAGATAGCTATCAGGTTGGAAAATGTAGAAACCGCAACACTTGTGGGGTTTCCAGAGTCGTAACATCTAACTGCTAAGTAGGAAATAGGCGGTGGCAGTCGTAAGGTTAAATACTTATCAGAAATAAGATATCTGTGGCCGTTTGCGGCTAAGGATTTGTGCCCTATTCTATTAGCTCGGATTTCGTTTAACGCCGAGTTGACCTGACTTACGGGCTTGTCATAAGGAGGTTAATTTTCTTTTGAAAACAATTTTTTGTGCCATGAAAATTATTAATGAAAAGTTAAGTGAAATTAAGTTCGTTTGTTCTGAAATTACTTAGGATTATCAAAAAATTAGGGACAAGTTATGTTGGCCTACCGCATTTTTCAGCAGCTTTATTTCTTTCCGTCACTCGGAAACATCGTTCACTAAAGCCGCTTGTCGCCAAATGTTCTAGTAAATCTAGGTTTTGAGCGGCGGAAAGGGATGAAGCTACGGAAAAATGCGGAACTGGGTAGTCGACTTACTTAAATAATTTCTGCTATGTATTGAAAAGGATATAGTAGGCTGTAGTCCGTCGTAAGGCAGGTCCGTGGAGTTGCAGTCGGAGTGCGGGTCCTGCGCGTCCATGTGTTGTGGGTGGTGTTGCGCGGCGTGCAGGGGCGCGTGCGCGTGGTGGTGGCGCAGGTAGTCCGGGGACGCGTGGTGCGCCGCCGCCATCAGCGCCGGGTGCAGCAGCACCGGCGCGTGCGGCAGCGGCGGCGAGTCCCGCTCCGGCGCAGGCGGCGACCGCGCCAGGCCTCCACCCGCCCCGAAGAAAGGAGAGTACGGCGAGAACACCTGACTCTCGTGCAGCGACGGATTAGGAATCGCCACTGACGTCGGCAACGCCATCCCGCCCGGGTACGGCCGCGGCGACGGCGACTCGGGGAACTTCGTCTCTGGCGTCCCCACACCCTCCCCCAGTATTCGGCTGACGGTCCGCGGCGTGATCCGCGTGTCCGTCACCTTGTGCCGCTTCTTCTTCGGGGTGACGACCAAGCTGAGCGCCTCGTTCTGCTCGGGGTTCTCCCGCTCGAAGTGATGGCCGTTCATCGGGCCGTAGAGCGAGCCCAGCGGCTTCGGCGGTGTCTGGAACATGCCTGTAGGAGGCCGCACTTGAGCTCCGTGGCCGGGCCCGCCCGCTTCAGCGTGCAGCGGGAACACTGCGCCGCCTGGCGCACGGGGGCCATTCATCTGACTCATCAGCATTGGATTATGTGTAATGAACGGGACGCCGTTAGGAGCACCCGGGTGGTGGACGGGAGTGTTACCTGACATCTGTCCCGACGGCCTCTCCGGCGCCTTCGGTGTGGGAGACTTTCTATCCAGCATCCGCGTGGCCCGCAGCAGGTCCTTGTTGAGCTGTTCCGCTGCCGCAGCTGCCGCTTCTGATTGCTTCCCGATGATGCGGCGCTGGTGTACGAATCGCGTCACAATAGAGTCTATGAGGGTCGCTAACGATGCAGTGATTTCACTTTTCAACACTTCTGCTAATCCTTCCAAGTCAGCGCCCGTGACGGGGCCCACAGATCCAGCGTTGCTTCTTAGTGCATCTAGACGTTCCGCTAATTCTGAAGACATCGGGGGCTTGGGCGTCGGACCCATTTGTCTTTGCTGTGGCGAGTGCTGGTTGGATTGTGGCCTTTGTTGTTGATTGTTTTGTTGGTGCTGTTGTTCCGCTGCTTCTTTCATTCGGGCTTCTTGTTCTAGGAATAGTTTCTGACTAACATTGAGGTACATAGCGGCGGCGTTGTTGAGGTGCTGGTGTGGGTGTGGTGGGTGGATGTGGTCGGTGGGAGGCAGGTGCGGTATCATGGGCAGCGCGCCGTTGAAACCGGGTGGAAGGTGCGGGTGCGCCGCTGCGTGTGCGTGCATCTTGGCTGACATCATCTTACTCATCACTTGCGAGAGCATGTTCGGCGGGGCACTGCTCGGTATGGGTGGAGGCACTTCTTTGGCTGGCGACGCAGGTTCAGATTTAGGCACCGTCTCGTCGTTCTGCTCAATATCACTAGAAGCACCGTCATTTTCGATCGTCTCCGATTCCTGACCCATTCTATTACACAGTTGCATATATTTTTCTTGCATCTCAGCGAGCTGTTCTTGCATTGTTCTAAGTTGTGATTTTAGAGCATTCTTTTCTACTAACTTTTGTTGAATAGGCGGATGTCGATCGTTGTCGTCGTCAGAGTCGTCTGACACTGTCAGGCCGCTGCTTCCTTGACTGGTGCCGTACCGTTCCGCAGCTCCGTCGTGCTGCTGAGGATGGTACAGTTTCCTTTTCTTGCAACCGTTCACTTGTGGCTGTTGAGGCGCAGGACTAGCACGCATAGTCGACACAATGTTCTCAACACGGGCACGTTTCACATCGAGCGGTCGCGGCGAGGAGCGCTGCGCGTCACTATCACGGTCCTCCGGTTCGGACTTGGGAGCGAGCAAGGGCTCGGAAGGCGGCGGGGCAGGAGGTGGTGAAGTCCTGGAATCACCGGCGCTGTCCAGCCCGAGCAAGGCGTCCTCCAGGTCGGGCCGCGAGTCGCGAGAAACTGGCCGTTCCGGGGAACGCTTCACCTTGGGCTCGTCGTTATTATTGTTCGCGAGCACATTGTTGTTGTCCGGCGAGAGGCGCAGGAGTTCCTTTTTGCGGTTCTGTAGGATGTCTCGCAGCACGCGGTGTGCGAGGTCCCCGCCGGATGGCTCGTCGCCGGCCTCCGTAGGAGCCCGGCCTAGAAGCTCGTTGAGCATTTCGGCCGGCGCGTAACCCGGTCCGAAGAGGCCGAAGTGTTGACGGCCCTCGAAGATGGCGCCGTACAGTCCGCCGCTCATGTGTGCGGCGCGCGCGGGCGCGAGTCCGTTCGTCGCGAGAGTCGAATAAGAATTGCGCGGCTCACCGGCGTCCACGCGCTGTCTCGCGCGCTTCTGTTTCTTTAGGAGCTTATCCGAGTAGGGCGCTGAGTCGGCCTCCTCCTCCGATGACATCATCGGCGGGACGCGCCGCGATTGGCCGGGCGGGCGGCGGGCAGGGCCCCGCGCTACGAGCGCCGCATCGCCCGCTCTGCAACAAGGAGGGGAGCGTCACATACCTGCCGTCGCCGCGTGCGCACGTCGCACAACGATCTATGCCACTAAATCGTGTATGCTATACGAGCAACTTCCCAATTTACGACAGTAATACAATATGGCTTAAAACGCTAACAAAATTAAACATTTGAGCAATTTTTATTATCTAATCTAATTTTAACCAGTAGAGTCTGAGTACTATGATAATTTGGAATAGAAAACAAATTTCTCAGATTTTTATCTGTATCTATTATAAGATCGATAGACAACGACTAAAGTTACAGGCGTAATTTAATAATTTCAGGTAATGACTGGTTGTAAAACAAAAAATAGAGCAACCAAATTGCCTTAGGACAAGGAAAGTGAGATCGAGTTCTAGATAATATTTTTCCATGTCTCATAATAACAATGCTTATTGTAAGCAATTTCGTGGCAGTTCCAATAAATGAGTCCTATTTGAATCGATCGCTCTCACGATATCAAAGTGAGTGTGTGTGCCTTCATAAAATCTTGGATTTTTTTATTTTATTTTTATTATAATATTATTTAAATATAGCTCGGGTAGGTCTTATAAGATTTTCTTTTCAAAGTTCTTTTTTATTTTTAACTTCTGATAGCCACTTTATGATTCACATAAGTAGTGCTTTTTCGTAAAAACTTTTTCAAGAATCAATTTCTCGACAGCTTTTATCGCATCGTTTCTTTTTAGACAAATATCTAACTTTATGTCAAGGATCCTAGTTAAGGACTTGGTTTTTTTATTATTACTTAAAGTTTGATGATAGCTTTTTTGTTTAGATCTCTTGGCATGATATTTAAACATTTTTGAAAAGATTGATCAGTTTTAGATTTTAAACTTATAATAAGGTTTTCTGTGTAAAGATTGCCTACCAATACCTAATAAGCAATGTAAATCTCTGTACCGATAGCATGGAGAACGCCCACAGATTATAATCTTGACCAATGCCGGCCGCATCCGCACATAACAAAGGCTGTATGTACAGACATACAGACATTAAAACCTTTTGGAGCGTGACTTCGCATTCAGCCGGACAATGAGGCTAAAAATGTCAGAAATAATTCTGTGAGACACGCTGGTTGACTCGTCTCCATTATCAGGACGACACGAGTTGGTGAACTGATTGGGAAAATTCGATGGACGACACGGCAGATTGTGGTAATCGGAAAATTTGCAGGATTGTCTAGGGTTTTTAGCGTATATCTTTTTAATAGGTTTTGTGTCTTATTGGAATTTGACTAGTGGTTGTAACATAATCGCTGACTTTCTTATGTTTTCGCCTGAAAAAGGACATCTTTAAGATCTTTGATCCATCTCTTTATGTGGTTATTTGTTAATAGTTAAGTTTTCTTTTTATCAAATCGACAGTATTTTCAAGACATTGGTTATGTGATTAACCAAAGCTCTTTATATAACATAATATTTCTTGGCGACTGAACTTTTTTAAAGATCCCTATAAATTCAGTATCGACCATGGTTGTACCCTGTACCATGGAGTCGCACCACCCTCTCGTCTCTGGCAACATCCGGCGTCATTTGCGCCACAATGAGATGGTATCAATGGTGGCTTCCGATGCTGCGTGACCACTTGCCGCGTCACGCCTCGCCTGCTTGCGCGACACCACGGCTTTGGCAACATTTTACGGTTTTTTTTTTAAATTGGACCGTGGAGGTTGCAAATCTCTTGCTCATTAATAAAAAAGTGCGGTTCTAATTTAAAGAAAGGGTTTTATGTCAACTTGAAATGAATCTTTCAGGATTTTACCATTGACAATGGTTTAAACGGGTGTTTCCGTACATAAAAAGTGATGTAGCTTCTATGATTATTGACCGATCGCCATGGTAATAGTGTTAAAAGACGCAGAAGCAGACGAGAAGTGCATTCGTTGGAATTTTGAAAATTGGTTAATAATATTTCGGCCGCTTCAAGGCAGTTAGTAAAAATAAATAGGTACTACTTAGGTAACTTTAAAAATATAATAAGATTTTGCATTTGATTTGATTTTGGTTTTTCGTAAATTTTTGTATTCATTTTCAATGCTCCGAATCTTGCGGGGACTGCAAAATATGTGTTTTTTTTTTTAATATGGGCTAAGAAAACTAATTGAGCTTAAAAGTAATCTAATATATTTATTTTCAAATGACTTATATGATTTTTTGTTGTCTTTCAAATAACATAAATGTAGATACAGATCTTTGTGACAAGTACTGAACTGAATAATGAAACACAATTTTCCTCTTGCGATACTTAACTTCAATGGTACTGCGCAGAATGGTCACTTTGTCATTAGGTACATACATACATCCAGCAATTTGCGGTCATTTTTGGAGGATTGCGTTACCGTAGTAATAACTTTGAATCTCAAGCAAAAAACGACTTTAACCACAACGATATGCATGCAAACTCCGTGCAGTTTCCTATGTCTCTGGCCACAGACCATGTGAGTCGCTGAACCGTCTCGAAATTGTTCCGGTATTTCCGGTTCTTTATAATTCGTATCAGGATCCGTCAGGTCGATATACTTTCGACATAGTACGTGAATGTGAAAACTCGCTTTGTGGAAACTCACTGGCCGTGTGATTTATGAGTCTTATTAGTTATGATAATTACATGTGTGTGGAGAGCGTGTGTGAACACATGATAGCATAGTAGTGGTATGGTATAGTACAAGTGGCTCTTTGAGCTGTAGACGTCGCGTTTGTGACAATTTTGAACATTTTCGAAATAGACCGAGCTCCCACTGTATGAAACCTTACCTCATAAGGTGGAACAGCAGATATGTGTTACAGCAATAGATATTACTTAGGAACACTGGATTTTAGTGGGTTGCCATCGCATATCCTGGAAGACATATATATTTTTTCGTTTTCGTACCGCTATTTTGACCGAAAATTACATCATGAGGTGGAAGATCAAAATGTTTACCCATCGAAAGAGAAACATTTGGAAAACGAAAAAAAAATGTTCTTCCAGGATATGCGATGGCAAACCAGTAAAATCCAGTGTTCCTAAGTAATATCTATTGCTGTAACACATGTCTGCTGTACCTTGTGAGGTAAGGTTTCATGCAGTGGGACCTCGGTCTAAAATGGCTTAATTATGATTTTTCCCCTTATCTTCGCCATTTTGAAAAAAAATGGGAAAACTTGAAAGAAGACTTGTGATGGCACAAGTAAAATGCAAGTCATTAAAACTTATCTGAATTGCGTTATCTTCATCGTTTTTTGTAATGTAAAAAAAATGATTTACTAGTGAATATAATTATAAAAATTAAATTTTAGAATCACAAAAAATGGAAACTTCCTTTTAGCGTTAACGGGATATTGTACATACCTACATTACAGTATACATATAGGTCCATTTAATGATTTTTTTGAAATCAGATGAGTAGGTAAGTTTTTAAAGTGACCTCCCACCCCACACACAAACTTTACATAGGAAAAGGAAGAAGGCAATGTTATTTCATTGAAATGTAATTTACAGAGGTACCTATTTACTTACAATTTAATTTATGAAAGAAAAAAAAATACGCGTTCATTTAACCTTTGGTTTACGTCCTTAACTATAATAATCATAATAATAATAATCTTTATCTTATTTCTTTCTCTTATTTTTCTTAACCTAACAGCTGATGCAATAGCGTTAGACAATTCTGAAGTATTTCATAATGATGCAACCGATTAAAGTAGATTGATTATCATGAATTTTCTATGGAGATAATAACAATAAAAAGTTTTCCAAAGTCCAATAAGACTATTGGCACGCGGTGCACCCCACCGGTACGGTACATGTATCGTAATTCCATGTAACCGGAAACAATTTCGGTATGATTACCGGTTCGTGAATAAATAACGAATGTGCCCAGGCGCACCCTTGCAAGGGTTGCGTAAAATTCTCGATGGTTTTTTGATAAAATACACATTTTGTTTGATGACTTGGTTAGACAAGTGTCGAAATTAATCACAGAATTTAGTAACTATGTTGGGAAATATAAAGAAGTAAATAAGTAAAAAAAGTTTTTCTAAATTTTGGATGCGATACAATAAACAAGATCTTGTTCTAGATTTCAAAATAAAATCCCAAGAGATTCCATTGTTATTTGTCACATAAACATCTCTCCTAAATTCTTGACGGAGTAGGTACTTTCACATCGTTTTTATTTTTCAATTTACGTACCTACCTATAGTTGAACAATTTTCAATTGGAAATAATATTTTAATTTAAGGGGTTTAAGGGCGTTGACGAAAACGACATTTTATACAAACTTTCAAGTCGTTATTTTTTGAAATGAATGAACCGTTTTAATGAAACTTCATACGCAGAAGCAGGGTACATAGGTCTAAGAAGTCAGTAAAAACAGTTTTGAAATGTTTTATTTTAAAAAAGATACTTAACTGGAAATTTCTGTTTCTATGGAAAATAAAATCGGTCCAATTTAGTTATAACACTATTTATCGTAAATTAATGTTTTCAATTAAATTTTTAGACAAAATGTATTCTGCTTATGTGTATGAAGTTTAATTAAAATCGGTTCATTCATTTCAAAAAAATAAGTTTGTATGAAATGCCTTTAGTTCTGTTGAGTCTTATTTAAGCGAATGTAAGATTCTAAACTACAGATTAAACGTGCCATATCACTTGTCTCGTAACCGATTACCTTACGCATTGGCACATAAGTCGTGTATTCAGATGAAGACAACAGGAAATCGATGCCAATACTCCGACGCGTTAGGGCCCCGTTACACGCAGTCCTAAGATGTAAATCGCCCTGTACAGCTTACAGCATGTGGTTCCCGCAACCTGTTGATTTCACCCATATAGAACGCTGGTAGGGGTGGTCTTCTAAACATCGATACAAGACGGTCTTTTTTTTTAAAGCTCGTACTGAAACCTCTTTTCTTTGCAAACTAAAAAAAGTACAAAGACGAAAAAAAGTTTTCAAAATTTTGAATTTAGTAAAAATTATAGGCACAGTTGTCAGTACGTCAAGTTAATACGTCATTTAATTTATTCGAACCTTAATTCTTCGCATTTAAGTATAAAATTGATTGAATATGATTACCCTGTCGTGGAAGCCCAGCGTGCCATTGACTGTACATAATGTAAACAGCCGAATTGGTTGGTACTTTTTGTCCTTTGTTAAAAAACTTATTTTTCAGGAATACTGTGCTTCCACAGTATGCATAGGATCATTTATAATGTAAGTTAGTATTCGTTTAAAATTCAACTAAAGATTTTCTTAAATCTTATCATCGACATAATGTTAACCCCTCACTAAGTGGACTTGGCTTAATTCACCGTAAACCGTACCTAACCGTAAATAACTTTTCTGGATTTTTCTTAATCGGCCGTTAAAAATAGTTCTTTAAAATTTTCCTAATATTTTGCGTCTATCCTTAAAAGTAACTGGGTAAAGTCACATAGGTACAGACCTGTAATGTTTTTGTGTGTACCGAATTTTCTGTTAACCCGTTGACTATCAAGAAACTATTGTATCTATCTCAAATGGCAGGGTTAAACTAGTGACAGTATAAAAGCTATTTATTCTTAACAGTGTAATAATCTTCAAACGTCAAAGTTCTCATTAAATTTAAAGCGATTAATGCGTTATAAAGTGTGATAGGGCACCATATGGCACGTCGGGGCTGTATGGGAATGCGTGGGAACTGGGAAATAACCACCCTTGCAATTACGTATTGAATTTATTTATCTATTCTTTGGCTAAATTGACCGGTGACTTATGGTCAGGCGCATATGGCGTCGTCACGCTATAAACACAGAGAAGGTGGTGGCACAGAATAGATATAAGTATGGTGGTTTAATTATTTCCTACCTCTATAGAAATTTAACATGCTATGTAGACTTATTTGTTTATGTAAAACTTATTTTGTTTATTTCATTGCGTTTTATTATTACTAATGAATGAATAAGGACCCACCACGCAGGCCAATGCGGATTGGTGGATGTTAACGACTGCGGATGAAGCCGGGAACAACGGCTTAACGTGCATTCCGAAGCACGGAGGAACTCGAGATGAAAAATTTTTGGTCACCCATCCCATGACCGACCTTTGCGAAAGTTGCTTAAACTCCGAAATCGCAGGGCCAGGCGCTAAACCACTGCGCCACCGAGCTCGCCGATGAAAAAGATAGGTAGGTTAGGTAAGCAAATCATTTGCAAAATTAGGTACGTTTATAGTAAAATAAATTATTTTCCTTTATTTCCCGATCTTACAAGAAAGGTTGGTAAGTTCTTTCTCTGGTAGAATATTTATCTAAGTTTAAAAAGTGTACTTGGCTTGTTAGTTTATCAATCTGCAATATTGCAATTATAGAAAAACAAAAAGTCTAAGAAGTTTTAACTGGAAAAAGACAATTTCCCGCCTTTCCGTAGGTGACGCTACGAAATCAAAATGGCGCACAAAAAATGGCGTCGAAGGTTGAAGATAAACAGATATGCACGTAATGGTGGTTCCGTCGCGTGTCATCGCCCATTTCCATGCTCCACATACACCCAGATTGTATCTGTCCGTCTGTCGTGTGGTCTCAGCTATTAGATGCATGCAGTCAAAACATGCTTTTGTGGCTATTAAAAAGAAGGACATTCAAGATAGAAAATAAGCCTACTTATTGTTTAATTTTCAAAATATATCTTTCAAAATCTGCTGCATTTATTTGGTAAGTTTTTATTTGTACCAAAAAGAAGCATCAATGTATAACATCCTGAAAGCGATTGCGATAGATTTTGAAGTTAGATAATTAGCCCCCAGGTTGAGATAATTAAATAATTTAGATGTCCATAACCAAACATGCATTTCTGCACACACTGCCCATGCGATTAGTCATAAAACCGCTATGGACGCCAACTTATTTTATTTTCATTTATATTTTAGGAATCACATTCAGATTTGTGACTTCTGAAGATGTCTCCTTACTTCCTAAAGTGCGCTGTTGTCTTTATGATTAGAATTTCTCTTTCTTAGGACTTCATGTTGCTTGGAGCCTAATGAACTAACCTACTTGTGAACTTTGAGTAAAATTTTGTGCCAGTTGTGCCACGGGTCCCAGGTATGAATAGTGTAGGGGCATATAAGTGTTTTTGTGATAAGCACATAGGCATTTGTTCGCGCGTCTATGATTTTTTTATATTTTTGGATCAGTTTTTTAGTTATTATGTAACAAGCTTTGTATATCATCATCTTCATATCACTAGGCTTGTGTGTCCCTCTAGTTTTGCAATATAGCTTTGGACTAAATGATGTAATTTTTTTTTGTTGTTTTGTGTATGTGTTTGGAATCTTAAACGTTTAAATTTTTAACCTCCTGTTCAGATATGGCCAGATATGGTGAATGCCTTATGTGGCATGTCCAGCAAAGGGTGAAGCGGGCAATCAGCATGCATATATTATGAGCTGGCGTGCCTCGGCCGCCATTAATGCTTCTATGAAAAAGGACATTTCAGCCTTATCGCTGGATATCACGAGAATAAAAACAACAGATAAGATCGCCCCGTAGGGCGGGGAAAGTTGAGGTATCGATGGCAAGACAAACTTTTAATTTTTTGATGGGAGTTTGATTGTTTTTAAAGTTTTCTATCACATATTCTACACTAACGATAGAGTACTTACATTTTATAATAAAATTTAAATTTCAGTTTATTAATTCAGAACATGTTATTTTCTAGCAACATGTCAATAAGCAAATCATGTATTTACATTTCTCCCTTGTGTTTTGTTGACACTAATAATACTATTACTTTTTTGTAAAAATATTTTTCCTTTTGTTTTTAAAATATAATGGAAAGCTAGTTTTAAATTAGTAAAATCTTACTAAAATTGTAATTTAAGGCAAGCAAGTTACTTTGTTGCCTTTGGTTACAAAATTTGAATCCGGAATATTTGAGGTTTTTGATTTATCCATAGAATGACTCAAAGATTGTTATCGATGTTAGGCGGGGACTGTTTTATCGACACACAGCCCATCCCTACGCGTCGTGTTGGAAGACAGGCACTTATTAGCCGTCATTATCTACTGCGGTATCGCGGTGACATATGGCTAATATCGAAGCGGCCTATCTGAGACTACAAGCCATTCCGAATACTTTAATTACTCTTTGCATGTTCCCACTTACTAGGAAATTAATGGTGAAAAACCTTGGAAAATCAGTAAAAAATCACTGTTGGACTGTGTTACTTATTAGTTGTCATTTTATATTGCGGTATCGTGGTGACATATGGCCAATATCGACGTGGCCTATCTGAGACTACAAGCCATTCTGAATACTTTAATTACTCTTTGCATGTTCCCACTTACTAGGAGATTAATGGTGAAAAACCTTGGAAAGTAATATAAACATTGATTGCTGGACTATACGTATTGCTTGAGCTTTAATTGAAATCCTACAGTTATATGAATTAAAGAAACCATTCTTTTAGTCATAAGGTCACAGGTTTCCATTAGTATCACTCAACTTACTACAAGAATTTCATTTTCATATCTCAATCAAGAAAATGATCCATTATTAAATCAGGGTAATTGGATCATAAAACAAATATTACTAAATATTACTTCCCTAAATTCTTACCTTATGGCTCAACTTTTACCACTATTCAGTCAGTCCCAATACTACATTTTCAAAATTGACAATTTCAATTAAGTTAGCTTTTCTAATAGAAGTAAAATGAAAACTGTTAATTTTGACCGAATTTAGAGTATGTTCAGTAGGTATGACGGTCCTTTGAACGTTGCGATTAGCGAGTTCTTACGAGATTTGTAAAATAAAAATGTGTTTGTTAATCTTCACGAGACACATGCCCACTCAATCAGTGAAATTAATAAGCTTCATAAACATTTCATGAATTAATTCAAAGATTACACATGTCATGTTAAGGCCACGTCATCCTAGCTGATAATGCCAGCCGCCCATGCCCAGATGACAGCAGCCATCATTGCGAAACGTCACGCCGCTGTCTTATCGACTGCCCGCGTGTCCTGGCCAGAAAACAGATAAAGTGTATCTGGTTACAATTTAATTTTGAAGCCTGAGTCATAGGCGTAAGCGATTGTGATCATGATCAGCTATAGAAAGAAGTACCGGAAGTATTGTGCTATAGACCTCTCTGCACAAAGTACCGGAGTTAGTGTTAAAAATTCAGAAGCTATTTCTGTCAGATTGTCGTCTACGATTTTTGTTGGGTATTAACCAAAATCTTCTCAAACGTTTTCAATTTTTTTGATTTCATTTTTTCAATGACCGCAAGCCCCAAAGAGACAAAAGGTTACCTATTATTTTATAGTCTAGTCTTCTTATAACAACAATACTTAGTAGCGTCAAGAGTTAATATCTCTTTTTGATCTCTTATCCCTTGTACCACACCCTGACTATAACTCAGTACCACATCTGGCCGGCTTCTTATCAACAACAGAAACACCAGTTATTGTTGTTGAAGGAAAAACAACAGTTATCGCAAAGTTATTCACACTTCCGTCCGCCCTCGGGAATTAAACGGTTTATGGCAAAGAAACAATAAAATTTAACTCAGATAAGAATGGTTTAGTTAGGATGTCAAAATATTTTGTTTGTTTTGAGATAATTATTACCGGTCATTGACAGAAGGGTCATAATTATTATACCCGGTATTTTTTCATACTTAAGATAACATTTCTGTAAGTACTTAGATGTTTCTTTTCCATTGCACGTTTAGAAAAAAAGGACAGCACATTTTTTTCTAATAGAAACAACTAGAAAGTTCTAAAAGTAAGAAAAAATAAGATTCTACATTTGACTTCGGTTTTAACTAAATATTTCTATGTTACAGTACCTATTCGTAGCACAGAATAAATAAAGAGTTTTGTTTTGTTACTTAACATGTTAGTTTCTGTCATTTTCCCTTAGCAGGGTAACAATCTTCTTAAGGACTTAAAAAAATCTTATTTTCTTCGATATAAGAAGGCAGATTGATAAGTTTCCGAAACGACTAAGAAAACTTTTAATAATCATAAGTTTTTAAAATAAATAGGGCATTTAGTCCAAAATGTTTTCTCCAACCCATGAAGTCATTGTTGCCGTAGATACATCGAGGTATCTACGGCAACAATGACTTCATAATATGATGAAAATCTCTGACCTCCTAACTATTTCTTCAGGTTTGGGAACAAGTGGAAGTTGCACGGGTCCAGATCTGGAGAAGGGTGGATACTACGGTACCAAAATTGAACCGCAATTTATGAATTGCGTAATAAGAATCACATCGTTGCTGTCGCCAAACTCCATTGAGTTTGGTGACCGCAACCATTGATATGTGAACAGGCGCGTTGTCATGGTGAAACAAATTTTTTTCACGACAGAGAAAGTTCTAGGTCCTCTCGTGGAAATTCCATTCGAATTTAGCGTCCTAAGTTCAAAATCAGAAAATAATGTGATTCTTTTTTTAAGTTTGTCTTTTTTGGATAGACAGAGGAAGACCGCAGAAAGGATAGATGGGTTGTGTGCGAAATGATATGAATGTAAAGGGAGTGGGTGAGGACTGTGAGGAGATGACGAGTGAAGGAAGAATGAAACAGAAGAACGCACTGCGCTGATCCCAAATAAAATAACTAATTGGGTGAAGGGTAAAGGGAGATAAACTGATATTGCGTAGCTATTGTAAGACAACTCTCTCGCTGCTGCATTTTCGAATCGGACGTTGCATCTTACTTGATTGCACCAATTGGCCGAATGGTCGAGTAGCCGCATCCTAGCGCACGCAGTCAAAACATCCCTAACCCATTACTCGCCACTTGCCGTTGTCTACTTCCACATCTAAAATGTGATCAAATTGTCCCTTCCTCTCAAACAGTGGCGTTGGGCTTGGGGCACACTGGCGCGGTTAGTTTAGTCGTATAATTTTGATACTTGTGTACATTTTTTAGTGCGAAAGTACAAATTGATTACTTTGTAATTTAATTTAGCCAAATTAGATACAATCAATTTTTATGAAAGAAAATAAGGTTTTATTGAATCTATTTGTATCTAACAACCCGTTCTATATGTCCAAAGCTTTGTGCAATTGTTTCCTTTATAGCTACTGCTGCGATCATCTATACCAGAGTTACTGGTTAAAAGCGGTACACTTACTAGGAACTGAGTTTGTAACTTCAAACAAAATAGGATTTTACTCTATTTGCATCTATTAGAGTTAGCCCTCTAGCCAAGTGGCTTTCTAAAATTCGAATAGATTTTTTTTATGTTATTGATGTAAGATATCGCTATAACTATAGACAATTACGGCATTTGGAAAATACACTTAATATAACTTCTATTCTATTCGAATAATCGAAAAGCCACTTGGCTAGAGGGCCTAGCCTTCTACTCAAATGGCCAACATTCTATGCGAACGAAAATATCGAAATGTATGAAGCAGCTGATTTTTTCGCGGTTTCAGAGTTGGTCCCATAGCAAAAGTTGTTCAGTTTGATGGTCCTTATCTAGCATATTTGGCATTAGAGGTTATTTGTAACACGTTGTCTATAATGTTGGCTATATCCGTAGGGGGACTGGGGCCGTACCGGCTAACGCATCGAACTTCGAAAAGTCTGCCGGGTTTCAAATTAAAACAGATAAATCGAGCCCCAATTGGGCCAAAATAGTGAACCCCAATTCATGATGTCACACGAACATCGATATCTTCCAAATAACTTCAACAAATAGTACAATACGAAATTCCTTTACTTTGATTTCTCTGTTTTACGTTGTGTGTCCCCAGCCTAACCACGGTCGAGATTGACTAGAGTTCCGCGCAAGCGGTGCGCGTACAAGATTGTTTCCTCGTTAGCCGGCCAATTGTCGGTTCCGTTCCTTGCCCCCCCCTCACCAATCCCCCCCTAAGTGTGTTACACTTTTATGCGCTTCAGTTTAGTCGGCTAATCCGACTGACGACTTGTAGATTATCCAATTTGTTACTTTGATAGCTTCACTTCTTTCAATCATCGTGTGTCGATAATACAATATTTGGTGATAGTTTAGTTTGATAGTTCTATACTATGGTGTTTTTCACTTCAAGCAACCGTTTTTAGAGATCTTTAAGACTATTGAATTATAATGACGAAAACGTAGCATAAACCACATAATTTTTTCACTTAGCATGTGGTAAAACCATATTTTAAATTAGTTTTAACCGACTTCCAAAAAAGGAGGAGGTTCTATGTTCGTCTGTATATTTGTTTTTTTTTTGTGTATGTCCACCGATTACTCAAAGACGGCTGGACCGATTGAAATGATTCAAACGTTATTACATTAAGTAAACTCCCAAGTTGGTCCCATTTTTTAAAATTTGGAAATCGGTTCAGTACTTTTCAAGTAATCTTGAAAAAAGCACGAAAATAATATGATTTTGTGTGAATTACCTCGATGATAATGTCGTAAATTAAAATAAAATAAAAAAGGAATCTGTACTCCAGCCCCACCCGACTTCAATAGACGTATTTTTATTATTACGAATATTATTTCTTGCTTTTTAGAGGTAGGTTTTTTAAAGTCGGTTTTTTGTTTTTTTTAACTATTTTTAAATACCTATTCAAAACTATGTCCATCAGCCATTTTTGATGTCCCCACTGCTGGGGCACAGGCCTTCCTTATGGGTGGTAAGGAGGATGGGCCATAACCCACCACGCGGGCCCAATGCGGATTGGTGGGTGTTAACGACTGCAAATGCAGCCGGGACCAACGGCTTAACGTGCCTTCCGAAGCACGGAGGAGCTCGAGATAATAAATTTTTGGTCACCCATCCCATGACCGACCCTTGCGAACGTTGCTTAACTTCCGCAATCGCTGGGCCATGCGCTAAACTACTGCGCCACCGAGCTCCAACATCGTCAAAACTATAACAAAATTAATATTTATTTATTAATGGACAACTTACAAGACACATACTAACATTATACAATTGCCAAAAGATAAAGCATGCAGTGCTTCCGTACTTATAAGCTGCCACGACAAGCACAGCAAAATCTCTCTCTCTCTCTCTCTTTAAAGTACTTAGAAGTATCGAACTCATATATCTCGATTGCGCAACATTCTCGAGAAAGGCGATGCCTTCCAAGGGTTATATCCAGTACAGCAATAAAGACGCGGCTCAGTGAGCAGAGATGCGCCCGGCGCAGCGAAGTTGCAACGACATCTTGAGGCCAAAAGACCTTGGCCGGCTGCCAGAGTACACAAAAGTCTTAATGCGATCGTATGGGGACGACATACGGCTGTAGAGACTGTGAAATTAGAAAGAGTTGATCCAAGATTTTTTTTAAATAAAAACTAATTGCTAAGGCAAATAGCCTAGCTTAAAGACGCTTGTCTCATCATCTCATCTCAGGGATCATCAGGAATATATTATCTACGCTTTGTATGTTTTACCACATTACCTTATTTAAACTAACTTAACACTTTTCATAGCTCCGGTAGCATAATCAATAACACTATATCGAAAAGTAATAGTTCTTTAGTAATGTCAAACGCTGTTTTGAAAAAGGAACAACATTAAAAGTTCTACTGTCTTTGGTTGGTAGCCAATGACATGACTTGTTCGAAATTTAAAAAGAAATAATATAGCATCCATTATTCATGGGCTTACATCTAAAATCTGTAAAGTTGGTCGGTGTTCCGTTACGGATGACCCTGCATGCATATGCAACGTGCAAGTTCCCAGTTTTAATGGCGCTTGTTCCTAAGTGTAATATCTGGTAATAACCACTGCAGGCTTGCGGGATACAAGTGCCTTTGGATGCTTAAGGCAGGTGGGGGTATTAGAACTGTTTTGTTTAACTGAACTGAAATGAGAAGACACGTTAGTAAAGAATTTGGAAACTTGAACGGTTTACAGTGATTATAATAATAATTAAAAAAAAATACACGAAGCACAAAAAACGAAATTTACAGATTTGATTAAAAAGAACAAAGTACAATATTGCTTCTTCATTTTGCAGATTATGCGCAAAACAATTTAGTACTTAATAAAAAAAAACCTAATGAATTAATTATTTATATAGGTCACCCATCCAAAGTTCCGCATAACAAAAGCCGCTTGACCTTCGCGTTCGCATCTGTTAACTCCTAATTACCTCTTCCGTGCAAATATTGTATCTCTTATTACACTAATTACCGTCTCATGCGCGGTTTATTTTTACAACGGCTAAATTGTTCGTTAGACAACTTTAATGACAGCGTCCTGTAGGTGCGTGCGTTTCATAGACATCAATTGTTTTTTTTTTACAAATACGCGGGTAAAAGTATTCACTCATTCGCCGAGTGTTCTTATTTTTTTTATGGAAAAATAATAATATAAAGAGGAACCAAGTTATGTAACAATACTGAAACAGCTCTCCAAGGAATATGGGTCAAAAAACAAAAAAAAGAATTTCATACTCCCATGGAAAATGTATTGGTCAGTCAGGTGACCGACTTAATATGGAAAGGCGAAAAAAAATTTCGACCTATGTTCCTTGGAGAAAGTTGTTTAGTTTAAGTAACACTATCACCTGCTTCAGTATTTTTACATAATTTGGTTCCACCTTATATTAACTTTACTAAAAAAAACAAATGACAGTTAGAGGTAAGATAGCCAGTTCTTCAAAAAAAATGGCTGATGGACGGCCAGTTCTTCAGTGATGAGGATTCCGGGTGTAGTGCGCTTCCACCTTCGGCCTTATAGTCACTTAACATCAGGTGAGATGAAGGCCAAGCACTATCCCGTTGTGCATAAAAAAAACAAATGACAAAAAAATAGATACAATAGGCAGCCTTATTGCTACAAAGCAATCTCTTCTAGGCAACGTTGGGTGAAGGAAAACAAATAAGTTACAGGACATAGGTAAATGAGAACGCGTTGTACTCTTACTAAGAACTTTAAACATTTTATCTATTTAAAGTGCAATAAAAATTCTCATTACAAACAAACACTTTATACTGACTAATCCGTAAATTCCTGATTACATCCAGATGTTAACACTTGATTCTTCCCGCCATAACACCAAAACAAATGAATCATCCGATAATCCGAAAAGTCAGATTAATCTTTATATGACAACAGTATCATATTCCGACTTCAATCTGCATGTGTCACAGAACGAGTCTTGGCCAGTTTCATCATTCATTAAGGATATATCCTTTTTACAAATTAATACGCGAGCTCAATTCACACTGAACTGTTTAGCGGTGGATGTACGTATTTAGAGTACTTTAGTAAAGCACAGAGCAGAAAATACAGTACGTACACACGTTTTGTTTCATTAGACTGTGTAATGTATTTGCAGCTATTTTAAGCGCTTACAATATACACTTGCAATTTGGCAATCTAAAAAGTGTGGCAATAATAACTACACGATTTGAATGCGGTACTTAATTAAAAACCGTTCCTTCCAAATTCAAAAATTTAGCTCATAGAAATAGAACAAAACAAAAGAATACAGCAAAGCTTTGGATGAAAGAAGGTAACATTTTTTCAAAAGCTAACTCTACGTTCCTAATTAAAAACTATAATAAATAAAATCTTGTTCTCAATTCAAAATTGTAACAACAAAAAGCAAAAGAACACATCGAAATAAAGACACCCATGCACGTACACACATCAACAATTAGCGCGCGCATTAAACAGGAAGCGTGCGAGGATGTGACGATATGGATTTAACCTTTGCCACATCCTATATCGTCTTGGTGCCGCAATTGGAACAAGGATTAGATGACTCACTGTTTGTTGTGGCGTCTTTAGTGGCGATTAGTGTCGATGAGATTAGTGTCGTGGGAGCCTTTGAAGATGTAGAGACTCTATGAACTCTAAGAAAGTGACTATACAACCAGTTGATGGTTCCTACACAACAGTTGATCTACCATGTTCGGCTTTAGATATTTTTTGGAAACACGTTGTATAGATATGAAAAAATTGATAACCTTGTGATGGTCAAATATTCATACCCGGCACTTTACGCAAATTATATCTTTAAAAAAAAATTAATTTTTGAGTTCATCGTATATGATGATTCCCTATAGGAAAAAATTAATGTTACTCGTGTCAGGGTGTTTATGATATGCCGTTTCTTCTGAGGGCTATAGCAAAAATCTTAAGCTTATCATAGAGAGCTACGATAACATTTTATGTCTTGTGTTATGCCCTTGGAATGCTCCTTATGCTTAAAACTTGCATTGCATTCCTACTTAAACTTCAAGCGAAGGTAAACCACCCCTGTCCATTTCAACAAACTTAAACTTAGTTCAAGACTATCGCCGCCGTCTTAATCTCAAAATGTGACTTAACCCTAACTTAGGGGACCTTATGCATTAACTTGGGTAACTTAGGGTTAAGTTTCTAAAATGTTGGTGTATGAATATTTAGATTTGCAGGAATAATGAATGGCTTACAGTTTGTTTTTGATAAAATTATAAACATGCAGTTTGCTCTAGTTTTCTGTTATCAATGTATTATTTATAACGAGGCTGCTATCCGATAACGATACTTTGTTAACAAAACGATAAAATAATTTATAATTAGACAAGCTCTTGTTTGAAACAATTTTCAACGATCGTCTGTGAGTGCCTTTAAAAAAAATTTAATATTTTGATCGGATATTTGATATTTTGAACTTTTCTTATTATAATCATGACTTTATCATTACTATCAAGCATTATTGATTTAATTTCATTAACTGCAATGTCAAAGTCAAAGTCAAATTAGCTTTATTCAAATAAACTTAATTATTAAGTACTTTGAATCGTTTATATTTTCCTACCACCCGTTCCAGACTTTTTTAGCTGACAAGAAGAACGGGCGCAAGAAACTTATCAGCTGTAACAGCCATAAGTAACGATAATTACAAACTTGAATATATATATTAATTTGTAAGCAACTTATAAAAGTCATCAATTTTGAAGATATTTAGAGCCAAATTGATAATAGGTATTTGTTTAGCTTTAATTTGTATACTAAAAGTAATACTTATTAGAGTTTCCTGGGAAATAATTTCCTGTTTAAACTTTTCAGTTCACTGCTTAAGCACTAGACTGAAATGAGGCCTAAGTTACCAACTTAAACACACGGTACATATACTTTGGAACACACTCAGTCGAAAGTAAAGCCATTGACGTTATCATACGATCAAACTGCACTTCCAAGTACGATGTAAGATAACTCGGTCGTTGCGTCTAATGGTTTGTTTCGTATAAATTGTTTGAGGTTTGACGTCTAAGTTCGTCCGAACTTTCGAACTTTACTCATTGATGAAGACGAAGAGATATAAGTCTGCATTTTGCAATCAGCTCCGAAAATTTATTTTAGTAACTAGCCAAGATTTTTTTGTTGAGATTTATGGTCGCTTACATTACAGTACTACTTCTTAAGTCTACCGTAAACTTCTATCAATTTACTTTAATTTATAATCAATCAAATAACTTATTTCTTAAGAGTTAAGTTCATTATAATTTTATTATTGTTAATTATACAACGGTACCTAACAGAATTAATGGGTACACCAGAATATGGTTGATAGGAACCATCTTCATACATTTTCAATTCTGTTACACGTTGTTTAGTTCTAACTAACCCAAATAGTTGGAAACCTCTAACCTAAACTGCATTTCTATAACTGAATAAAATATATTTACCTACCCTTATTATAAAATTTGCATGTTCAGTGCTCCTATTTTAATGAATTTAGTATTCTTCGTGTTTCTGTCGTTATGTTTAATACAGCTATGTGAGTTTAGAACATGGGCCCCAACACTTACTGCTTTTTAGTGCTGTCTCAGACTATGTTAGGGCTCACTAAAATATTTTTGGTTTTCATAGTTTGTTTGGAGAACAAACTATGAAAACCAAAAATATTTTAGTACTTACAGAATGCAGAATAAAATTCCCAGTTTGATTTGATAAATTGTTTTCGTTGAATGAGTTGAGTACCTATAGTCCTTTATTTTGTTTAGTAGTTTAGTTTGTTTTCAGTAAAATTAACAACTTAGTAGCTATAATGGTGTGTCGCTCAAAAGTCACAAAAGTTTGATGATGTCCAAACTATTTAGATAACTGTGACGTAATTATTCTGCGTTGATTTGATAGAATAGTTATAGTCGGGGCTAAATATTAGCAAGTTATTAAGTTATCTTTGAAATTTGTAAAGGTGCATCCTGATTTTTTTAAATTTTACAGCTGTAAATTATCATTTCTACGTATGTTCCAGGTTTCAAACCAGCAATATCATTACAATTCTGTTTCTTTTTAAAATTAACCAAACATAAGATTGATGTTATACGTAGTCTGGGAAATAGGCTCTATCACAGTTTTAGATTGTAAAATTGTGCTGCCCTTAGTGTTAAGAAAGTGTTGGAAAGTGTTGCTCTCAAGTAGTAGAGGTACGACGTCAGACAGAACACTTCATTACAGTCTTACAGAAGTCTGTCATTCCCATCTCAAGCAAGTGCTTAGAGATGGGAATGACACTTTGTCGATGGACCTGCTTTATGAATATGCAGAGGTCTGTGATGGTTCTTCTACTTATAGTTTTGTCAGACATGATACTAGAGTAAATTATGTTTCAGTTTGACGACTGCAGTGAATGAGTGGACATATTAACTCGTAGTTTATACCTATCACTGCCGTCATAAAACATAAGTAACACAGACTCTAGTTAGTTTGCTATTAAATATTCGGTACTTATAAAGATATTTTTTAAAATCAACTTATTAGTCACTTCGTAATGCCAGCGTTGATTTGCCAACAAATAGCGTTATTTCTGAGCTTATTTATTTATTCAATTCCGTCATTAATTTCACACAATTACTGCGCCATTACGTCGAACTCTACCATCGCGAACTCCCAGATTAAAGCACACGCCGCGTAGAGAAGAAGCAAAAAAAAATAACGAAGTAAAAATTTATACTTTCCGACGTTTCAAAAGCCCAAAGTCACTCGAACTATCATTGGCGTAGCGAGCGGAACAAACTACCGCTAAGTGTGTCGATTTCCAGCGCCCTCGAGTAGTCTAGAAAAAAATATTCTCCAGTCGCAAGTTGGGGTGGGGGCCCCCCCCACGGACCTCCTTAACTGCTGGCAGCGGACAAAAAGAATGAATAGATCCGCCCCTTAACGAATACACCGACCGGCATAATTCATACTTAGAAAACTGCAAGGAGTTGACATGGAGCTTTTGTTTTTTTTTTAATTACGTTTGTGATGGTAATGAAGTTAAGGTTTGGTTTCGTATGCTTAGTTGATTATGATGTTTGATGGTTGGTCTTAGCTGGGTATCTACAAAATTCACGAAAACGTTCAAATAATGAAACATGCAGGTAACTACAAGCAACAAGGAATGGTACAATGTCCTACAGTTTCTTAATAAATTACGTATAGGATTAACTAAATAGGTAAAGCTATAATTACTTATTTATGTGAACATCTACAGAATCAGTTTCAAATTCACTTGTCTGGTTCTGATAGATTTTTGTATTTGTATTTCTATACATAGAACTTGCTAAAAAAACTCGTTCTTTTAACGTTTTACAAATCCACAATCGTTTACGTCTCTATTAATTTCTTTGGTTTGTCTTGAAAAGTTTAATAATTTGAATTTGTGTATTGATATGGAAGAACTCATTCTTTTAACGTTTCACAAATCCACAATCGTTTCCGTCTTTATCAATTTGTTTGGTTTGTCTTGTAAAATTTAAAATAAAAAAAATCTGCTACCCTACTCGATCGCTACCCATTGCATTACCCAGCAATGTGGCTGCATCCGTACGCCTCGGAAGTTAAGATGCGTCGGTTGGCACGTATAATTTTTCCACTCTCTTTCAATTCCGACCACCCCGTCTCCGCCCAACCCGTCGTCTGTCAATCTTAACTACGGCCCGGGCAGGCCTCCGGTATTACACAGTTCAGGACCGGACTGATTCTTTTTTTAAATAGTGACGCTGCAATCGATGATTTTTGCGTTCGATATTTGAAATGAGGTTTGATTGCAAACTGGGGAGGTTCTATGCAATGTTTTGGATATTTAAAAAATAAAAACACTGGTCAGTTAAAAAGAATAGTGGATTATTTTGCAAATTACTTCCGTTTTTTTTTATTTTGAACGTTTTTTATATTAATTAGTAAGTATCTATAACTGTATTAGTTTTATTTTGCAACGCTAAAAACTAGCATTATTAACCATTGTTGTATTTTTTAACTGGCAACTTTTTTCTTTTATTTATAATGGCGTTTGGCTATTCCCATCTGGTAGGGTACTAATCAGCAAGGTGATCGTTTGAAGTTCCAGAGTGAAGACCAGACAGGCTAAGGGGACGAAGGAAATAAAAAAAAACGCAAGTGCACACGCATAAGTAGAAAGATGTCGCAGTCAATGTGAAGAACTGTCCGAGGCGGACAGTAGTTGATATTGAATTTCTTAGTCATAGATTAGTATAGTTAACTGACTAAAATTATTATTACCATTATTATCAAGTACAGCTTGATTAAAAACGTAGTTTAAATGTACTTACACTAATTTAGTTGACCGCATCAAGTGTTGGATGTTGTGATGTGGACTTAAATATGATCGCGTATCTCTAATCTAAGTTTTTAGCAGTTTATATTTAAGTATGTATAAAACGTTGTCATTGACATGTTGACAAACAAATATTTTACTTTAGTTATAACAAGAAAAAATAAATAACATGTAAAAGCTTGTGTGTATTTTTAAAATAATCTTACAGATTATTGAGATGAAATTATGAAATAAGTTTTTCATTATTGTTTCGTAATAAATAAACTTTTTTCATTTAGATCAAATACCAATTTATCACATTGACCGCGACACGTTCAAGATACAAGATACGTCACCGTAGGGGGCTGCGTGCGATCCACTACGTTGTACAAACTTACGACAGATAAGGGCCTGAAGTACCCCCCAAAAGGGGTAAGACAGACCCCCTAAGTTTGCCGCCTAGACTTTAGTGGAAGAAAAAATAAGGGAGGGCTGACTATAGGTTATATTGAAGTATCTACCCTCACAGATGAGTAGATGCTTAAGTATGAATGCTAAGGTACATTTTTAAATTGCGAACGATGAAACGCAGATCGTCTCTTGTTTTTTGTAGGCTTTTTGATTCGCGTCTCGCGAACGTAAAATGCGAGTTTGAATTTCGAATGCGTATTCTTAATACCGGACCTCCTTTTTAATTTGGAATAAAAACTATTTGGAGTTTCGTATTTCGTTATTTTTTCAAACCTCTTAACGAATGAAGCCGTTAAATTAAGTAAAATTAATTTGAACTTTCAAAAATATTGTACTTAGGTATCTATTTTCTAGAGCATTTTATCTTTTTTGGACGTTTTTGAATTAACTAAGTCGATATAGTGTTCAACTTCAAGTCACGAAATCTAGTTACTTAGTCACTATTTATTTATCTATTAAACTGGTGAATGTTGCTGTTCTTATCAAATGAATCATAGTGTTTCCTTACATAAACTAAATTCATACACTTACATAAACTTCATTTTTTACACGTTTTCAGGGGTGGAATTGCGTAAGGTAATCGTATTCGTTTGACAGTTCATATCGTATTCCATCAGCTGCAATTTGTATAGGATGACATATATTATGATACAAAATGAACTGTCAAATGAATACGATTGACTTTACGCAATCACCTAGCTGATTCGAAAATTTTATGGCATTCTCAATATTTACAATGTCTCCTGCTGATTTAATTGTGTTTCCCTATTTATCTTTAACAAACGCGTATTCAGTTACATAAACATATAAATAGAATACTTATTTAAAAGCGCCAAGGTAGAGTTGACAAAATTTAACCTATCTTGGCCCCTAGAAAGTGGTGTTGCTCTGATTATTTCCCACAGTGCGTCCGTGTCTGGTTACCATTGTGTGGCCTTTCTGGATCTTACCCAGAAGTACTACTGGCCAGGTACAGTCACCAACGAAAGTAGCTTAACACGTCATAGACGCTTTTTTGACAGAAGTAGCATAATAAAAAAAAACATAACTTAAGTGTTAAGCTAATTTCGTTGTTGACCGTACAGTCGACGATGGAAGTTAAAAGCTGTGGTGACGTCACGCAAGATATTTTTTTTTCGCGAATTTGGGTTATGGAAAACTTTTAATTTTTGCTTTTGTTGGGAGAATAGTTTTTCAAATAAACCATAATAATGATAAAGTATAAGCTATCTTACTAACAATACTGCGAGTCAAAAGAATTACCTACATCATCATCAGTTCTTGGAAAATGTGTTAGTATTCACTTATTTGCATACTCGTGGTATGTTCTTTATTGTCCACACAAATAATGTCTTCTAATAATAACACCTTCGAGAAGAATAACACACACAAAAAAAAGTTCAATTTCTCAAAAATAAATGTTTTTTTTCTTAATTTTATCAAAAGAGGTAAGTTTCCTAATCCGCCAGTACCAACGCTTGGCTAACCTCCGCCGAGTGAACTTGATACATGACATTGTCTGCCCTTTTCACGCACCTTGCCAGCACCGACCGCTTTTGTATAAGTCTGTACGCTTTCTTACTAGCCTTTTTGCTACCTGCCTTTTTAGAGGAAAATCTCGAGTTCCTTTTTCAAATTAAGAACAATTTAACTATAAATGTGATTCTTTTGAATTTGTTATTTTATTCCATTTTCAAATGTACAGTTCAAATAAATAAAGTGATACGATTAGCTTTTCTTTAAGAAATAAAAGAAGCTTGTATTGTTTTTGACGATTATTTAAAAAGAAAAACATGTTTTAAAACGAATTTAATTAACAAACACGAATGATTTACTTACAAACATCTTTTTGAAACTAACCCTTCACCAACTTCGCGTTTCTTAACATCATTAAGACACCACAAACAACGAGAGAACCGAGAAAAGTATGAAACCACATCATTAGACGTTTAAGCGTTTTCCAACTGCACCGACAGACGACACAGAGTGTCTCGAATTTCATTCGAATCATCAACCGCTGGTGACACTGCGACTCGCGGCGCGGAAGGTGGCAGCGTCTTCATTTATTTTCTCCGTAATTTAACGTTTCCACGGCATCTGCCACGCACTAGGGGGGAGGGGGGCACTTGACCCCCCCAAGCAACCCTTCATCGCCTCAAGAACAACATCGGGGTTTTAATGCGGCCTCGTGTAAACAGCGAACGGGTTGAGTTTTTAAATGTGGAACGCATTATGAATTTCAAAAGTTCTGGAAAAGAGTTTATTTGGTAATAGTACCTACCTACGTGTTGTTTTACAATAAATACTCGTTGATAGCAAATCTTGGATTATGGATTACTTACATTATTTTCAAGCCTATCGAAATATGAATAAAAAAATATTAAAGTAGGTACTTTTTATTATTTTAGTATTTTTATTTTAAATAGAGTAAATACTTCAGACGGGGTTGATCCATGTTATTTAGTCAGTGACCATGACTGCAAACTGGATGACGAGTTTGAATCCCAATTTCGGATTCGGACAAATAATGTTGGGCTCTAGCTAGCGTAACTTTTTTTATTAATAGAGTACTAAATCTGCTGTGTAGGAACCAAAATTCATTTTATATAATTTGTCTTGGCGATTTGTTTCTCAAAAACACTTTTCGCCTTTAGAGTTGAGCTTTTAAATTTCTCTAGATATTACATAACATACCGAAACGTACTTTTTAACACATGTCACATCCACCTTTCCTGAATCAATTCATGTTCTCATTAATTTAAATTTTAAGCTAAGAACACATCAGCAATTAAAAATAAGCACCTAATACAAAATAGTGGCGCACTTGTCGGCCTAACTGGCGTACCCCGCAATGCCAGCAAATGAGGGGTGAACAGCAATGAATAATTAATGCACACAGCTCCGCCAATTATAATCACGTAAGACGCGACAACGACGCAGAATCTGAACGGTTCTTTTTTCAAATGTCTGAAAAAAAAAACAAATATACAGACGAACAGAGAACCTCCTCCTTTTTTGGAAGTCGGTAAAAAAGTTCACAATGAAAATCTTTTTGTGGCGCATCACTTTTAAGCAGATTTTCTAATTAGAAAATATCATAAATAATTATGATATTCTTCTTTGAACTTAGATTTTTTGTTATGGCAGCTTCTTAACGGGTTATGTTAGTTTTAACAAGGATATAGTAACATGACTTGACTATTGAGTATTGGAATTTTTATTCCTATCTAAAACCCTGGATAATGTCTGGATGCAAACCTTATACAAACCTATTGTTATCCATTGGATTGGTTAACTAAGTATAGGTACTGCCTGGTTTAAACAGTAGTGTTGCTGATGGTGTTAAATGAGGTATTTAATATGAAATATAGCCTCTTTTTCTAATTATTGTTAAAACTTAAAAGTCCAAAAAATAGCTGTACAAACTGAGTCATCAAATTTTATACACTACACTTACATTATAAAAGTCTATAATGCTACCTAGTAATTCCGCACAATGAGATCCACCAAACCAAAGTTACGCGAAAACTATTAAATAGATTCAGTCAGAGTTCTATGTAAACTTTTTGCGCTACGAAAAACTAAATAAAAAAAACCTTCAATTTGATTTTAGAATGTTAAGGCTATGGTCTATTTTGAATTTTCTTAATTTGAAATGTAATTCTCCCGCGGTTTTACGGAAATGGACTTTGCGGGAGATTTGACAGTACTTTATAAGGAAGATGCTGGAAATATCCGATTCATTTGTGTTCAAGACGTTAGAAGCGATTGTTTATAAACACAGCTGGTATAAAATGGTAAGTGACTCATATTTTTATTTTTGATATTTTGTGAAACTTATTTTATTAGTCTTATTACAAGTTCTTACAAAATCAGAACTAGAAAACTCATTGTTCAATTTGAATTTCGAATGTGATTGTGTGCAATTTTCAATATAAAACAAATAGAGTGTTCGAAGTTTAAATTGATTTCAGTTCTCTTTTAACTCAATACTAAATAATATAGTATATTATTTAGTATTGTATAAAAATAGCATTGTGAATGCAAAAATCTCAAATTTAAAAATCTCTTTTAACTCGTCCACGCCAGGAAAACGAGACACAATAGATTTTCTATTGTTGTCCGGTCGCCAGAGACCGCTCGGGCGTTGGTGAAAGAGCCAAATAAATACAAAATGTGTTCAATTAACGTCCAAAAAAGTTCTCAATTTTTTTTTATCATAAACTCAGAAGAAACAACAATGAGTAGTCTTTTATCCTCTTAAAGTACGTGATTTGTGGCGTAACGCTAGTTTTGACAACGGGCGCATTAGTGCGTCGCGTGCGCAGGTCACGCTGCCCGGCGCCGGAAGCTGTCGGTGCGGACCGGATCTGCGACCGGGGAGCTTGAATGTCCATGTTGTGTTTAGGCTTATTGAAAGATTGTTTAAGTGATTTTTTGTGATCAAGATGTTTTGTCTTTTACGGCGTTTTGAACATAATCCGTTTAGTTTGAGCTATCTCGTGACAGCTTGTGTTTCTCTTGCAGTATACTTACGTGTTACTTAGATGTTTATTATTGTCTTGAATAGAAATTCTTATAATCTTTAAGTATTTTTCTTATAATGAGCCTGAGTTTAGTTAGTATAAGTTCTGTTAAACTAAAATGTATAAAGTAACTTTAATACTGTTGTTGGCGACTGGCTGAGATGCCACCTTTTTGATACTTTCTGTTTTATATTTTTATAATGACGTTTTCCTTGAAATATGCTTTTTGGTTGTCTTTTGGTTTCTCTGTTTTGTTGTCATATTCCTTGTGCTCAAGATCTTTGCTTATTGATTACCTACTAAGTAATTAAATTGTTATAATAACTAAGTGTTTCCATCATCCTCCAACTACAGTCCATTTAGCTCACCCACAACTGTAAAAGAAAAACGTGCAGAAAACTCACGAAAATCTAGACTCAATTCATACATTATTAAAATTTACATACTGTAAAATACAGGCGAAACTAAATGGCTTTAAATTTTTGCCATTGAATACCAAATTGTAACAGTATCACAGGTACAAGACCAAGTGTACGCCTATTGGCATCCTATAATCTGTACTAATTACCGGTGCGTGTGCGCAGGTCACGGTGCGCGCGCCCGGAAGCCACGCCGGACGCCGGGATTGCCCGAGCCCCTGATTCCTTCCGGTTAGCGGGCGGGAACCAGCCATGGGCGGCGACGAGCAGGTCATGTGAACGGAGCTTTACTTCTCAGATCTTATGTTCCATTTATAAAATATTTTCTTCTTAGTTTCTTAATTTTTAAAGTTGAATTTGGAATGAATAGTGATTTGTACCCATATAAAAATATTTATGTGGGGATTCGAATTTCAAAATGTCGATTAGCTTTTTGTTTTGTCAGTCGGTGCCACATTTTGCATGCTGTTTTAATGGGGATGGCAACGCAAAGCTAATTGTAGATGTCGCTGCGTACCCTTGTTCCTAAGACAGTACTTTTGATTGGTTAAAATACGTCAGAAATGACATTTGCCATTTGAAACAACCAATCAAACAATTGGTACAAGCGTTTATGGCGCCCTTAGTTCCTCAGTTTGCATCACTATTCGTTAAGCGTTATCTAGGATATTTTTGATCGAAGATGGCGACTGTTGATAGTTTTTTGTTTCTCATAACTCGCTACCTCTTATGCCTCGGGCTGCTGCGCGGTCGTCGCACCCTGATCTTCAGTACGGAACGATTGGTGATCTTTTTTATTGAGCATGTCATATTGGCGCACTGACTCACGCGCGTCATTGTAAAACCAGCCGCAAACGACCTCTTTCGGAGACCAACCGCTTATGATACTCACTCTCAATAAATACTTCCGCACTTTTTTAAATTTCGGACATGACTGTGTGTCAAACAAAAATTCAATAAATACGTTCTCTTTTGAAACCAAAATTTTCTTTATTATTTATTTAAGCCTTCTTAATTAAAATGAAAAATAATTTGATGTCTGTCAAACAACAATTAAATACTAACGTTCTCTTTTAAAACTGGTATTGTTTTAGGCATTTCTTTATTTTTCTTGTAATGTAAAGTAACAAAATAAATAATGATTGATTCCAACAATAGAGTTTGTACACGTATGTTACCTTTTTCTTTAAAAATTACAAATGGTAGGTATCAAGTATTCTTTAGGCAAAAATCGTATCAGTTTTCTCTTAATAAAGCTTAATCAGCTAGTTAAGTCCTATTCAATGATCAACAGCTCTAAAGAGGTTTATTACCCCTGAGAGCTTCGGAAGTGGGTAATACGCAAGCTCCTCCAGAGAGGAACATCCTCTATCCCTCTGGAGGGCCATTACCGATACTCTCACAATCAAAAAAAGATTTGTCACACGGCTCCGGAAGGAGGTCCCGGCTCGGTCGGCCGGCAAACAATTATGACCCTTCTCGGTTGCACCCGCAAGATGACCCTATAACAGTGTCATGTTCGGATACACCGTGTGAAAGAAAATAAATTGATTATTATATCCATATACCTACCGTCATTTTGTAGTCGTTTTAATTAACTTAAGGGAGTTTCATTGGTAGAACACTCCCTGGTGTTCTACCAATGAAACTTAACTATTTTGCCAAAGAAACCATGTTTCTTTCATCATCATGGGTTCGACCCATGTTTCTTTGGCAAAATAGTTAAGTTGACAAAAAATGTTAGTCTTCCCATATTAACTAGGCAGCGTTGTAGTCAAAGTCAAATAAGCTTTATTCAAATAAACTTAATTATCAAGTACTTTTGAATCGTCTATATTTTCCTACCACCCGTTCCAGACTTTTATAACTGACAAGAAGAAGTATGGAACACCTTTTTCAACTCACGTTTCTTTGGCAAAAATGTTTAGAAAGTTTCATTGGTAGAACTCTATCCTTTAATTTCTTTTTTCCATAAAGATGCCTATATTTACATAAACCTATCTCATAATTCATTACGATTTCTACAGCTTTATCCCCCTTACTTTTGATATCAAAATTCCAGCTAAGTCTTTCTACATTGTCACCCAGTAACGTGCAAGTGTCCGTGTATCCGAACAGATCGGACAGGAAGGAAGCGTAAGGCGACCGCGTGAGAAGTGCGCGAGCGCCGTGGGAGCGCCCGCGCAGGTGGCGCGTCTTCCCACACAGCCACGGAATTGTACTATTAGCACAGAATGCTATTAGTTAGGTATTCTGTGCCAATAGCAATGTATCTCCACAGAATAACTAATAGTACAAGTCTATTGGTTTTAAATACTTTCTACCAAGGCGAGGTTATTATCAGGAATTTAAAGAGTAGGCAAGACAAATAGTAGATTGTACAACAAGTGCATAAAACACGGCATTTTATCTACGGGTTATAATATAATACTTTTCACTTCGATTGTGAGGAAATTAAACAGCAATATAAAAACCATGGATTATCAATGTCCGTCACTTTGCTGTGCTAAGCAGGATGCAAATATTAATCAAAGGTATTTCACACCTAGGTAGAAAAGTTTTTTCTTCCTTCCCTTTATTTTGCTAGTAGGTATAAAGTTTTATGATTATTAAATCTACGGTTTTATATTATAAAATACCTAAGTATTGATTGGCAACGAAAAATGTGGTTACAAACAAAGCTTAATGAAAAGTAATTTTCTTCATAAAAAATAGAATGTATATTTTTTTTTATTATTTCTCTTTTTCTTAACGAACAACCTTCCAATTTTAAAAATTCATTTGTTTTAACGAGACTTATGGGGTGTATTGAAAGATATCCTGTTTCTTGGTTTCCTTGTGGGGTTTTAGTGATTCCCACGGGGTCTTAAGGCCACAGGACACATACACAATGTTGCTAGCTACCTGCAACATTGTTTGTGTCCTCAAAGCTATTGTCACGGGCTACGGGAAAAAAGGGGATAGAGTGTCCCACATTGTTTAAGAATTAAGACATTGTTTTAGTTAGGTGTGCTATAGGTTCTTGAGTTTAGAATTTGCGTGTGAATTTTAAAGAGAATAGCAAAAGCATTAATAATGTATTCACTTCCGTTTATTTATTTTTCAAATATTAGCTGAAATTATAGATTATGGAACTGTTACGAAATAATTTTAGCACTGTAATAAGCTGTATTAAAAAGCTTCGTAGTCTATTATGGTCGCGTGTAAGGGCGCGTCCACAACGGCGTCATACCCCGCAGGGCGTTATAATCGCGCCGTTAAAATACTGCTCATTATTTTTTTATTGACATTTTGGGCGGGGTCCGTATGTGATGAACGGAATAAGTCTTGTGTCTAGTTATCATCATTAATGTATTTTTTTTATTATTTTGTAGTCCAAGACATACTTATTATTACTTAGACTTACTTACCTACTTATAATTTATTATTTAGTTCTTTGGGATGTCATTATTGGCAATAGCTTAATAAATAGAGCTTATAAAGCTTTAAAGGTTTTTTAGTTTTACTTGAACTGTTATTTAGTTTTACATAAGTATCTCTATATATTTTTTCTAGTTTTTATATTATTTTTTATCTGATTAGTGCTTTTGATAAATCAGTATTTTGTATCGTACAACACATTTCTAGAACTTCAAGCATTTCTCTATCTTTTTCCATAATAGTTCTAGTTACTATAGTTGTGTTTGTAACGAAATGTTAATTACTGTCATTGCCATTTTGTCTCTGATATTATCTCGAAGGACAGGTGGTTAATTCTTGCAAACGCTCCAGTAACGCTCAACGGTCTACCAAGCTGTCGCGTGGCGTACCGGTCGCGGCGCATCTGGCGTGTGCTCCCGCCTTAACGTGGGTCAATAAACTGATACAGTTTTTTGTTTTTAAATTTTGAATTCGGAACGTTTGTGGCTAATGAGTACGGGTCGTTATTGTTGGAATAACATTTTGTAGACTTCATTCAGTTCCATATTATAAAGTTAATGTGTTTAGTGCCTGTATTGTGAGTTTGCACAGTTCGTTCACTATACTTGATAGCGACTGTAGTAAGTAATTTTGTATGTAACTTTGCACAGTGCCACTGGCGATAACTAGGTACACTAAATTAAAAGTTGTCATACTAACGTCAACTACAGTCGCTATCGAGAATAGTAAGGGTAAAAAATCAAAATAGGGACGGCTACAGCTGTTCTGACGAAAAAGGTTACATTTTAACACAGACTTTGTTTGAACTTGCGGTTTGGCGAAAATAGAAACAGTCAGAATGTCAGTGTATAACCACTTTTAGTTAGTTCAAAGTGCTATGTTTATTTAGTTCCTCAAAAATGTACTAGATGTCACTGAAGCGTCGTAACTCGCGGTATCGTTTTGTTTTACCAATTTAATATACCTTTTTCTAGATTGTATGAATTCAGCTATCCAATAAACTGTTGTGCAATATTACTATGCAATTTCATTGCTTGCACTTGCACCTCGAGGGACCTAGTGACTGGCGGTTGTTCAGTCAGAAAGATAGAGCGTGATGTTTTCAACTTTTTCATGTAACGTTATGTCATACGTCAAAGTACTATATTCTTGTAGTGGTAATGTAGAATGATAGCATTTATGGCAGCATTCTCTTTGTTAGCCAAAAGTCTTGAATGGGTGGTAGGAAAATATTGACTATTCAATTCAAAAGCGTTTTAAAAAAAAAATTGACACACAACACAACGAGGTGTTCATGTTATGTTAAGTTATTTGATTTCTATGTTGTGTGTGATTCTTTTTAAGATATATTCAGGACATGAGTCAAAGTGAGACTTCTGACGATTAGAGAGCATCTTTCCAAAGGTTGTCTTTTTGCACTCAAACATCAGGAAATTCGTGTAGGTAGGTATTTGTGGGTACAAAGAAACTTCATTATTATGGACTTAGAAATCAAAGTGAATTTTTTAAAGGTTGATTTATTTGTTTCATAATCAAAATTAGCATTATCACTATCCTAGAACCATATGTCAGATACGTTACCATGTGTGAAATGACTTGGCAAATTTCAGCTCATTCTTGCACTTCAACAAGGCCCACTCGCAAACTAAATGAAGACTTTAATGCAACCGAATAAAACCTAAAGCCCTTTGTTAGTTAATTTAGGGTTGCCGCTATCAGTTTCCACTCTACGCCCTTTCTAATTAAGCAATGGCGTCTTGAAGGAAGCCATGCATTGTTCTATTTCCAAAGTTTCAAATTATCGCGTCATGCTGGCCAAAAAGAGCGTGAACAAACAAGTTTGAATTTCGAACTCTCGGGGTTGATTGGTTCGGTTTTTGTGGCGGACTTCCGGGTTCTGAATTCAAATTGAGTCGATGCGCTCGAGCGGCCCACCAGAAATTGATATTTGGAATCTAAGACGATTATTAGACGCATGTCATCCGGTATTCTTTGGGTAGTGGCGCGTGCACACTTTAATTGCTTCATTTGTACCGATAATGCGTCACATTTGACTGACACGTTTTTTGCTGCCACTCTATGCTCTCCACCCTGACGTGTCATGGATCAATAGCGCTAAAATATTAGTCGACAGTAACCAAATTCTAATGATTAATGTCTCCAACGGAACAAACAAAATTGCAATCGTGTGGAATGCTGTACATCACAATAGCGTTCCACGTAAACAAATTGGATAAAACTCATCATTTTACACCTAAACGAATTATTGGCTAGCAAATTTTAAGCCAGCACGGCAATGCGTCCCTATTCAAACAAAATGCCGACCAATCACGATTTTGTGAATTTGAAATTTGTTAAAGCCCAGAGGTACTACAGAAAACCAATACCGTATATACATACATGTAGGTACAATCAGTACATGGTAAAACGCACGGGCTAAGCAAACTTGCGTTAGTGTGAAATAACACCCACATAGATCTGTGGCTATGTAGACAGGCACCCACACAGTGATGTTTTGCAAATGGGCTAGTCGAATGTATTCGTTCGCCCGCCGGCAGTGGTGGGGGTGGGGGGAAGATGCGTTTTTGTGCAATACTCTCCACTTTAGCTACGTTTATGAGTAAGTAAACATGTATAAGTGCGTGGCCGATAACGAACGTCCCGGTCCCGGGTACCCATAGTTGTGTGTTTCCCACTTTTTAGATAGTCAATTACGGCCGTCTGTCTGGTGCGAGACGTTTCGTATGTCTCCCTGCTTCCCGTTCGCATTACGAGTGTGTTAATTTTTCACATTTTGAAAAAAGAATCTTTCGATAATCCGAATTTGGCGCTTCTATTTTTGAATTTGACTTTCCATATTTGAATTCGCTGTTATCCTAGACCTTTTCGGTTCACTGACTGCGATCGAAATTCAAATATTATAGTTATGACGTTATCAATTTTCGTGGAAGGCATTACCTAAGCACCTACGCATGCCGAAAAAGGTAGGCTACATAAAAATAAAAGACTAAGTAGTATTTTTAGCGACAACAGGCAGACTAAGTGGCTAGGGAAGCCCGTCCGGCAGTTAACACCTGACTGGCGACGCTCACGGGCCGGTTCACACTTCTTTCACCGGATCCGAACCGGCCGAACGGAAAGCCACATGAAAGGCCTCAAAGACAAGAAAAAAATGGGCGCGCGAAATACGTGTATCGTTTCGGGCACCAGCGTCTGTTAGATAACTTTTAAAACCATTCCGAATGCAACAGGAATTGGTTATTTCAAAAACTAAAATCTAAAACAATTTCTGTAAAGTTAGAGCTAATTTGAATCTCTAAAATTTCACTTTACGAATGTTTTAGAATTCAGTTTTACACAATCGGAGCTATTCATGTAATTAAACGGAGCTAACGAACCTTTCGTTGATTAAACTCGTTTCTGATGTCAATTTATTAAGATTAATCTGTTCGTATCTCGTAGACAGGCTGTATCTACCTATATGGTGAACACAAAGCAAAACTGGCAATGTCCACTCCTCTACGCGACACGAATTTTCACACACACAAGCACTAGTCCAGTTTTACCGCACACTGCTGCTTGTATAAAATTTATAGCGCACACTTTTGCAGCAGCTCAGCTATTGCAACATAGATCTGTGAAAGGGGGATGGAGTTGGTCAGCCATTTCGTGTCGACGAGATTTATAACCTCTCTGTGCGTTCGCGCTAACTTTAGTAAGATACGTTTGCGTCTGACAGTGCGTTGTTCTAGTGAAGGCTTCTCTCGATCGAAGTTACTAATACCTTTTTGGTAAAGTCATCAAATAAAAGAAAAAAGACAGTCTGGCTAGTGAGTTCGAAATTTAAAACGTAATTCGAATTTGCACGCGCAACAAAATTCGAAAATGGAAGTCTACGTTCACGGTAACGCAACCGTTGGGGGCATTATTTCAAAATGTACGTTAGGGGGTTTGGTGGGTAGCGCGGGGTCAGCCTGGCTGTTTGTCTATCGCCGCGTTTTCCCATTCACCGGGTGAATTTTCCGAAGCCCATTGCGCTTCCGACCCCACCGTGCCCCCTTTGTGCCGTCCTCATACTGTATTTTTATTAAAGGAATTATAGCGTCTGAATGAGCTGTGCCTGCTTATATTGATTATATAGTCTTGTAGTTTCCTGCTTAGGTATCGCATAAAGCTTCGAGGTAATTATGTTCTTATGGTTTCTTGCTGTGTGGGTGGATATCGGAAAATGTTTTCTTTTTACAAAATCATATTTCTTATAAAAGAAAATACTTAATCAAACTTTTGGTGCTAAAAATAAATTACCTAAGTAATTTTAGTAATTACAGGATTTACAGGACAATATCTGCCAAAAGAAAGAAGACAACGGCAACGATTTATTTTCGAACGTTACCTACATAGACACCTAAAATATAAATTAGATTTTTTAAGCTATGATGTCCAAAAAATCTAATGAAATCGACTAAACCAACCAGCCCACCAAAAGTTTTGAATTTCGAACAATCGAATAAAACATTTCAACCAATGCTCGTAGAACAACAGACGAGCGGGGGCGTCGCCGAACGAAGGCGATCGGGAACTCATAACGCCACGTCAAGTCTTATCGGCGGGAAGTTGGGCCACACATTTGCCGATATTTACCCGCTGGTATTTTTATTTTAAGGTGGTACCCTGAGCGAAAGTGGCGCCGCGGTGAATTATATTTAATATTATAATTCTAATACACAATTTTAAAAATGTTTATCGTGGAGATTTTAGAGCCCACAGTCTAGTATTTTTAGACGGTATCGTTACATTCCCTCGTAGTCACTGCTAGAAAATAGATAGCAAAACTGCTAAAAGTGGCCGTTTTTGACACATTTGCTATCTACTTCTACGAATGACTACGTGGGCATATAGTGATACCTTCTAAAAATACTAGACCATAAGCCCTAAAATCTCAACGATAAACATTATTAAAATCTTTTTCTATAAATAACTTATTAAATAAAAACCTCTGAGGGCGCCACTTTCGGTCATACAACCGCCTTAACTATCGTAAAGTTGCAATAGAACTCGTAAAAATAGGAAATCAATATTTTAACGCTTTTAAAAAAATGTCGCTCATTAATTTTATTGTTATTTTATGTGTAACAATATTATGAAAGGATTGAAAACATTTCGGCTTGTTTGTAAATTATTTATTTACCGTACCAAATTCTGGCAAAATTAACTTGCACAATCCTACTGGGTAAACTAATTGGCTTATGGTAAGCCATTAATTAAGTTATTTGTTGAACTCATGTTAATTTTGCATTATGTTCAACTGGAATAAAAAAAAAATGTTTCATGGCTCCACACATAACCTCGAATTTGCGTTATTATTACGACTTGTGCTTTGATATTGATACACGATAGCTTCGCTTTTGGCGTTCGATATTCAAAACGTTCTTGATTAATGTTTCGTTTATCGTTTCATGTTCCAAACGAGAATTCTAATCAGCCAGCTTTTAAAATTTCAAATCGAATAACTTTTTTTTTCATGCGCCGAAATAAAACCTTTTTTAGTGGATGCGTTTATTTAAAAAGTTTCTTTTGAAAGTTCTTAATTCGTCCTTATGAAAAAGGCAAAGCAAACCGGTAGAGCCTTGTCTGCTGGATGCCTTTGTAATTTGGGAACACTTTAGGGCTTTTCGGGAGTCTTTTGTTGTCGCCACTTGTTTATATCAGTAGATATATCTTTGGGCTTTTTTTATAACAATCCAATGAAGAGTCAAAACTTTTTCTTTGCTAATTAAGAAAGTATAATTTAAGGATAGGTAAATATTTAAGATTTGATGTCGAATTTTCGTTCTAAATGGAGCCTTTCGCACTAAAGGCTGGACTGTGCTGGTTTGCTTATTGCAAAATTCATGCGCTGTCAGTGGGTAGACAAAATACGGGCGTGCGGGACTCGGACGGTTTTATTCACGAAACAGAGATGGTGCGATACTAATGGGCATTGCATGGTTAGGTATAGGTATTTAAGAGGGGATCGCCAATCTTAGATTTCATTTTACAGTAGTAAATAAAATGTAATTTCATTCTTATAAAAATTACGTTTAATTTAAGCAAAAACCATAAAAATATTTTTTTTTCGATAAAAAAATTTACGAAGATGCGAAATTGATATTTCCAATAGATTGCATATTACCGAATTCATCACATTTTTTCTAATTTACATAACAAAGTAAATTTGTATTACATGTTTTTACATTTGTGTTACATGAATTATTCGCACTTTTTGCCAATAATTATTATCTGTGTAAAATATTCCTTGCTACAAAAGGCGCAGACCTAACTTATACTTATCAAAATATAAAAAAAAACCTTATTGGGAAGTTGCTAGTAAGCTCGAATTTTATCAGAAAATGTAATTCTTACCATTAATATGATTTTATACACTTATCCGGTGGAAAATAGGCCCGTGGCGGTCGATTATCTGTAAAGAAAAGAAAATACAATTATTAATAAGCATTAAAACAATTTAGCACCCACCAGTCCGCATTGGGCCCGCGAATTAGGTTATAGCCCTTACTCCATATCCACCCTTAGGGAAGGCCTCAGGAGTGGGTTCATTAAAAATTGCTGAATGCAAACACATAATATTGTGATTAGCAAAAGTATATTATAAAGCTTATTATTGTTCATCTCATCTCATCACATTAATAGCTACAATGTTATAGGTATGGCCAAATTTTTATGGTAGTTACCCTGAAATCGCAAAAGGGTTCAAATAGGGCATAGGGAAAATGCCTAATGGCCAAGACAAGACAAGAATTTTTGATCGAGCGAAGCGCGAGCAGAGCGTCTCCGTTTTAGCTTCGGCAAATGCTTGCGTTCCTATGTCCGGCCGCTGTCCCGCTGTCCGTCTATTCTCCTCTATAGGTCGCATTTCTCAACCGATTCTCGTGAAATTTTGTAAGCAGATATATTGAAGTTTTGTCGATTTAAATCTTAGAAATTTTTCAAAAAGGCGGAGTTTTTTTTTCTGATTTGAAATCTGCAATCAGTGCTTTCCACTATGAGCAAATGAGTCCCAGTCTTCGATCGGTATAGAGTGTGTTCCTCAGCAGAGACATCTCCTCCTTCATTCCTCCTTACAGGATATCTTTCCTTTTGAGGCGCTTGGTATAGCTTCAAGTTAAAAGCTGTGATGCAAATGGCGGAGATATGAAGAGATTCATATTTCAGCCATTTGGAAAAAAATATCAATAAGTACTTAATGTAAAAAAAGCAAGGTCTACAGCTCCCAGAGCCACTAGTTTAATTAAGGTGGTACCCTGAGCGAAAGTGGCGCCGCGCTGAATTTTATTTAATATTATAATTCTAATACACAATTTTAAAAATGTTTATCGTGGAGATTTTAGGGCCCACAGTCTAGTATTTTTAGACGGTATTGTTACATTCCCTCGTAGTCACTGCTAGAAGTAGATAGCAAAACTGCTAAAACTGGCCGATTTTAACACATTTGCTACCTACTACTACGAATGACTACGAGGGCATGTAGTGATACCTTCTAAAAATACTAGACCATGGGCCCTAAAATCTCCACGATAAACATTATTAAAATCTTTTTCTATTAATAAATTATTAAATAAAACCTCTGAGGGCGCCACTTTCGGTCGGGTCACAACCGCCTTAATAAGAATTAAACATTTCTAATTAAATTAATCATCCCAACAGTTTTTGTCTTCTAACACCAATAAATTACTAAAACCTATACCAAAAAAACCTATATCCACATTTCTCGATCGCGCTGGTGCCGCACGCACGTGGCAGCCCCTATAGATCGCGCGATATCGACGGATCGACGCCTTATCGATCCAAGCTAAGGTGCCGTGTAGAATTATTGATTTGAGAGTTTTTCTATCCTGTTAGCCAAGGTGAGAGATGCCTTGAATCGAGTGAGAAACTGTGACAATCGTATATAGGGGGTTAAGAATAAATCTTACTCGAAACTTAATTTGGGACGGGTTTGCAGAAGTTTATTAGACAGTACCATAGTCAAAAAGCTCATTTATTATGGAAAAAGATGACATCATCGATGACGCATAGTCTCCTTACCATCTAAACAAGACATCAAAGAAAAACATGTTTTTTCAACATTGCCGGGTAATCAAACCGAACTTCCTATGGAAATGACACGAAATGATAACTAACTAAGTACAACAGTTTAGGTAGCCTAGATAGAAGCTAGAATAGTTCGCATAAAGTGTTGACCCTATTATATGTTGCTTATACAGGATGTTGATGAATGAACCAAAAATGGGAAAATCATTTGTGAGACCATCAACCTCAACAACTTCTACTATGGGACCAACTCTGAAATCGCAAAAAACAGCTGTTTAATACATTTTCATATTTTCGTTAATTTTTTTTTGTATGAAACAGCTGATTTTTATTTTGGAGTTTGTCCCATTTTTAAAGTTGTTCAGTTTGATGTTCCGAGAAAACTGTTTTCCTATTTTTGATTCATTCATTAACACGTTGTACCTTTTGACATTATTGAGATATATTTGTGTTTACATTTAGTAGCTAAGTTGTCCATAAATTGATGTATACGTTCGATGACACGACTCGTTTGCTAACAAATGTGTAACAAATCACAAGTACAGACATAAAGATGTTTCCGACCAGGTGCGCGGGCGCCGTTATTGCCACTTAGCGCAAGAGTCTAATTGTTGGCAATAGCCTCTCACCGCAGGGAGCGATTGTAAAGTTTCGTAAAAAATTGTTAAGTTCACTTTACAAACGATTTATGGAGAAGCTGCAGTTTAATGACACTATGTTAAAAAAAGTTGCTAAACGATTAGAGATAAAAAGATATGAGATAAAAGTCTTTAAATATTATTTCATCTTCAAAGTTTATTTAGATTTTATTTTAACAAAAGTACATCAATTTGGTTGAATCGAGCAAGTTCGACCAGATTGCAAAATCGAGCATAATTTGCTTGAACTTGCTCGTCAGGCTTGTCTATGCGTGTGGAACCACTACTTTATGAATATTTTTCTTATTACAATAATATATATTTTTTTCAAACTTTTAAATTTTTATGCATTCACAATGCTATTTTTATATTAAGATTATTAATATCATTGAAAAATATTAGAAAAAATCGACTCACCCGTAGCCCGCCTGAGCTGCTACGGGTGAGTCGATTTTTTCTAATATTTTTCAATGATTGTCGCATTTATTTTAAGTGAATGAAATTAAAATGCGGCAAATTATAAGAATGTATAAGTTTAATAATTATTCATGTAGAAATAAATTATAAGCGTGGGTAATATTTAGGGTCGCCTAGGTCATAACAAGTCGCGTACTGTCTTGGCATAGGGGTACCGCACTCTCCTCGGTCTCCTAGGGTATCCAGGCAGCGATGTAGGTCCGAGCTTCACTTCTGGGGAGCAGGTAGCAGATATAGACTCAGGATCCAGGTACAACGACCAATAATTCAGCTTGAGGTTTTGAGTTATAAAATTACTCCCAAGGGTGTTCCTGGAATCGCAACGTTCAACATCGTTATGATCTTTTATTGGAAAGATACTACCTAGACCTAGACCTACGGATTATGAGGCACTCCAGATCTACAAGATTTAGCTAGCACAAGGGAAGAAATCTAGGTGGCAGTTTAATATGAAAATATCAGCAACGGTTAGGCGGGTGGCTTAATAAAACTAAAAGTGTACAATAATCGTTCAGTCAGAACAAAAGAAAATAATAATCTAACTATACTACAGCTAAATACACAAATTCCATCGTTATACACTAAAAAACATTTGTAACGGTTATTTCAAATTACACTTTGGTTTTAAACCGTTACAAAATACAGACACAGAAACACAATAAAGCATAGAAAATCATTTGCACAACTCACCCAGTATGGGAACACTAATAAACACGTATGAATTTTAATAAAAGTAAGTAGAATATTTAAAATCAGAGATCGCGGTGCAAGCTATTGTGCGCGCGCGACTAAAACCAGCGTAGCTTCGCCTCCGAATCAAAAATCAGTCTGTCGATTGAACTCGAGCGGGCCGCGTCTCACCCAGCCGGCTTTGTCAGCGCGCAAAAGGAGTAGTGGGGAAGGGGGGCAACGTGAGAACAATAGAGTGCAGTTATGCGGCGGCCAACAGCGTATTACTATAAAATATAATCTGTTTGTCTGCGCGCACGATTATTTTAGATGATAAATAAATTGTAAATAGTATTTTAAATTAGGTACTAATTAATGTAAATAGATTATTATGATAATTAAAGGTAATTGATATTACTAGTAGATTTAAGTTATTTATGTGTTTGTAACGCTACGTTACAGTACCCCCTCTCCTAGAAGAGGATTTTGACCTACATCAAAATCCGGAAACAATACCAAGAACGAGAGATCAGCCTTTCAAGGAATTATTCACTATTTTAAGGTCTTTGATATGCCAAACACCAATGTCACGACCATTTATATCCTCCAACAAATATACTAGAGGGGAACGCTTTTCTTTAATTCTGCATTTTTGATATTTAGGAGCCAACTTTTTACTAAAATGGGCATCTTTGTCACTTTGAAAGTAGCAGCGCTTCCAGACGAGATCTCCTACTTCAAATTCAAACTCTTTGCGGCGTAAGTCGTAACGCTGAGAATTTTTGACATGCGCATGCCATAGCGAAGCTTGAACTTTGCCAAAAATTTCAGACAGGTGACCTAAGTTCTCAGCGTAAGCATCACGTGGTAGAAATATCAAATCATTAAAGTCACTATTCTCCAAATAATGTGACCCACAGGTTACCAATTCTCTGCCATGCACTAGGAAAGCAGGTGTATATCCAGTACTCTCATTAACAGAACTATTCATCGCAAATTGTATCTGTGGCAAATTTAAGTCCCAAGTTCTGTGGTCATTATTTACAAACGTAGATACAGCCGTAATGACAGTTTTGTTATATCTTTCAACTGTATTGATTTGAGGTGTATACTTCGGAGTAAAATGAATATTGGGTATTCTGTACTTTTTAAAAAGTTTATCCAATTCACGACTAATGAACTGGCTCCCATTATCCAAAATAATAGTCTGTGGAATACCGTGCACCAAGAAAACGTCATTTTCCAAATGCTTACAAATCAAATCCGAAGTAGCTCTACGAAGTGGAAAAAGAAAACAATATTTTGAAAAGCAGCATGTTACGACAAAAATATACTGATTTTGTTTTCTAGTATTGGGCAACGCACCAACCAAGTCAATTGAAAGTGCTTGGAATGGACGAGAAATTTCTTTTGGTCTACCCATCTTTCCTAAAACTCCATGAGAAGGAAGCTTATACGCGAGACAAGTTTCGCATTCAGTGACAAATTTTACCACGTCAGAGTATATACCAGGCCAGTAAAATCGAAGTGTCAAGCGTTTATATGTCTTGAACACGCCGAAATGCCCAGCAATCGGCTCTGAGTGACATTGTTTAAGAATTTCTTCTCGACTCTCTTGAGGAATAACCTTCTTCCAAGCAAACTCAGCGGTAAGAGGATTATTACTCTTCATATACCTATAAAGAACACTGTTTTCAACTTTATAGTTTGGAAAACTAATAGGAGACTCTTGGCAACCATTGAAAATATTTAAGTACCACTGATCTTGGGTTGTTAGATTTAGATTAGAGTTAGTTTCAATAGTATTGATTGGATTACATCTAGAAAGAGCATCCGGAACGACATTATCTTTGCCCCGACGGTGCTCTATTTCAAAGTTAAATGCAGATAGTCGTATACCCCACCTTGCCAATCGTCCAATTGGATTAGAAAGAGACAGGAACCACTTCAGAGATGAGTGATCAGTGTAAACCTTAAAGGTTTTCCCATTTTCGAGATAGCACCGCCAGTGCTCGAGCGCAGTTAACACAGCAAGGGCTTCTCGCTCTGTTGTGCCGTAGTTCTGCTCTGGTTTTGTGAGAGAACGACTCATGTATGCTATTGGATGTTCAACCCCTGAAATATTCTGCGCCAACATAGCACCAACACCGAAACTACTAGCGTCAGTATGCACCTCAAAAGGATGCTCAAAGTTAGGACAAGCCAACACTGGGGCTTGAACCAGACGAGACTTTAATTCAAGAAAGGCCTTTTCAGCTTCAGGTGACCAAGAAAAGGGCGGCGCTGTCTTTTTAGTCGATGTGAGTCTGTTCAATGGGCCAGCGATTGTACTGAATTGAGGTATAAAACGCCTGTACCAGGAAGCTGTACCAAGAAACCTTTTGACTTCCTTTCTATTGATAGGGGTGGGGTAATTTAATATGCACCTTACCTTATCGGGATCAGTACGCAGGCCCTGATCATCTACAACATAACCAAGATAACGCAATTTACTTCTAAAAAATTGGCTTTTCTCAAGGTTTATAGTAAGATTAGCTGAGCGTAACTTCTCGAATACACGTCGAAGAAGCGAAACATGTTCTTCAAAAGTTTTGCTGATGATTATCACGTCATCAAGGTAAGCAAACACTTTACACTCGAATTCAGGCCCGAAGAGACGATCTACTAACCTTTGCTGAGTTGCTGGAGCATTGGTAAGGCCAAAGGCAGTTACTTTGAACATAAAAGTGCCTCGTCCAGGCACATAAAACGCAGTCTTCTCTCGGTCCTGTTCTCTAATTAATATTTGCCAGAAAGCTTTAGATAAGTCGATGCTAGACAGATATCTAGCATCTTTAAGATTATCAAGAATCTCAGAAACGTAGGGTAAGCTGTATGCGTCCTTTTTCGTTACTGAGTTCAGTTTCCTACTATCTAAGCAGATGCGAGGTTTTCCGTCTTTTTTATCTACAACTAAAACTGGAGAAGACCACGGGCTTTCGCAGGGCTGAATCACATCCAAACTAAGCATTTCATCAACTTGTTCAGTGATGATTCTCTGCTTTTCAGGAGACATACGATAGTAACGCTGCCTAATTGGTTGTGCGTCACCAGTGTCAATATTATGTTGAATTAGACCAGTTCTCCCGAGGCCCTTCTCCGCGAAGGATATCATACGGAACATTCCGACAACCTCGTCAGCGATCGGCTTCTGAGTGTCCTCCAGATTTCCGTAGGCATGTAAGTGAATATCTAGGGGATTTGATATTTCTGATAAACTGGGGTCACTATCGTACAAATTTTCGGTGTTCATTAGATGTTTTGGACATAGATCGAAAACGTTCCAGAAGTCGATACCCAAGATTAGAGTGGTTTCGATCTCCGGAATAGCATGCGCCTTAACTACCGAAAACTTATTCTCAAATGTCACTGGTAAAATAATATAGCCGATAGAAGTGATTTTCTGACCACCAGCCGCAGTAACAGTTATCTTATCATCGGTACATAGTATCAAATCACATTGAATTAACTTTTTATAGAAATCCCTGCCTAAAATTGTCACAGCTGAACCAGAATCAAGCAATCCGTACACTGAGAGATCATTAGCAATAGAAATTTTAACATAAGGACGAGGATCATGACTCGGCCTAGAATTGAAAATTGCAGAAACAGGGGTGCGGCAATCAGAAAAGAATTTTTTAAGAAACACCAGCCAATCATTCCAATCCGAGCTATCAAAATGATTTGCTGGTGTGGCTCTGCAATTTTCAGTATTTAGTTTTTTGAGTCATTATTAGAAACTTTACCTTTATTACATTTGGGACAATCCGGTTTACGAACACCTTTTTCTCCGCAACCGAAACACAAAATAGTACGTTCGGCCGTGCATTCTCTCATCGAATGAGTATTGACACGACACCTAAAGCAATAAGGTGTAGCAATTGCATAAGAAGGCCTAAATTGTGTATCGTTTTTTATAGGGACTACTTGGTTTGAATGATTAGGTTGTCCGTAGAAGTTTTTACTACTATCCTTACGTTTTTGTGACTGATAGCAGAATTCAGGGGCTAACAATTTAGAATTATAAGAAGGTGGTTCCCTATAGTTATCAGAACGAACCTTAATACGTTCATAATTTCTACAAACAATTCTTAAGTCGTCTACAGATTTCATATGGGGACTTGCAGCAATGATAGTGGAGTAACATGGATGTATACTATGTAGTATAATATCAAGTTTTTCTTCATCAGTCATAAACTTACTCAATCGAGAAAACATACCTTCCATAATGGACAAGTAAACGGTAATGCTTTCATCCGCTCCCTGAGTCCGGTCCCGTATTTCAGAAAGCATACGGTAATCAAAGTCAGGGAGATCAAAATCTTCTTTGAGACGAGATATCAGAGTCTGCCAATCATCCAGTTGACTTTTGACACTGCGATACCAATGAAGTGCGTCTCCGCTGAATATATCAATCGCAGAAAGAAGCATTTTAGTGTCAGAAAACCCTTTGGAGATACGGAATTCCTCAATTTTTTGTATAAAAGCACGGACGCAAGACTTGCCGTCAAATTTTAATTTAGATAGGTCACTACTGCTGCGATCACAAGTAACAGATATATTCAAACCAGAAATATTTGGTCTATCTAAACTTCCATCCTCAGTGGCAGTTGGAGAAGTTAAAGTTTTAGGATCACTAGTACCAGGCATAGCAAATCCCTTCATAATAGCACTGTAATTATCGAAGCTCCTACAAATCTTATCTAAAAGAGCGGTATCTTCAGCGATCTTGGGTTTCTCAATTCTTTGAATTCTATAATGTAAATGATTTAACCATGACTTTGTTCTATTCGAGAGCGAATCATTATAGCTACCTATGAGGGAATCAATATTAACTTTAATTTTTTCAAGTGTTACATTACAACCAGCCGCATCAACAGAAAATTCAAAAACAGAATCGAGGATTTCCTCAGCAGCATACAGCTGAGTCAATTTAGTGACCTGTCGTCGCAACCCCTCCACACTATCTGAAGGTACTTCACCTCGAATCGCAACTTCATAACTTAATTCAGATTTTTGCAAGAGTAAGTACTTTATTTGACGAGCCATCTTAAAATAACGCAAATATCTTAATAAGTAAAAAAAAACACTGTTCACTTGAGTATGTTGTGCAAATAATAGCAATAAGAAAGAAGAAAAGAGAGAGAGAAAAAAACGATATGTAAGCCAAATCCTATACCGTTCTGTTACAACAATCAACTTTTGCTACAGAACGATAGTGTGTAACAAAAATAATAAAATCAAACTAAAGCTAAAAGTAAAATAAAAACACACAAGTAAAACCGAATGTCTCACTAGTATAGAGTAAAAATTACTAACTACTGAACTAATTACTTCAACTGATGTGCCTTCGTAAAATCAAACAAAAGAACACAAATAGTATCTATTTAGAAAAAGAAATACATTTACTTGGATAAAAAAAATTGCGGGTAAGTATAACAAACCAAAAAAAAATTGAAAATTCAAATCTATTTTTTTTTTTACCAATTACAACAAAACATTAGGCACTTCAGTTGAGAAACACAATCGTTTTTACAACAACACAGCACACCAAGCAGATCCAACACCAAGATACTAAACTAAAATGTAGTAAACCTAGGCAGCAAACGAATTATTATGACCTTTTGACCACGTATATAGGCGCCATTGTCGCATTTATTTTAAGTGAATGAAATTAAAATGCGGCAAATTATAAGAATGTATAAGTTTAATAATTATTCATGTAGAAATAAATTATAAGCGTGGGTAATATTTAGGGTCGCCTAGGTCATAACAAGTCGCGTACTGTCTTGGCATAGGGGTACCGCACTCTCCTCGGTCTCCTAGGGTATCCAGGCAGCGATGTAGGTCCGAGCTTCACTTCTGGGGAGCAGGTAGCAGATATAGACTCAGGATCCAGGTACAACGACCAATAATTCAGCTTGAGGTTTTGAGTTATAAAATTACTCCCAAGGGTGTTCCTGGAATCGCAACGTTCAACATCGTTATGATCTTTTATTGGAAAGATACTACCTAGACCTAGACCTACGGATTATGAGGCACTCCAGATCTACAAGATTTAGCTAGCACAAGGGAAGAAATCTAGGTGGCAGTTTAATATGAAAATATCAGCAACGGTTAGGCGGGTGGCTTAATAAAACTAAAAGTGTACAATAATCGTTCAGTCAGAACAAAAGAAAATAATAATCTAACTATACTACAGCTAAATACACAAATTCCATCGTTATACACTAAAAAACATTTGTAACGGTTATTTCAAATTACACTTTGGTTTTAAACCGTTACAAAATACAGACACAGAAACACAATAAAGCATAGAAAATCATTTGCACAACTCACCCAGTATGGGAACACTAATAAACACGTATGAATTTTAATAAAAGTAAGTAGAATATTTAAAATCAGAGATCGCGGTGCAAGCTATTGTGCGCGCGCGACTAAAACCAGCGTAGCTTCGCCTCCGAATCAAAAAATCAGTCTGTCGATTGAACTCGAGCGGGCCGCGTCTCACCCAGCCGGCTTTGTCAGCGCGCAAAAGGAGTAGTGGGGAAGGGGGGCAACGTGAGAACAATAGAGTGCAGTTATGCGGCGGCCAACAGCGTATTACTATAAAATATAATCTGTTTGTCTGCGCGCACGATTATTTTAGATGATAAATAAATTGTAAATAGTATTTTAAATTAGGTACTAATTAATGTAAATAGATTATTATGATAATTAAAGGTAATTGATATTACTAGTAGATTTAAGTTATTTATGTGTTTGTAACGCTACGTTACATGATATTAATAATCTTAATAATATATATGTAATTATTTTATTTTAATTTTATTTTATTCATTAAGACTTTTCCTTCGAAACTTTTAAAAATCATAATTTAACACTCTTGTTTCTGTTCTGCATGAGACGAATCGAGAATGTTTAGCTAGTATTAACCACTTAAACATTTCTCAAGTTAATTGTTCGATTTTGCTAAATTCGCCAAATAATCGTATTATCCACATTAAGTGAATAAGATTTAAAAGCCAAATCGCAAGATGCCGATACCAGACATCTGTTTAAGTTTAGTTCTTTGTGCAACTTAGTTGATCCCTACAAGTTACAGTCGAACACGAATAAAGCATTGTTAAATGTTAAAATTGGCAGATGTAAAAAAACCTTGCTGGGACTTTCAAATTAATCAGATAACTTTTAAACCGAACAACTACCAGAAAAAAAACAAGTCACAAACAAACAAGGTACAAATTGATACAATACGTAACAATAAAAAAAATAATGTTACATTTCATAGTCTACCTTTTGTTTAAGATGCTTTATTACTCAAGCAAAAATTATCTTTAAAAGTAACCCTTTCGATCTTTATCATATAATATAAATTATATATAAATATATATAAATTATTTTTAAAATCAAAATGAAGTCTTCTTTCAGTAAATTTTCCTTTCGCGTGGTAAAGTTTGATCAAAGTTAAAAGAAATATAGTTGTAAACATTTTTATTGAATCTATGCTGAAAACTGAAAATTACCTTATAAAGCCACTGATGACAGATGTTTTAAAATAAAGACTGATCCGGAAATCTCACGTCAGATCGTAAAAGTCTAATCGATTTGGTCAAAAAGATCTCGTCGAACTCTATGTAAGTACAGAAAAAGCCACAATAGCACATTAATATTTATTTGGCACGACATGCGGGCGTTTACCGAATTGAAGGAGCGATTCTTAGAGCCCCTTTAGCCACAATAGACGCCGGAATTGGCCTACTTGCCCCAAATTACCGCTATACTGTGTCCCGCATCGCCCCCCGCGGTTACACATTTTTCGCACAAGAAATCGGAAGTGTCAATTGTTTAATAAAAGAACGACCGAGTCTTGAAAGGGAGATGAACTATAACAGAATTTAACCCTTCGCGGTGCGCGTTGACTTTGACCTGTCAAAATATGGAATGTATCGTGTCATTAAACACGCCCACTTCCAAGACTGACGTCTCGGCGGAAGTGACGCAAGAAGGTCGCGGGACTTGAATGGAGCGCACACAGTCTTGCGTGCGTCTCGCGCAGTGTGCGTACCGTGTGAATGAACGTACACTATTGAGATTGACGGCTACGAACGGTTGATAGGCGACATGTGCCTAATTGAAAGACGTCCGCTAACCGGACGGCGGCGAATTAATGGTTTCGCCATCAAAAAGTTTGTTACGCTGTCAGATATATCATTGCGTCTAGCTCAAAACAATTGCGACTCGAAAACTTGTTCGTCACTTCCGAAATGGTAATGAGTAAACGTGTCGTTTTGAATGACGGGGGCATCGGACCTTTGCGAAAACTGTTTTTGGAAAAACTGTCAAACTATTTAGTGCTTTGTTGTGTTGTGGATTAGTTTGACTGTGGGTTGTTCGCGGGGTGGTGATGGTGAGGTATGGGGCGCGGGCAGGTGTGCTCTGCGGCCAGATGTCTTGAACAAATTGCCGTGCCATAAGGTTCGGTGTGGACACACCCTTACCTTTGTTGGGTGCTTGGCGTGTGCCAAGTTTTAATTTTATGCTTGATTATCTGGCATCGGGGTGGACTAATTAATAGTTATGAGATGAATGGACGTTGCCTTAGTTTTGTAATGCAGCATTTATTTCTTTTCGTTAGTAACATATCTATAACTTATTCCACTAGAGAGAAAAATCTATAACAATACAATTTGACTGGTTTTGTCTAATTATATATGTCAGCAGTTGTATAATTTTATTCAAGACTTCAATGTGTTAGTACATAACCTTATTTCTTATAAATACCGACTCAAAATTAATCGCGATCAAAAGCGATACAAGCAAATAACAAGAATAAAAGTAACATTAAACACAATGTTGGCAACAAAGCAATCCATTAACAAGAGATAGCATAGGAAGTGATGATTCCAACTCGACTCATTGTACGGAAGTCACTCTTAATAAGTCCTTACAACAAACATGTCTGACATAACAGTGACCCATTTGTGACTAGATGCTTATTCATGAGCAACAATGCCACTATTTTCTGACAGCATGATTTATAAAAAAAATGAAGTTTTTTTTAAAATAAGTTAAGAAACTTCAATGTTTTTGAGGTCTTTGGAACTTGAGTTTGACGAAAACAAAATAATTATTTTCAAATACATATTACCTATACAATTCCGAATTCAAGATGACGGTAAAAAAAATCAAAGAGTCTGCTAGGTACCTAACTAATTTTTTTTATAAAATGCAGAATAATACAAATATGAAACAACGTTAAAGATTTTTCATGTCTAACGTAATTACAAACCAACCAACAATCAACCAACATAGGTTTGTTGCAACAAAACGAAGTTGTCTCAACACGAATCGAAAGGCAATTACTGAGATATGAAACAAGAGCGAGGCAAGCAAAGGCCGCTCAAAAAGCAGAGATAGGCTTTGTCGTGCCTTTGATTACCTGCGCTGGACAGTCGCAGGACAATGCGGGGAAAAATGGACGAAGGATTTAGTTTTTGCTGACTCTGCTATCGTCGGGTTAAAAGCGCCTTGAGCAGTAATTAGAGGCGTATGTTTTTTTTAAAAGCTCATTTTTATAAAGCACTTCCTACCTATGATTTTCTCGCAAACGGTAATGCGAAAAAGGTTTGATATCAGAAATTAAAAGCTATTAAGTAAAGAAAAAAAGTAGATTGTTATACAAGACGCTAAAATTACCCATTGCATACGAGGTAGTTTTATTCCCGAGCTTTAGCGAGGGAATAAATAGAAACCGAGTTACAATGGGTTTTAGCGTCGTGTGTTACACTATACTTTTCACTACGATTGCGAGAAAATAAAATACAATATTAAATAGTTTATACCTACTTCCGTAAACGAATCCACTCGTTTCTCTATCCTCCACTTCATAATCTTTTTGTACAATATTTAAATAAATGATTTGTGCTTAACGGCAGAGGATTAAAATTATTTATTTCCTATTACAGTCACACAATTCAATCAGTTTGTAATTATAGAAAATTTCTAAAGATTTCGCGCCATGGTACCTGCTGTAGCAGCTAAGCAACACAAACACGCATTCTACGATTCACTCTGTACACAGAGTATAAATAAGTCTATGATTTCACCGAAGAGATGCTTTTAGTTCCATTTTCAAAAATAAGAATGAGACACTGGGGGCCTATTACGAAACTTGGTCACGATAGTCGTCCGCAGTTCGTCGGTTGTAGTTATTACATATATTCTCAATGTAGCTATCGTAGTCCATAGTCTATTGAACGAATAATTACGGATCCACTAGAGAGAAACTGTCAAATTTACGCAATCATTTTGCAATATCGCATACGCAAGTGCTTTGTAATAGGAATCAATCAGAACGAAGCACGGCCGCAGCTGCGTGTATCGTATTAAACTTTTCGTAATAGACCCCCAGTATTAAGTCGAGCGAGTTTTTATTCGTGATTATGAATAAAGACTTTTTCGTTTTAGTAGGCTCATTGGTAATAGACAAACATTAAAAAAGAAAAAAAATTATCCCCTAGGGCTTATTATGCTATTTTATCTCGACTCTTGTACGTTACAATGACGCACTTTTTGAGCAAGAGGAGTGAAAAAGGTATTGTTCCAAATTCAAATTAGTATCCCTATCAAAGCACAGTTAAAAAGTAAACAAGAAGAGGCGTTCGAAATTTGAAATTAACCGCCGACTTGCACGCGTCACGTTGCTTGTCGCCCTCGCGTGGATGCAACCCCCGCGAAAGGTGCGCGCGAAACAGGGGGGTCCAGCCACCCTATTATCTTTAACATTTTGAAGTCTGTTTGCAAGATAAAGGCAAGGGGAGCCGGGGGGTGATTTTCTTTATTCTTCACCCGGATTTATTATTATTTTTTAGATATTATTACTGCAGCGGCGCGTGCGCACATGTCCCTAAGAGTACGACCCCAAATAGAAGTGCGTAATAATGCTCTTACTCGTTTGTATTTTTCCGTATTGTTCGAGGATTACTGGTGGTAACTTTAGCATTCGGTAGATTTGCTCATTATTATTATTACATTCGAAAATTATGGTTGTAAATTAATCATAAATAAAAGTTATCACATCTAATGTGTGTCTATAGTGTAATTATCGCACCTTGCGTCGTCGTAAAGTCGCTTCATTCACAAAATCTTTTCAATAGGAAACATCGGTGTCAACAAAAAACGATACAATTTCTTCATCCGCGTTCACGAGTTTACTTTGGAATCCATTGAATTCTAAACACAGTAATGCAAAGTTTGAATTTCTGCAACAAGCACCTTTGCTAAAATATGTCAAGAAAAAAAAAGAACTGATGTTTTCTGCAACGCATATAACCTTATTTTCTTCAAGTTAAAGACGATTATTCGTTTTTCTAAGCGCAATACAAAACAAAAACACAAGACGATCACCCAACCAGCTGATTTTACGCTACCACCTTACGTGTAGCGTAAAACTCTGTTCTTCTTTTTTCAATCTTATTGACATCGTCTTAAGACATTAAACTCCTCGAAGGCTGTTTTATAAGGCTTTACCGAACTTTTTTTTGCCGATCTTTAGCTTTAGCGTGTGGGAATAAAGATGGTTTTTCTTTGTTTTTCCAAAGGCACGTGTTTGAGAGATAACATCAATACACATGTTGTTTGATCCGGCGATTTAATGTGTTTGGTTGGCGTATCGGGTGTCTTTGGGTTTTAAGGTTTTTTTATCGGAGGCGCTTGAGGTCTGTGACTCTGTGACCAGGTGCCGAACGGTTTCCGTGACGTAGGTTTCTGTTTTCACTTTTAACTTTTGTGTACTTTTTTTGTAATCATCAACGTTGGATTGAAGTCCTGAATTTATTTCCTACTTATGTGTAAAGTAACTAAGCTTCAACCAGTAACTAGTCCAAATGGAAATCTACTTCCTGTGGAAATACTTTAAAAATAACATATGTTACTGGTAATATATTTTTTAATACTTTTGGACTTTAAACTTACTTTTTTTTTACATACATAAGTGTACATTTTACATATTCAGCTTTCAGCATTTAAACTTTTCTTTCAACAATTCTAAATTCGACAGGAAATTCGATTTTCAAAATCTCTCTTCCTGTAGAAGTTATTCCGGCACGACTTTTTTCTATAAAGCAATAATAATTCGAAATTCGAACAGTATCGATCGCGTCTCGCCCCCAGCTCACCTTTGACCGGCGCGCGCGCAGCTGCCAAGATGGCCGCCTGGGGGATGCGCGCGATCGATACGTGAAGTGCTATCGTTGAAGGTGCAATCGACCAATGCTACTTTGTGGCATGTTCGAAAAGGTTATCATCGAAAAAGAACTATAGGTTGCCTATAAGAGTTTGACAAAATAAAACATTAGAAAATAATAAGTTTAAAGAGAGTTCACATAATAATTACAAAATCACAATACTCTCAAATCTTCTGTTGATTCGTCACGGCGGCATTTCATACAAACTTTCAAGTCCGTATTTTTCAAAAAAAAAACGAATCGATTTTAATAAAATTCATAAGCATAAGCATTGGTCTAAAAAGTTAATTGAAAATATTTTCGATAAATTAGTGTTACAGTTAAATTAGGCCGATTATAAATTTTCCATAGAAAAATAAATTTCCAATTATCTTTTAAAAAATAGGACATTTGAAAAATGATCTTTTTAGACCTAAGTCCTGCTTATAAATAAATAAATAAAAAATACGTTTATTTCAGACTAGGTCCAGGTCCATAACATCATCATTTTATTCATACTTTTTTTATTTTATTTATTTATTTTAGGAAGACTATCGACTCTAAATACATAAAAAAATAGCAACAAAGAGTCATTTATAAGTCTCCACTGATAGAAATAAGGTGTATAGCTAATGATACAGTTGAGTTAAAATTAAACTGGAGACGGGTCTGTTCCGTCTGAGCTACTACGGGTGAGTCGATTTTTCTAATATTTTATCAATTATATTAAGTAATTTAATATATAAAAATAGCACTGTGAATGCTAAAATCTAAAGTTACAATTTATAGGCACAGCACTGAAACGATTTAACTATTACTGACACGTGCAGATTTTTGTCAACAATACAGTTAACAACTTAAATGCACCATCATCAAACACACATTAAAAATTAAAAAACAAAAAAAAAGCTTATGCGCTTGAAAGTTAGTATGAAATGCCGTCACTAATCAATGCTTGCTTTAGTTGCTTGTCAAATCATGATAATTACGGCCAACTATCAGCAATAAAAATACTTCTTATTGTCTTTCTTTAACGATAAAAAAGTACCATTAAAGTGACTCCATCTTTTGTTAGCAGAAATAACCACTTAATTCGTTGTAACTAACCGATACTTATTTATCTCATTTAACACTTTGAATGTTTGGATGTTTGTAACTCAATCATGCAAAAATGACCGAACGTATTTGCATACAGTTCGCGTACTTTTATATGAAATTTTGCATACAGTCAGATAAATTATAACCGGGATTAAAACAGAAAAAAAACTTTTTATCCTGATCAAAGGTTTCATAGGGTCCACGCGGATGAAGTCGCGGGCGGAAGCTAGTCTTATTGTATTTATTTACCCTTATGTAAGGGCTCTTTTTATTATGTTATGGGTTGTGTGACGATGAACATCAGATGAGGTAGAAGATTTTCCATTAAATATTAATTGATTGAATTCGCTGATAATACAGAACATGCTTTACAATCGTTATTCTAGTATTTCTAATAAATATACCTAAATAATGTCATTTTAGTCACTGTTAGCTATAAATAAAGGATAACAAGTAATTTTCGATAAAAACATCCTGCATTGCGAATCCAAATATTATGAAAACAAAATTAATGACCAGGTAAATAAACGTTTTATCTTTCAACCACAGATAACATCATACATTTTCTTCCTATCGCTGAACAAAAGACAGTCTATCACCGAAATCCGATATGGATTCACATCGAAACAAAACACTAGCGAAAAAAAAACGAACATCATCCATCAATCGCGAAACATCTTTGGCAAAAAGTCGAAAGCACACGCGCCCGCGCAGATGCGATAGAGCGAGCTCGCAAATTCAAATTTTGAAATCTTTAGTCACACCCTCTCTATTGAGATACGCGATTGGCGAATCAATGCAAATTTTAAGCGATATTGATTCCACATCTGTCATGTGATCGCGAAGTGTAAAAGAACTGATTTGCATCATTGAACGTTTTGCAATCTTTACTGCGACTAAGAGGATTATAAACGGTTGTCGAACTGCTTGCTTCACTTCAGGATCGATTTTTTTCGACTTCAATTTTGATCTAACTAATGGCTTGAGAAGATATAATACTTGTTTTAAATGTATTATTTGTGAAAATACTTGTAATGAACTACGGTTTTCCGATGTTGCGATTTTTTCCTAGAATTGTCGAAAGTTAAAGATTTAAAAATACGATCAGAATAAAATCTATAGTTAGTTTTCGCATTTCAACCCTTCACTTCCTCCCGCATTTCGCTATCCATTTTTTGCCCAATAAAATCAAAAAGTTTTAATAATAATACTACAATATGTCGCAAGGTGTGTCATATTTCTAAGGGCAGGCACGCGACAATATGTCCCGGAATAAATGAAAAGGTGCACTCTTTCTACTTTCTATTATTATAACCCTAACCATAGGGTTAGCTTGATCAAACAATAGCTATGACCGTTCTATTTAATATTATCGTAAGATTATAGGCATTGAGAATTTAAAAGTAAGATTCTATTCATTTAATATTTTGTTGCCGATATATTTGGGTTAACCTAGTACTAGCACTTACATGTATAAGTATTTGCTATTAGTTGCAATTAATAAGTGAAATGAAATGAAATGAAATAATTGTTTATTTTTCCATCACAAATAAAGGACTTAAGTGGTAATTAGAAGCTACACATGGAAGGTTACTAAATTTGTGAGGGACTGGTGCCAGCAGTAGGTTTCGGAAAAGAAACCTGTGACACAGGTCGCCAGGCCCACCCACAGACAATAGTTTTACCGTATGCATTATGTAACTTGATACTTACACCTAGTACAAGACGGTAAACAAAAGTTAACTAAAATTACAGGTATAAAACGTAAACAAAACAATGTAAACTAAAATATAGTATAAGTAATGTAACTAAGCATAATATTACGTTATTTAAAGTGTTGTTACATCAGTAAATATAATTAAATTGTTGTTTTGTTGATCCTTGATTATGTTCCATTTTTGAAACAAACGAATGAAAAAGAAATATTAAAATTTTGGTGAAGAACGACTGCTAAATTCAGAAAACACTGAAATTCGCGAATAAACCCTGTATTTCATCTTAATTATTTCTTATTACTCTTTCATCATCCATACCTTTTGCATTGCCTTTATAAATATGATCGATATAAGCAAAAACCCACCTCATTCTTAGAAGACACTCGATTAAGAGATGCGGGCAACATATGCGCAAGGTGGCTGCACAAAAGAACTCTTTCAAAGGTGCAAATCTGAAGTAGGTCATCTTTGAGATTTTTTTTAACTTAAAATTGAAGTTTGGCCTTTTGCGACACGTGGTCGGTACACCTTGTGATATTGGAAGGTTAAGTTTTGTTATTGACCGAGTGAGCTGGAAGCGCGAGCGAAGCGTCTCCGTTTCAGCTTGGGCAAAAATGCTTTTGTATGTCTGTCTGTCCGGCTGTTCTCCTCTACAGGTCGCTTTTCTCAACCGATTCTCAATTTCACGAGAATCTGAATTATGTAAATTTTTTGTCGATTCAGTTTTTCGAAGTTATTCGAAAAAAAAAACAATAAATAAGTAAATTTTATATAACTACTAACTGTATGTACACAATACTCTCGAAATTAAATTTCATACAGACCCATAAAATAAAAGATATAAGTACATATTTCTAATTTACGTAATTTAGAATTTTATAAATGCCATATGGCATCTGTTTGTTGAGTTTTGAGGGTTACCATTGCGTCACGAAATGTTTTGAACAGCTCTTAATTTTTTTTATCTTGTATTTGTGAAAAAGGGGTGAACGTAAATGAGAATATTCTTTATTCAAATAAGCTCACATAATAAAAAAATTTTTAATCGTCATCGAAGACGAAGATTTTTGACAAATTATTTTAATTAATTATTTTGTATACAGTTTCCAGTGAGTGGAATTACACCACAGAGCTCGAACATTGCTTTTTTAACGACTGCCCAATAAATAAGATTATTTTGTGTTCATGGTTCATATTGTATGTAGTAAGTACATGAGTTTTTTTTATAGTATTTTGTAGTATGTGAGTTTCTTTATTCCACCATAACTTCTAAATGCCTGAACAGATTTGGATGTGTGAGATATTGTTAGAATGTTTATACCTACATAGATTTGTTATTTTTAAATGTTTAGTTCGTTTTGGCAGGGCAGTCGTGCTTTTAAAATGTTTTTTTTTTAATAATAATAAAGCATAGCTGATATTACAATTAAATCATTTATATGAATTACCTAAGTTTCATTTGATTTTATTATTTTTTTCGTTAATTATTGATATTATAATGTTTTATTAAGATTCAATAATTTACTGTATGATGAAAAGATTTAAGTACTTATTCATTGTACGAAGTATCTATTGACACTAATATTTGAATTGATAGGAAGAAAGCACTTAACAAATGTCCAATAAATGTGAAATCAGCGCCCCTTTCAATTAAACTGCATACATTCGTTATACTGTGGTCTAAGTTAAGAATGTGAGCGACAATTTCATAGAGCAGATACAAAAATACCTAAAATGATAAAACAAGTAAACTAGTAAACAAAAAATACATAACATAATATAAAATCTTCTCTTGGCACAGGCGATAATAACCATGTTATTTCTGGTGTATTAAATATTTAAATAGGGGTACTTAAAAATAATGTTCTGAAAAGAAAACAAAAAAAAAACATAAACAACAACAATCGACTCAGATAAAGTAATTTAATTTCAACTTATCCAGTTCCTAACTGTAAAATCGGCTCCCATTTTTTTATTAACACGTTTTTATTTGTTTATTTTATTGGAAAACCAACAGCAACAATATTACTATAATCTACAATATGTTAAACAGAAAGCCAATTACAGGTTTTCACTTATAGCAATTAATTAATACAATAGGGGTAAATTATTATTATTAGGTATTAATTAATACATTATGTATGTTACAGCGTAATTATGGAGTTGTTAACACAAAAAAAAACTATAATCAAAAACTATTCGAAGAACTTACGGGTTAGACACTGCTTAGTCTTAGTCACGCCACTTGTAAATAGATCCAAGTTATGTTCCTTGCACGCCTCATTCGCCAGTCTACTCGCTCGCAATACATACGTATTCTGCCTATAATTTGTCGATGCCGAGGGTATAGATATTATTAGGTCACTTACTTCATTATTTGTTAGATTCTTTGTTTTAGGATTTAGGACAAACATCTAGAGGAATAACGCGCGAATAGATTAATTCTCTACAGGAAATTTCATTTCGCTTGTCGATTTCTCATACAAATTGCTCTATCGAATTTTTTAACGCGCGTTGTTTTCTCGATTATTATTCGTGCTACTGGTACAGAACTGGAAATTATTTTTGTTTTTTTAATAAACGCCACACCGCGCTCAGTTTACCGCTCGCGCCACGTCCCCTCGCGCAAGACAGGAAGCGTCGCGACTCTACAAAAGAGATGAGCGGAAAACATATAATTATACTATCGCGTATCGGAACTGGCTCGCCTCACTTGCCACTTCCCGTGATAGCAAGTGGAGCTAAAATATTCACCTGTGGTCTAACGACGATGGGGGATATTATATTCAAAAAGTGTACGCATTTATAATTAGTGTCAATAAACTCGATGCATACATAATAGGTATATTATTTGACAGTAATCAATATTTTGTTTAATAATTACGCTTTGTTGGTCGCTTGAAAGTGTTGTGAAAATTATCAGTAAATATTTAAGTTCCAAACATAGGGAAACGCTTTACGCCCCGCGCAGACAGAAAGAGTTTAGCCGTTCGAGTTCTGCGTTTTGCGCTATTTAGTGTCATCTGCACCATTAATGGTGAAAGGCAATGGTGCATACGGCACAACGGAAAATCTTCATTGCACACAGTCTTTAAATTGATTAGGTAGTTATGTAAGTACTAGAATTGTCCAACAATTTAGACACAATCGTCGCAACGTATCGTTAATATATTTGGCGGGAAAGCCGACGATAAACGATAACAGGCGCATTTCCCGCGTTTCCCCTGGACAATGGAGGGCTGGTCGCATTCTCCCACACCTCCCCTGCACGTAATAAAATTATTGCACCTGATACTCTCATTGTATGGATAGCAAAACAATGCAGCAATGTTAATAATATTAACTTCTTAACTGTGGTTACCTAGAAAAAGGTTTTTATTTCAAACAAATACTTGTTTCATACTCTACGCCATCTCTACGCGTTCAAGTCAAAGAAGGTAAGATAAACGAGTTATAGTTATTTTGATGTGACTGAACAAATTAATCAATTTCAAAGTCAATTTATCTATTTTTTTCTTATTTGATTCTTATTATTGTGTTGTGTTGCTTAACACATACCTAAGTAATACGTAAAGTAACAATGTAAAATTTTACATAATATTTATATTTATTCTGAAATTCTAAACAAATCTGAATACTAAACAAATCCTAATAAGATTAACTTTTGTATTAAAAACAACTTGCTCGTTCTTTAAATAATATTTAAAGAATATATAAATATAAAGACTCTCTACACTATCTAAATAAATAAAACGCAATTCATATTATGAATTTCAAAAACTTTTGGACGCGTTTTATTTATTTAGATAGTGTAGAGAGTCTTTATATTTATTTCCTCCGAGACATTTGATCTCAATACTTTTAATCTAAGACAATACCGGAGATTTATTAAATTAGAAATAATTGTACTATTAAAAATCAAAAATAAGAAATTCACCAACAACCAGTACCGTATTCTTCGTTGCGTGACTTAACCGGAAGCGGCGCCATATTATTGTCGCTTCCGTGCGCTATGGCTGCTTCCGCTCGCCCTTATCGCTTACTCCATCGCGATCTTGTTAACACGTGCCAGGTGATTTCTTGATTCAATCTTTTATTGCACATGTTTTTGTTTAAACAATAATGATACAAATTAATTTGTTCTTGAAACTAGCGCCGCCAATTAATTAATTTTGAATACACGTAAATCAAGTCAAAATAAAAAAAGCTAAGATCATGTCCTCTGAAATTGACTCCAATATTTTTTGATAACTCATCAACAGTTTTCATTCTTTCTGTAAGTTTTAAAATCAATATTAGCTCAAAGCCGAAAAAAAGAAAGATAAATCTCTATGTAGGTAGAGGTACAAAATCTATAAATTACCTACACCGAAGCGAATCGAGGACGGGTCGCTAGTGAAAAATAAAGGCATATTTTCTTAATGAACTGCGTAGTCAACCAGCTCTCCATAGTTCTTTACCAAAGCCACTTGATTACAAATGCTCATTTGACGGACAAAAAACATGAAACCCTTACACTCCAACCCGTAAAACAAGCTGCACAAAAATTACACAGATATCCGATTTTCCTCTCATTAATACGGAATCCTTCAAAACCACAATACTCGTACATTTCCAATTCGAAACCGCTTTGAAAAGACGGCAAAATCATTCGATTACTCGTAGACAAAAAGTGGATCGCCATAGATTTCCATGTATCATGTCGCGAAATAATGAACACAGGCAGATAAAAAAACCGCCATCGTTAGAAGTGAAAAAAGAAAGAAAAATACGCCCCTAAACCTAAAAATACATCGGTACAAACTTGCTTACTCAATTAATCGATTCAAACCTTTAATCGAATGGGCAAATTCGATTCTTTGTTATTTTTTTTTGTTTTTCATGCTGGCCACTCTGTTAGTTTGTTTTTCGAGGAATACATAAATGCAGTGGCATGGAGCAATTTTGCGCGCGAATAAAAAGTGTTATGAAAGATTTCATTTTTAGATCACTGTTATTTTATTTGGATACGTCTTTTAAGTGCCAAATTAATAGTATACCCAGGGTTGAAATAAAACACTTTTAACGGATACTAGCGCGGTTTTATTGAAAGTACTTTGGTAATTAGTTGGTATTTGGTTTGATTTTTGATTTTCCCGACGTTTCGGCACCTTTGCAGCTGCCGTGGTCACGGGGGACTGAAGCTACTTGTGAGCCTACCCTCAAGCGATGAATTTTTTAAAACGTTCAGAAATTAAAATTTATCAAATTTTTAATTAGTTTAAGTTTTGGTTTGGTTTTAATTTAATTTTATATGTTAAAAAGAGAGAATCTACTGAAACTACTACCATTTCAAAAAATTGGGAGGCCCCTCCAAGAAAGAAATGGCGAAAGAAAACTTGGAGAGGAAGGCCGACCTCCGTCTTTTATATTAATTAGTTTATTTGCAAAAGGAACTAACCGTATCATTAGATCTTACAGTGTGTGTTTGGGGCTTTAGCTTGTGAATGATGGGGTCCCAAGCTGGTGGAATTTTCCAACCATCATCTCTATTGAAATTAGGATATTTATTTATTTCGATAGCCTCGCGGAGCATTCTAGGAATGAATCTACGTTCCCTAGCAAGGATTTGGGGTTTGTCAAATCTAATATAATGGTTGGGCCCCTCAAAGGCGTGTTCACTCACTGCAGACTTGTTATCGCGCCTATGTTTCATGTCAGCTACATGTTCTTTAACGCGGGTCCCTATGCTTCTCTTTGTTTGCCCGATGTAGGAGAGCCCACAAACCCCAAATCCTTGCTAGGGAACGTAGATTCATTCCTAGAATGCTCCGCGAGGCTATCGAAATAAATAAATATCCTAATTTCAATAGAGATGATGGTTGGAAAATTCCACCAGCTTGGGACCCCATCATTCACAAGCTAAAGCCCCAAACACACACTGTAAGATCTAATGATACGGTTAGTTCCTTTTGCAAATAAACTAATTAATATAAAAGACGGAGGTCGGCCTTCCTCTCCAAGTTTTCTTTCGCCATTTCTTTCTTGGAGGGGCCTCCCAATTTTTTGAAATGGTAGTAGTTTCAGTAGATTCTCTCTTTTTAACATATAAAATTAAATTAAAACCAAACCAAAACTTAAACTAATTAAAAATTTGATAAATTTTAATTTCTGAACGTTTTAAAAAATTCATCGCTTGAGGGTAGGCTCACAAGTAGCTTCAGTCCCCCGTGACCACGGCAGCTGCAAAGGTGCCGAAACGTCGGGAAAATCAAAAATCAAACCAAATACCAACTAATTACCAAAGTACTTTCAATAAAACCGCGCTAGTATCCGTTAAAAGTGTTTTATTTCATGTCTAGTGAGCGCGTAAGCTTGAGAAGTGAATATACCCAGGGTTTTTACGTTCCTATTTTATTTTGAAGTTGTTATAACAATTAAGTTGTTTGTGACACAGAGTATGGAGTGTGGGCCATTGTCGGGTAATTTAATCTGTGCGCTGGCTCATTGTGGTGTGATCAGCTATAAAATTAATAATGTCAGGCGTATTAGAATGCTTGGTCGTTTTTAAGCGAATCATGTTCATAGTATCAGCGTTTTCAGTACAAACCCGTAGCACGTGTCGAAAAAAATAACGCGCGTAAAACATTCGATAGAGTAATTTTGTATGGGGAAATTTATACAGCGCCATCTACCTCCGAAAAGCGAACAGTCTCTGTAGTACATTATTATAAATCAAATAGGTAATTATGTGTGCTCTTGAAACTATTCATAAAAAAAACTTGAAGCGGAGAAACTATTACATCCGAGAACAATGGCTATTAAAACATCAAGAAAGCATCACATAATTGCTGCGTAATTAATTAGCCGTTCGTCATCACAATAAAAGCATAATCTAAGCCGAAATAGGTTACACAAAGCGAGCCGGCCGTAACTCCGACGGCTTAAACTGCGGCTAAGCCGCGCGGCTGAGCGGGGCGGACGCGGGCGGAGCGGGCGAAGCGAGCGAAGCGATGCGGCTGACGCGGGCTCAAGCCAGCCGGAGCGAGCCAACCAGCTAATACTCGCATCTGCGACGTAATGAGCTACTCAAGTACCCGGTAACTTGTTTACATTGTTTCTTTATTATGTTTTTTACCCGACTCTCTCCTATGTTACTCAGTTTTTTTGCAGCATTCTTTTTTTTCCGCTGCAATAAAACTGAGTCTTTGTCTTTGAGAGATTTGATTTTTAATTAGTTGTGTTTCGCAGCGCTGCTTTATGGGATGTGTGGAAGATTCCGCCATCTTTTTATTGTCGTATTGTTTTAGCGGGATCTTTTTGAGTGATACTGTGTGACTGAAAAAGGAATGAACAAGGTAGCGAACACTCGTGGATTCGTGTGTTTTACGTTTGAAGAGGAAATTGTTAGCTTTTCAGAAACATTTTCCGTATGATATTTTCAAATTTACGAAAAGGACTTTGTTAAATTAAAAAGTTACATTTGGGTATAATATGAATACATTTTTTAACTGTATATGAGTGAAAAACACTGATAAAGTAGTGGTTTCAATTGTATTTTTAACTGACTTTATTACACATGTAATAGGTGTTACTTACAAGTCATTTAAAATTTTACCAAGGCAATCTGTCTTGTTTACAATATTTTATTAGCCTTTCAAGAAAACCACGCCTAACATCAGAAGCATCACTGTAATAATCAAATAACCGGTCACCCATCGTCGGTCGCACAAAAGTGTGAGCACAAAGCTGCTAATCTAGCCGTATGTGCGTGGCCTCGTTTCGTTCCACACAATGTCTGCCGCTGATTAAGAGGATTGTCTCCATCGCTCCTCGGATATTAAAAGTCTTGCACAGCCGCACAGCACAATTGCACAATTTGTGCTAGATAATGCGCGAAATGGCGCAGCGGAGAGTTTCGAGCGTGTTTTGTTTCTATTATGCCTTTTTGTTGCGGGCCTTTTATGATCTCTGGTGGGTAGTGACGTCATTGCCGTTTTGTTTAGGATAGGAAAAGTTAGGCGGCTCTGTTTTAATCACACCTATCGTTTGTGCGCGGGTATTGGCCTGGCCATTGTTGTCGTCTTGTCTGGTAACTAGTGTCTGTCTATATTAACATTTAGCAGTGAAATAAATGATGATGTTTTTTTTTATTTGGAACTAAAACATCATTTTAACATAGGTAATCAGTAGTGATTGTTAATGGCTGCAGTAATAGTTGAAAAACTGTGTCGCAGTCACAAAAGCCCACCTCCAGAGTACACTGATTTTGCTTAATTAAAGTGAGTGAGTGAGTGAGTGAAATAAGCTTTATTCAAATAAACTTAATTATTAAGTACTTTTGAATCGTCTATATTTTCCTACCACCCGTTCCAGACTTTTTTAGCTGACAAGAAGAACGGGCGCAAGAAACTTATCAGCTGTAACAGCCATAAGTAACGATATTTACAAACTTGAATATATCGTTACCAGATAATTACAACAGGGTGACAGGATTATTGGCAACAACATAGATAATATGTAGTATTTAATAATAATCCATATTATAATAATCCAGTATTTAATGTGGGTGCTGAATTGTTAATACTTAGCACAATTTTTCCGTGCGTATCTTTACATAATATTTTTTTATGTTAAAATTCAATAGTAGGATTTCAAATTCGTTTTGTTTATTGGCTTAAGCTAAATCAATATGCACTAATTGTTATACTATGTACCTATTCGTTGCTGTTAAATGAAGCTTTATATTTCTTATCTATTGGCGTTTAAAAATAGTTATCTTTTCACCCGCTTTAGAAATAAATAAAAAGTAAGTAATGATAACTTACGTGAAAGTGAGGGGATGAAGAATTCAAAAGAAGATTCTATTATAGATAAATTACATTATGATGAAGTGAAAGTTATTGATTAATAGAATCAAGACAGTATTTGTTATAGGGAAACCATTGTATCCCATTCCCTTGCTTAGTTAAAAAAAATACTAGCCATGTTCAGCGAATTCATTAATAATCAGCGAAAACCTAATAACTTTTTTTTGGTTAGACTAGATATTGACTAATAGACCAATTTTTTCAAAAATATTCAAAGTTAGTGTATTAAGCAATTAGTTTTGCAAATGTTCGTGAAAAAGAAAACTCTAAAGCCAAACTGTTATAATAAAGTTTTAAATTCAATTGTCCTTTATAATTTAATTTAAAATATGAGGAGACCTTGTGAAAAAAGGTACCTACTTAGCAATAAAATACTTGCGAAGTGTGAATAGCCCGGAGGACCACCGACCTCTGAGGAGGAAATCTTGAGACACTTTGAGATACGAGACGCGCCTAAGGGCTGCCAGATTAAATCTCAATTGAAAAAAATATATCTAAAAACCACTTATCTCTAATAGCTCGTTTTGTTTTACACATAATCGGTTTTTTATAATAGCAATGTGGCTGACACATTTAAAAATAATTTATAAAAGGCCAGTTTCGCGGGAATAAGTTTCTGATTAATTACTTTTCAGATAATTTTATGGAAAATCTGTTCCATTGTAAAATAAAATAAGAAAAAAGTTGCTATAAAATAATATTATTTTTAATTGATTTGCATGCTAATTATGGAATGGCAAAACTTGTGTACATCAATCTTTTGTAACATCTTTTCACACCAAGTTTTATGCAAATAAATGATTATGATTATGCAGAAATAACGGAACATACGAAAAAGATCTCAATTAATAAAAAATATCAATCAGATAACCCCATTTTGAAAACACGCACAACTTACAATATTTCTAAAACACCGAATTTTTTATTACAATGTAGCGTCTTGAATTTGTCAAAACATGGTTAAAAGTGCAGTGTAATTAAGTGTTGAAATGTGTTATCCACCCCTTAAGGAATAACCTTAATAACTTGTAATTCGCGTGTTCGAACAAACAAGCAACTACGTTGGCGTGACACCCCTGCCGCCTCAAGACAAGCTTAACACCGCTTTGTATAAATAACCAAGACGAGTAGCCCAAGTGAAGAGCTAAAGCGGGCTAAGAAATTGAGTTCAGTTTTGATTGTGACACTTTCATGGTGTAATTTTACACAGACGGAATGTTTTACACTGTAAAACAAGCTTAGCGAGTGGCCCAAGTCACGAGCGAGAACCTTACGACTAGCTTATTAAAGTCCGATTACTAATCACGTAGCAAAAATTTAAACAAAGAAACGTCACTGTCAAATGGTCAAACTGACACTACTACAGCTACTCTACTACTCGTATTAAATACGAATATAAATGAAATTTTATAAAATAAACCAAAGGTTGATGTGTACGGTTTGCAGTTGATGTGTGCACAGCATCATAAAAATGTCTTCCACTATAAAACTGTTATCATGAAATGTTAAGGTGAATATTAATATTTTCGCAAAACTCATGATTCAGAATATTAATCTAATATATTTTTATTAGGTTTGTGGTGAAAAAACATGTAAATGTGTTTATTTCTTGACTTAGCAATGTACCATTTCCTTTTGTGTTGTTTTGTTTGTTCTGGCAACACCTTTGTTTACATTTTTGCTACGAGATTAATAATCGGACTACAAAAATATCGCTGTTGCCACAATCTCTTAAAAATTGGTAACTATAATATTGTGTTTCATTTAAATAATAGCAAATAGATTTAGTTCAGAGATAATTACAACAGAAATGGAGTTGTGTTAAGTGTTTGTTTTAAATTTTGTGAAAGTACAAACATAGTTGGTGAGTGAAAGTGCAACATAATCTCGGACAAAGATTCTAGTGATGTTTTATAAAGGTGATGATTTGGATAAAATATAGTATTTTCTTGTTATGTCAGTGAATTCTAGTGAAGTGAATTGTGGAAAATCAATAATAAGTATTGATAATGTTTTCGATTCATTTTTTTATTACTTGCACCACACAAAACACTTAAGTGGGTATTTTTTGCTCGAGGGAGCGTGACATGTGCTCCTTAATCTCGATCAACGTGGGAGGGTAAGAATTGTACTTCTTAACCCGCCACTTGTGGCTTTTATTGAAAACATATTAGCTTTCAAATGAAACATTCCTTTCAAAGTTTATCTCATTAGGATTTTTAATGCATAGTAGATATTTTTGTTAAAATTGACTAAACCAGTGAATTCATTTATTCATTTTATTGATATTATTTACTTATTTAATAATTTAAATAAATACTCGATTAAGGGCTGGTTTTTCAATGCAAAGTGCCAAGATAAAGTTTTATTCGTTTGATAGCGTATTATACCGCCAAATTGAAAATGTTTTTCATACATTTGTCTTTCACATTTTTGAACTATTTTAATTTTATTTTGTTAATAATTAAACAGACAGATATCTGTTAACTGAAGATTGAAAAATCAGTCCTAAAATTAACATTCAAGCACTGTTTGGACCGGCTGTTGTAGGTATCTGTAACTTTTTAAATCAACAAAGAAGAATCGTTGTTTTTATAAAAAGTTTTGCAAATAACTTATTTTATCAGTGGCCACAAAAAAGGTTTTACACTAATTCATTAGCTACGATTAAAAAAAGAGCATCTTGATTGTGATTTTTTTCCGCTAATGTTGATCAAACATACGCCACGGTTTTGCGGTTTGAATTTGGAACACATGTTGAGCGACGCGTGCGCACCGTATAATCGAACACCTTTCCCGACATTTGCGAATGAGCATCTTTGCTATCTCCTCGTGAAAAAAAGTTTACGGCCCCATTTAATAAACAAAGAAATGTATTCCATTTTTTTCTGACTGTTAATCCGCGTCGGAGTTTTTTCTACAGTTTCATTCAAAAGTGTTTTACAACTATGAACTGTCGAAAGGAGTTGAAACACACACAGCACAAACTTGTTTTTTTAACTTTTTTTAGTTTTAGATCGGTACACTAGAATCAATAAACTTAATGTTGTTTTCAGCCAATAAAAATACTAGATAAGTACCTACTGGAAATAAATAAATCAAATTAAAAAGATAAGTAATGTAATTTCCTGTTTAAGAGTGTATATCTGCATTTCAAAGAAATTAGCGTTTTTCCAAAAGTTATCTAAAAAATGAAAGCATTAAGTACTACTGATGTAAACTTTAGTTTTAGGAAGAAAGAAAATAAAAAAAAAGATTTTAATCACAGAGAAATAAAGTATTAAAAATGCTCAAATCGGTACACTTTGACATGTTTTTTTACTGTTATTTACAGATTCTAGTCATTTTTAATTTTTTTTTAGGAATAATGAGATATTTGTCTAATGTATCGCGTGTTTTGTTATACTTATTAATAGGAATTTTGCGCAGAGTTGTATTGAAAATTTAAAATGGAACATGATGCGCGTCTACACTCTTAAACGAGAGATATTTCCATTTCTATAAATAAATAAGAAAAGTATAATGTCCAAAAGCGAATACAGCTTTTATTTTATTAAGTTTATCTTCAGCAAATAAACACTGATAACGCGCCACTTATTTACGCAGAATAGAAAAAAAGATAACATTTACTCTATGGTCACCCGTTTAAAAGTGATGTTTGTCGATGGCAAACAACATGACTCAACAGGAGGCACTTGGGAGGGCGATGACCTTTAGTTCAATATTTTTTTTCGGCCATAGTCCTTTGGCATACGAAAAAGGAAAGATAAATCTTTTGTGTAACTTTTTTTATATAATAAGTAGTAGAATAAGTAGTAGAGTTTCAATTAGTTTTCTACCAAAATACGCGAAAATATAATAATATGAAACAGCTTAATTTTTTTTTTCGATTTCAGGTTGTGTGATTTCTTTTTACACATCCTTAAAAGACAGTTCAAGACATTTCTCAGCTGTATCTAATTATTGTTACTGGAAAGAATTTATTTCTTTTTACTAACATCCCTTTAAGATAGTTCAAGACATTAGTCTCAGTAGTTAGGTACTACTCATTGTTTTTAATAAGTTACTGGAAATAATTTATCCCTACATTTCTCAGTTGATACCTATATCATTATTTATACTACGTTACTGAAATAATTATTAAAAAAAAACTACTATCTTCCAGTGACTTAGTTTTTTACTGTGATCTGAACATTGGATTTTGTATGTTTACTCCTTGGTTTAGAATAATAACACCTAAGTATAGAAGCCGAGTCCTTGCATGTAAAGTGCGGCAAAAAAACTGGGCCAAAATGGCTCAGTTTTCAGATTTAAATATGTCCTTCATACGGTACCTAACTAAAATCATAAAAAATACTATAAAATAGTATCATCTAAATCTTATCCCCTAACTAAAGGTAAGTAAATTGGAACTGAACTGAGAATTGAAACTTAACGGATGAAGGATAAAAAACCGAAAACTGAGCCATTTTGGTTCTTTCATTTGCCTCACTTTTAACGGTGCGCTTTGAAGGAAACTATCGTTCTAGGTTGTTATTATTCTAAGCTCCTTGAGTATATAAACAAATCAATTCTATCAAATAAGGATGTACCACTCCACCCTTTCAATCAGACTTCATTAAAAAAATGTAATAAGAGACGTTGAATGAGTAAAGAGTAAAAGAAGATAACAGCGCCATCTGGTGTACGTATCAGATGATTTTATTAGTCATCAAGCTATCTAAGTGTTATTGAAGGATTGAATCTATTTGAAAGATCAATAATTTAACGTGATAACGATGATTGCAAGTTTTACATGTGGCTAGTCATAAATATTTATAGTCCTTGGTTTAGTGCTTTTTAAAACGTGACAAGTTTACTTATGTGGCGAGTTTACAATAACCCCTTTTAAGTAAGAAAGAAAGAAAGAAGAAAGAAATACATTTATTTTGGACATACACAACGAATACACGACATGACAGTACAAGAAATAAACAAATTACAAATACAGTTTGACTAACACATTGTGCAACGTTGTGATGCCAAAACTGTGCTCAGCTCAGTATAAGCAGCAAGCTAGGCTTGCTAGGTTTACTGCACTGGTATTCTGCTGAACACAGTTATGACATCCGGAACGAAGAACTGACACACACTAATACGCACATAATATGATACAAATAAGCAAAAAAAAAAACAAACAAAAAAACATCTATGCTGAAAGTGTCTAAATTCATATGCCTGCCTACTTCAAATATAGAAGAGGAGTGACACTGGCAAAAATTACTTCCAATAGGAAAGTAGATATGACTTTATGCCCAAAAATATTGGCCACGTCATGGTTTTACGATACTAAACTGGAGATTATTAAAGTAATATATATTTTCAATACCTATAAATGCTGAAACAGTCGAATCTTAATTTCCCACTTAGACTTTAATTAACCGCGGTCCACAAACTCCCATTCGCAGCACACACCGCGCAAGTTGCTCGCAACCAATTATAAGTTGTCCAAAATGCCGCCATCTTGCCGCCACGCGTGACATAGTCGGAATGCCGTCGATTAACTAAGTGTCTTAGGACATCACTACATGTCACTTCAATAGATTGAGTTAGTTTCAGTTTTAAGATTAGAAATTAAGAAAGTTGTGGCGAAAATTTTCCAGTTTTTTCTTTAAACCACTTTGGCACTTTACTACTAATAGTTGATAGTCTTAGAACATCTCTTCATGACACTTATATTTTTTTTGTTTTTGAGAAAGTTAGATTCTACTCGGCTAGTGGCGAAAATATTAATGCTTTTTTTTTGAGAACGTTATTTGAAACTCATTAAATTTGTTTAATATTACAGAAATAAGGATTTATTTTCGTTAGTAACAATTGACTTTACCTAAACGTCATGTTAAATTATCAAAACTATCATGTGGCTGGTATATTTTTTTATAAAAAACCCCGTCCACGTCCTTTTAGATAACGAATGCCTTAGTTCTATCCTAATTTTAAACTACATTACTATCATACATAACTACTGATACAGTACCTATATTTAAAAGCACAAACATAACGTCAATCCTCTTAAAGCACGTCAGAAATGACCATCATTTTTAAAACAAAAATTGCCTGAATGATCTTGCAGACGCAGCCGGCGCGTGCACGCATTTAAAAAAGAAAAAACAATAAAACGCCATTAACCGCGAACAAAAGGAGTAAAAGGCAAGTCGAGGCACAATTAAAACAAGAAATAATAAGGAGTTGTAATAATAAGTATTATATTGTTAGATGACAGGGGGACGGAGCACCTGGCGACACGCGCGCACCCCTGCGCCTCTGCCGTGCACTGTTTTTTTATTTCCCTCCAAGATTGTGTTTTGGTTTTGAACGATTGCTATTTTGAAAATGGAATGATAGGTTTTCTTAGAGTGGCTACATACAGACGTAATCTGATTCGGAATTCCGAAACGGAATATCGATATTGTATGAAAATAAAAAATAAAATAAATAACGCGTGTATGATTTGTATGGATTTGCTGCGTCCGGAATCATTCCGATTCGGAATTCCGTATATTCCGTATGTTTTGGCCAGGCATATAAGTAGTCTTTTTGGATAATAGTCATTTGTTTGACTGGAAATAGTTAAGTAGTTTGGTAAAGCGTCTTGAAAGCTTGACACGGTCTATTTTCACTCTTTATATGATCATTTTCAAGCTATGAAATATTCTAGTTCAAACTTTTCCTACAGTAGGTACCCATACGTGCTAAGAGTAACGATAAATGAAATACCTTTCATCAATTTTGACTAAAAAGAAGAGATGAAAATAATTACGATTTGATTTGCATACATTAAAGCAAGTTTCAAAAACCCAAAATTAAATCTGTCACCTGCAATTTCAAGACAAACACACATTTGATTTTGTATGGAACCGGTATCTACCCTTATTAGTTACCAAATTGAAATATTGTGGCACGCGTACCTACCCTCCTTAGTAACCATCTGTCTTCGCAGCTGGGTGTTTAAGTACCGGTGCAGTACTGCAGTCGGACAACATACGCCACTTGACAATAAATACTACATTCTACTTTTCGAAAAGTTAGGTATTACTTTACTTCTTTTTTCGCGGGCAAAATAGTTTTGATGATTTTTTTTTATTAAAATCTTATTATGACTTATGACTACTGAGTCATCTAAAAATTATAATAATGTTGTGGCTGTTTCACAGATTCCGGTTAATTATCTGTCAAATAAGTTAACCAGGACTTATATGAAAGTTTAAGAGCTTTAAGGCGATGGATCACTAGTATTTTTTCTAGAGTAGAGAGAGCTTTATAGAGAGCTATTAATTAAAACTGATGTCATTTTGTGTTTCCGTTGTTATCTCTCTCTTTCCCTCTATCTATGTTTTTAACTTAAGGTATATTATTTAATGCATTAAAAACGGAAACAAAACGTGATTATGCAACAGTAATTACACCATACAATGGTCAGTCTTTATATACGAGTGACTTCAGGAAACGGAAGTGAGGTGGCCAATGGCGGCGCGTCACGCCCAATGATCGGAAACTACATACCTACGGTAGTTTTATTGTTCGACACTTTGGTATTTTAAGGTTTAAACAACCCATGTGTATGTTGTTTACTTTCCTTTATAATGAGGGAAAAAAGTATCTCATTTGAAAAAAAAATGAAATAAGCATAAAAATAAATGACGTTTATGAAGTTACAATTTTAAATATCGAATTGTTGACTCTAAATCTGTATTTTTCTTACTAATATTAATTTTGTTCAAAAGCACTGCTTAAAATAAACACATCAGCTATAGAAACAAAATATGTATATCATTTATCTACACTAATGTACGTTCCCCTTTCATGCGCGCCGCGCTTCGTAAAGAATCCGCGGCGGTACAGTCGCGTACAAAATAAACTATTCAAGAAATTCTAAACAACTCGCATGACCCGAGTTTCGCACAAAAGGAGCCAACACAATGAGTTACTTGCGGCAAGTCGCGGCCCCGCGGAGAAAATTGAATGCTGAGGTGTGAGGTGGGACATACGGGCTCCAAGTTGAGGCAGAGACTGAGCTTTAAAAAGCTTAAATTATTTTTTTTCGTTTATTTGCGGGATAACAACAACCATAAATTTACATTGACTTAGGTCTAATTACTACGGCTAAGGTCAATAATAGTTATCCTCAGTTTAAATTCACATAAGTTGCCGAGAAGCAATGTTCTATAAAAAGCATGAATATAGTAAAGTAGAAAAAAAAAACATTTTTGAACATGTATGATTCGATGAGATTTTGATGCTTTCGTGTTTAGCAAGCTATTAATTTAAAACCAAAAACCTATTTAAAGGCTTCATTATTGTGAAAAAATACAATTTACGTGCCTATAGATAGTTGAGTTTTTGCTATTCTCGTTTTTGGATGGTAAAACTTTTGGATGATTCCCATAAATGCTTACCTACCTCTTACTTTTTTTAATTAACTTTCATTGCACATCGATAGGATGGCTACAGTAATTTTTGAGCTAACCAAATTCTTGAATTTAACATTTTTAACCAAGCAAATGCGTTATGTTTTTTTTTCTTTCTTTACAAACTCTCCGGTCAGTTCCGATCGGACCCATTTTGTCTACCGTATGTTTTCCAATGAGTGTAAGCCGCATTTACACGGCAGCTTGGGCGCCAACACCTCTCGCCCCAACACCCCCCAAAGGCATGCGTGCTCCTTACAAGTTTCCACATTACCCCGCTATAGTGACGGAAAAGTAATTAGATCCATCTCGTCACGACACTGAAAATGCCAAACTTTATAATGATGGGGAAAATTCCGAATTTGATTTGTCAATGGATCCCAAAAATAGTATCTACCAAAGGCGAACATAATTTTTGGATTTATTTTTAAATAGTTAAGGACCGAATAGTCAAAGGCTTCTTAGCTAAAATCTTAAGTTAAGGTCTCCATAACTTTAAGGAAGCTGTCAGTTTCATAGCGTTTTTATCAAATCTGTCAATTTTTTTATTTAAGGTGGCCTAAGATTCGTTTGAGTATTTGGCCGTTAAGACACGAAGACGTCTGATGCTAGGAATAGTTTAAAAACAAAACACTACATGTCCATCAGCCATTTTTTATGTCCCAACTGCTGGGGCACAGGCCTTCCTTATGGGTGGTAAGGAGGATGGGCCATAACCCACCACGCGGGCCCAATGCGGATTGGTGGGTGTTAACGACTGCAAATGCAGCCGGGACCAACGGCTTAACGTGCCTTCCGAAGCACGGAGGAGCTCGAGATAATAAATTTTTGGTCACCCATCCCATGACCGACCCTTGCCAACGTTGCTTAACTTTCGCAATCGCTGGGACAGGCGCTAAACCACTGCGCCACCGAGCTCTACGCCCGACACTACATACTTATTTGAATTTAGAAAATACGACACAAATTCTGAATAACCAACGTTCTAAAACCGAAAAGAGCGGGAGAAAAGGTTTTGCATGAAAAGGACTCGCGCGTTCCGTTCCTGTAATGATCGCTAAGATTCCCGCTTCATCGCCGTTCTTAATTCCGAACGTTCCGTTAATGAGATCCACCTTCGTGTCTGCGTACAATGGAACGCGATGCGTGAGCTTTCTTTTTTTTCTAAACCGCTTTTCTTTTTTAAAGAGTCGTGTGCATTCGCTCTAGGGAGCGTTTAAAAAGATGGAGTTTAAGTAATGATTCTACACTCGCGCCAACGAACCTTTATGATGATTTTAATTTCGTTAGTGGGTTATTGTGCTTAGTACGTTTGCCCAGTCGAAATTATTCATATCGTTTATGAATAAGATTTTTCAAGTCTCGGTGTAAGTTTTAGTTTAATGCATCTAGTCAAATAACTCCATAGTGATTTCAACTGATTTATTTTTAGTCCTATCCTTTTTTCACTTCATGTCCATTGTCAACGTATAAAGTAATGTTATTCATCGAACATGCAGAAAGTAGAAACTTTTTTTTTTTTCAAAACGCGATTTCCCTCCAGCGCAATTTTCCTCAAACTTCCATCTCCAGTCACCGCACGTCATTCATTATCGCAAAATAAAACCCAGGGAAGGTAAAAAGACACTTTTAAAGGCACAAACGTTAAAAGACTGCGCGCATCAGACTCTCCATTAGTGAACCAGAAGTGGCGGTTAAAAACTTAAGATGGCTACGAAGTGAGTGACTCGTAGCAAATTGCAATCTTAAATTATCTCAGCAATCATGTAATGTTTTGTTGAAATATTGTTATATAGTAGAGTTTATATTGTTAGCATAATGAATAACTATTAATTTTTAAAAAAACGTAGTTAATGTAGCAGTAAAAGACGGCGATGCGAGTGTCTCTATTACCTAACTGAGAAACGGTGTTAAGTGAGGTAGTGAGGGAGTCCTAGCAAATCAGCAATAATTTCATTGTAAGTAAATTTATAAAATACTGCGAATACTACAAAATTCATCTCTTCATTAACTAAGAGGTGGTGGTGAAGTGGTTTGTAGAGACAATTTAAATAAATTGTGAAGTTGGCACCAAAACTTAAAATGATTTGATTGGGTCAAGCAATATAGGTACACACTACACACTCTATTTTTATTGCAGATTTTCTTTCTTATTTGCAGGTAAATATGACTAGGGTGTTTTCTCCCTTTCTCCTATACAACTTGTTTAGGTTAATATATTAATTGACCTTCAGCCATTTTTATTTATTGTCTCCACTGCTGGGGCACAAGCTTAGGCCTTATGGGTGGATAAGGAGGATGGGCCCACCACGCGGGCCCAATGCGGATTGGCGGGTGTCAACGACTGCAAATGCAGCCGGGTCAAAAGGCTTTACCTACCTTTCGAAGCACTGAGTAGCTCGAGATAATAAATTTTTGGTCACCCATCCCATTATCGACCCCTGCGAAAGTTGCTTAAACCCCAATCGTCGGGCCAGACGCTAAAGCACTGCGCCATCGAGTTCCTCTAATACATGGGTTCCCAACAAGTGGGGCGCGCCCCCCCAAGGGGGGCGTAGAGCGCTATCCAAAGGAGGGCGCGACGAGTGGCTCCAGATAAATAGTTAGTACTTACTTATAAAAAACCCTAAAACTCTATTTTTTTATTGAACCGCTGCGTAGTGCACCTCTTGCATACCGTTACATAGTAACGTAGCATACCGTTTGGTGGGGCGCACAGGGTAAAATGTTGGGAACCCCTGCTCTAATATACCTATTATAAATTAATTAGCTCACAACAATATTACAATATAAGTGGCAACAAAGCATAAGGACATTGCTATCGCCAGTCGTACTTGAAGTAGCGCCTATCGCGGCGAGCAGGCGGCATCCGCGCGATATCGCATCCGCCGCTTGGGAGATACCCCGGGTTTTCTAAGCTAAATAACTACCTACACTAGCTTTCGAGGGAATAATTTCATGAAAGAGTTCAAAGTTGCATAAGTCAAATGAATAAATATATTTTATATTATCCGGAAACTTATCCCATAATACACTGGCCTGCAAAACTAAGTACTACAGAGGCCTATTTTCAAACAATGGAGGTAACTTTGAAGCTTTGGTTCTCCGCCCCAGATTGATCGGGGTGTGATTTGATGATGACTATTCAAAGAGTAAATGGAGGAGACCCAGATCGCAGAAAAACTCAATGGATTAGCAGAGTCCTTTACACCAGAGACCATACGGACTTTTTAGTGTTACATTTTCAAGACTTTTCTTGTAATTTTAGCTTGTTATTTTTTAAGTTCAACCCTGACCTAAACGTCTCTTCTAATCCATTGAGATTTCTTAGCGATCTGGGCCTCCTCATGAATGGCCATCATGCCATCACACCCCGCTTAATCCTGGGCGGAGAACCAAAGCTTCAAAGTTACCTCGTTTGTATAAAAATAGGTCTCTGTAGTACTTAGTTTTGCAGGCCAGTGTATTTAGTCAACCATAAGTAAAAACTTGTAAATGACTCATAATTACTTATTTTGTAATTACTCATATCGTGTCTCACAGCTGTAAGTTTTCCTAATGGAATAAAATAGAATATAAAATAAATAAAAGAAAAGTTGACAGTTTTATTCAGATTTTAAATTCAATAATAACAATTAAGTACTTAATTTAATACTTTCATAGCAGGTATTACGGTATTTCATACAAATATTAACTTAAACACGATAAGGACGTTTGCGCATTTAAAAACGTAGGTACACTGCCTCCCCTTTATGAGGTAAGAAAACAATAAAATTATAAAAACTTTGGTAGATTTACTTAACTTACCTAAATAAAGGTAAAAGGTGTAATGTCGTCACCGGTACTTCCTCCGATGTTGTTAAGGAAAATCTGCAAAACGGAAAACAATGTTAACGGTTGAGCTAAGCGATGGCTGGTTGCGTCATGCTCGTGAACGGCGGCTGCCAGTGGGAATAGGTCTGCTTCTGACTATCTATCTTAACGCAAATTAAATGCATATTATTTGAGCTATTTAAATTAAGAATCATTCAATTTTAATTTTAATTTCAACTAAACAAAACTGCTCACGTTCGCAAAGATTGTGCTTTAATACGAATTTAATTTGCACTCGATATTTTTACTTCAAGGTTTTTCTTCTACATAAATAAATAAGTACAATAAATAATAAAAAAACAATGTAAGTAGGTACTTATCTATTCCTGTGTCTGATTTTTGCAAGCAACATTCTATAGAGGTGACATCAAATTTTGTGTTGATGCTTCAATAATAAGTTCATTTAAAAGTACACAAGAAAGACTTTCCTTACGGCGGATCTACACATTCGAAAATGATCGTCACAAACCGACGTACATTGACGGTTTTGTAACAAATGTGTCAAAGAGGTTTTGTTACAAAACCGGCAATGTACACTGATTTGTGGCGATCATTGGCGAATTGGCCGTTATGCGATGTTCCATCACGAATCAATACTTTGTTCCAACTTAGTTTCTAACTTAAGCCCCGCCCCTTGTCTTACGAACGTCTTAGCCACGCCCATTTCCTTTTAACACGCCTGCTTCCTCACGATCGCGCATGCGTCATGTAAGTACTTATGATGGATTATGCCCAACAGTGGACGATGTTTAATGCTGGGCCACATAATCGCAATATCGTGCTATCGCGAAGAAATGCGTTTTCGAGTTGAGTATGTCGGAAAAAAACAAATTAATAGCCGAATATTTTTTTGTAGGAATAAGCTCCCTTGTTAATAGAAAAAAGTTTCAGAAAAAAACGGTTAGATCATGCAATCTTACAGAAGTAGCAAAGATTATATCCTTACTATTCCTAAATCACCAATTTTATAAACAAAAATCAACCACAAATTACATTTTCTGCAAGGCCATATTGACATACTTATATAGTTAACTTTTTCAAAGAGTTTTTTGAAGAAACTGGGAAAAACATTTTTTTTTTAATTTTCTCACGTAGGTAACCAATAATTCTGTAAATCGTTTCTATTGATAAAGCAGTTTATTCCTACTTAATGAAAAATATTCAGCCTTAGGTTATATTCAGGTTGCTGCAAATAGTACCTACCTAAGGCTGCTTGATTGGATCTTATGCCTGACACATTTGTCTCTAATAAGTAGGTACTTACTTAGGATTCGAATGCTTGACAGTGCGTTTCATAGTACCTAATTACCTACCTACCTGGTTACGTTTTATGGCGACCTGAGTGGTACAGTGGTGGCGGTCTACCTCGCAAGAGGTCCCGGGTTTGATTCCCGGCTGGGCAGAAATTAAAATGATGAATTTAAATATCTGTGACGGGTATGGGTGTTATAATAAGTACCTACCTATACTTATACATAAAAAAGTTAATAAAATATATCAGTTGTCTAGCACCCATATTACAAGCTTTGCTTAGTTTGGAGTTAGATGGCGCTGTGTGAAATTGTCCAAGCATTTAAGCAAATTATTCGAATGATCTTCATTTTAATTATAACCATTACCATTTCCAATTAGCATGGATTTTCTTCAAACCGCTATATTCTTTAAAGTTCTCTTCATAGAATAATACAAAATGTTGAATAATTCAATGCGCAGCACCTAAACTTCTAAGTCGTCCCTTTATTTCTCGTCCAATAGCACCGCAGTACCGCCTACGTCTCGCCCCGCCCACTTTCTTAGAAGTTTAGCCGCCTCACTTCAAGGCGTTCCAAAGACACGCCCTCTAAACCGCCTACTAGAATTCTATACGAATCTAAAAAGGTTAATAATGTATAATCTCTCCATTTTAAATGATAAAAGAAACTTCAGAAAAAAACCTCGATAGCAGCAATAGCATATTATCAAAATTCATGATGATTATTTTATCCAAATTAGTGACGAGTAACTACATCTATCATCAACCTAGATGAGTTTAGTCAAACTAAATGCAGTGCGATTGATACGCCATCTATGTAGTGAGCGAGTAAACTTGGAGCAATGCGCCTGCGACGCTTTACAGCGCCATCTAGTTTTGTGTAGTAAAATGCGAATGACAGCTGCCAGCGCGCGCATGAGTATAGTTAAAACAGGGTAAAGTAGTATTTCAGTTTGCAAGTAGGTGGCGCTGATATTGCAGGTGAAGGATTTAATAATAAAATCACTGCATTTCTAGTTCAAATTCGACGTTCCCGTAGCACGAACAGCCAGTAATAAAAGTAGTCGCTTTTCGGCGGTAGATGGCGCTGAATAAATTTCCCATACAAAATTACTCTATGAACGTTTTTTTTCGATAGCTGTTCAAAATATTTTAAAATTGAATGTAGTAAATATCATTTTGTAATAATCAATAACATAAATAGTATAAAATATCGCGACGTAGTCATGATTATTCGTTTGATTTTAGTTGATGTTGAGCACAGAAGTGCCTGCTAAAATAACACCGGCAACATTGCTTAAATGATTGCAGTAAACTTTTTGCTAGGCGCTAAAACTGAAACTGATTTAAATATCTGTTTTAAATAAAAGTTGTTTTTGTTTTGTTTGGCCCAGTAACGGCCAAAAATATGTAAACAGTTTGGAACCACGTCATTAAATTGTAGTAGTCATTTGTCATAAAAAGTCAAAGTTCAGTACCCTTAGATAAATTTTGTATTGGAAATTTGTACAGCGCCATCTATCGCCGATAAGCGAAATGAAATTTTCCATAGAGAATTACCTATCGAATGATTTTACGCGCGTTATTTTTTTCGATAGCTGTTCGTGTTAAGGGTACTGAACTGTTTACATATTTATAGACGTGACTGACTGTACAGTCAGCATCAGAAGTATCTAATATATTCAATACTTTTTAGACAATACTCGTGACAACTGCAACGTGAAGGGTTCTATTGTATTAGACAGGTCATAAGAATTTAGTACTTTGTCCTACCAACTATTATGTTTATTTTGAAATATTGACCTGTTATTGAACGCAATCATTGGCATTGATGTCGGAAAAGTTCGCGGCTTTTTGTCCTAAAAATAATAGAAGAACGAAGAACACCTTTATCATCAAAATTAGCGGACCTGCCCCCCTAGCCAAAGTAACATTTGCAAATTTTCGCTATCGCTTCGCTTCGAAACATGTATGGATTTGACGTTTTAAAATTCGATTGTTAACGAAACCTTATGTCAATCCCATACATGTTTCGAAAGCGAAGCGATAACGAAGATTAGCGAATGTTACTTTGGCTAGGCCCTCTCAAGCAGCTGAATCATTGTTTTCAAAAGTGTTCGACAAAGCATCTTCTGCAATGAGGATCAGCTAGGTTTTTAGTTAAATATGTAGAGTTACAGTCACATCAAAATCAATTATTTCAGTGAAAGAATTATTGAAATTGGACCAAAGATGACGAAGATAGAGCGTATTTCGTGTCGCATTCTCAAAAACGCTCCCTCGCTGTTGACGTCATCAGCCAAGTTCGCCGCTCAGAGGCGCGGCGGGTGTTTGTTCGGGCGATCGTGGCACGTGACGTCATCGCATGCCAGCCGCGTTTTTTAAACTCACTTTTTAAAACTCCAATAATTTTGTCATTACTTAATGGATTTGAGAAATTTAAACAGAGATTTAATCAGTTGTTGATATTGTATTTGATGTGATATACAAAATTGATATATTCAATTGTCGTGATTCGCTAGCTTGATAACTGCCCGAGATATCACAGTGTGAAATGCACACAAATGGACTCGCCCAAAAACGCTCCATACTAACGGCTACTCAATTATGACGTAACGCCTGCGTAGTTTGTATGCAACGCGTAGGAAATTTGTTCGGCGGCTATATTAAATATTGAGTTTATCAAAATGGTTTTTTTAGACAAATTTGCTATACATTTTACGGACTAATTAAAGGTATCATTTATTTTAACAAATTTTATACTTTTTGAATGGACTTGTCCACCTAACTTTGAAGGGTCATAAAACAAATAATATGCAATATATAAAACCAAGAGGTATACAAGCTACTCTAAAAGTTTAATATGTTTACGATTTTTATTAGTATTTCCTTTTTTATTCATTAGTCATCCCAATTACATTACAAATCTTTCTTTGAGCACTATCAGCATTATTTTTTTATTTAAGGGTTATATCCTATTAAGGGTAAATTTATTAAGGGTAAAAAAGTCAGCTGTCCAACAATATTAAGTATTATTTCCGCCTAAGTTTACTGTTGCCAGAATAACAAGCAAAATATGTGCTTCAAAAATTTCGCTACATCTAAAGCTGCTCATAGTACCAACCCCTGTAGCAAGTCCTACGAAATACGACATAATAAATATATATAGCGATATTCGATTTATCGACACCTAACTGTCAAAATTCATTGCCCTTTGACAGTAAAATGTCGAGAAAGCGCTATGCCAATATTGCGTTTCGGTAGTCAAGCTAGGGGCGATGGTATGACGTAGATAAAATCTCTACGAAAATTATCGCTACGAAAAAAATGCACAGAGAAAATCTCTTTATTATTACTTTGTATAATATTACACCAGAACTCAAATCTACATCAACAAGATGGCAATAGTAACGTAGTTTATTGCAATTTTTCTAGTCTCTAGAAAATTATGATATTTCCGTTTTATGATTTTACTATAATACGAGTAGCTTCCGGCCACATCTTTACGCGAAAGATTCTATTTTCCATAGGAGTGTTTGTAATGAAATATAGTCTTCGTCAGTGTTTCCCAATTAGTGGTACGCGTACCCCCAGGGGTATGCGAGGTTGCATCTAGGGGTACGCGCGGCAATCTCATCTACATGATTTCATACATATCAAGTTCACAGATTTTGCAGTCCCCGCAAGAATCGGAGCATTGAAACGGAATGAAAAAAAATACGAAAAACCAAAATCAAATCAAATGCATAATCCTATTATATTTTTAAAGTTACCTAGATAGAAGGTACCTATTGATTTTTACGTTTGTGAAATGTGTGAATTGTGAAAAGCGCCCGCTGGCTGCCTCGACGCGGCCAAAATATTATTAACCGATTTTCAAAATTCCAACGAATGCTTTACTCGTCTGCTTCTGCATCTTTTAACAGTATTATCATGACGATCGGTCAATAATCATAGAAGCTACATCACTTTTTATGTACGGAAACACTAAATTTTCTACAATTCCAAATCTAAAGTGACCACCTACAGGTTACAATTATAAACCGTTTTGCGAATTTTTTTTGCCATTTTGTAGCAAAACTAATACCCTAGGATCCTTTTTTTAATTTTTTCTTAAGTCGGTTTTTTTTCCGAAATATTTACAATTTAGTAAACAAACACCCTCACCAAATTTTACCATTTTTTTAATTTGTTAGTATTTTCATTATTAAGATTGATTATAAAGTTTTTATTAAGTACATTTAAATGAAAATGAATGAAATAAATAAAATGAGAAGTCATCACATTGTCACTCGGCTTGTAAGGGGACGTAAGATCAAATCACGTTGATATTTTTTTTTCAACATTTCTCCTTTCTATTTTTAACAAAAATGTTTCACTGCAATGTTGATATTAATTAGGCTTAGAATAACACTTAGATCTAGAACGATATAGTTTCCTACAAAGCACACTGTCAAAAGTGGCGCAACTAAAACTGAGCCATATAAATAAATTATAGACAAATATGGTGAAAATCTTAAAAAGACTGCAGTTTGATTATCTTATTTATAAATCTGTTTCTACCTGACAATATTGTCATGCAAGGTTTATAATAAATCATGCGAAAAAGATTTAAAACCATTGAAGTACTAATGCTTGTCAAAAGCAAATATTTTACCAAAGAAAATGATAGATAATTCTTGCACAAGTCATTACCACTCAGAGCTTTCATTTAAAAAAAGCTAGTGAAAATCTGTCACTTAACGAATCGTCATTTCGTAACCCACTAACAGCTATCGAGAAAAAAAGCGCGTAAAAGTACTCGATAGAGTCATTATTCATGGAAAATGTAATTTTGCTTTACGGCGGTAGATGGCGCTGTACAAATTTCTCATACAAAATAGGCTAGTTGACTATTTTTTTTATTTTATGTTACATAAATTACCTCTCAAAAAAAGAAACATTGGTAAAAGAATTAATTCGCTAGCATGAAAACTGCCCGAGATATCACAGTGTGAAATGCACACAAATGGACTCGATCAAAAACGCTCCATACTAATGGCTTGCACGTTATGACGTCACGCCGTGCTAGTTTGTATGCAACGCATAGGAAATTTGTTCAGCAGCTATATTAAATATTGTGTTTATCAAAATGGTTTCTTCGACAAATTTGCTATACATTTTACGGACTAATTAAAGGTATCATTTATTTTAATAAATTGTATACTTTTTAAATGGACTTGTCCACCCAACTTTGAAGGGTCATAAAACAAATAATATGCAATATATAAAACCAAGAGGTATACAAGCTACTCTAAAAGTTTAATATGTTTACGATTTTTATTAGTATTTCGTTATTTTATTCATTAGTCAACATCCCTATTACTCTATCGAATGTTTTTACGTGCGTTATTTTTTTCGATAGGTGTTCGTGCTAAGGGCTGTTTCGACCTTATGATATTGTCATGCAAGGTTAAGAATAAATGATCATGCCGATTTAAAACCATTGAAGTATTAAAATAACGCTTTCAAAATCAAATATTTTATCAAATAAAATGATAGATAAGTAATTCTTGCACAAGTTATCACTACTTACAGTGGTCTTTTAATTTTAATTAAACTACTGAAGATCTGTCACTTCTTGAGTCGTCATTTCAGTTAGATACCTTCGCAATTGCACCAAATTCAACTTGGCTATAATAAGCATGCAGTAGATTAGATATACTTGACATATTTAACAGAGACTTTACTAAATAATCAACTAAAAACTAAATTCTAACCAGGTAATTTATAATTTTCAGCAGAATTTTGGTCAACCTTTAAATTATATCTTAAAAAAGAAGTGACTATGTTATCAGTGCAATAAAGAGTATAATATATTCTGTAAAATCACAACTTACCTTTTTCATAATAATTTTTAAAACACTGCTCAAAAACTAAAAGGAAAAATAAAATAAAAACAAACAAAATAAAATTATTTATTAAAACATTCTAAGAGTTTTTCACACAGGAAATAATAATAAAACTAAAACTTATACTAGCGAAACAATATATTGTATTCCAAAAAGAAACACAAATTAATTTATGCAAACAAATAAAAAAATGCTTAACAAAAGAGGGGTACAAAATAAGTTTGATAACAGAGTCAAAAAACTATGAATTACTTAATGTTAATTATTTCGTAGTTTTTTTGATATATAAAAAAGGACAAACGAATTATAAAAAGGTACAAGAAAAAAGTTTACAATAGAATTTTACAAAAAATAACAAAAATAAAAGTAAAAAAGTAGCACTCTACAAAATAATTGTATTGAAATTAAAGAACACGGTTTACAACCTTGGTCCGAAATTTCCGTGTCTGGAGCACAAATCTAGAGTCCTTTTTGGTCACAATAAGTTAAATCTTAAGAAAGTATATTTGCGGCAGTCAATTTTACTTAAGTTACGCCTAACTTCTTAACATTAATTTAACGCTTAACATTAATTTATTAATTGCTCACTCGATATCTCGCTCGTTAAGAAAAATAAAGTTTTAAATAAAAATATTCTCAATAACGGCCAAACGTTTAATCTCTTACAAATGTAACCGACATAAATATTAAAAATTTTGCAAAAAACTTTTTGTCCGCTGCCAACAGTTCAGGTCAAAAAGTGAGGGTCGGGGAGTTAGCCTAAAAATATTTTTCGATTAGACGCGGTTAGAATATTTTAAAGGTTTTTTAAATTTTGTTTTTTTTTTAATTTTAATATTTATAATCACAAGAGCACGAGGAACGTGTATTACGCCGCGCGGCCCGGGCGGCCGCCGCGACTCCAGACGGACGACTGAGAAGCATCCGCGGGTCGCGTCGCGCCGCCACCCGCACCCCCACTCCCCTCCACCCTGCCCCCTCCCCCCGACTTCGTTACGAGCCACTTGTAATCGCTGTGCGATTTTTCCGCCTAAGACAAATTAGGCGGGATCGCGCCGCCCGCCCACGTCTTAGCCCCACATTGGATGTTTTCTTCAAGATGTTTTTCCATCGTTATTTTTACCCAACCCTTTCTAAGCCGCTCCGTATTAGCTAACCCATTGTTTGCCCTTGGTTCGCGCGATCGCAGCACAACACAACACCGTACCTACATGTATACGACGCACAATGTTATGGCAGCGAGCTGTTTTATTTTTAAATGGCATTTAATCGTCACTCTCGCTTTCAATTGTGCCGAGGCCGGGTTAATTGTAAATAAAATTCAATCATTCGAAAAAAATCCTCGTAATCGACAATATCAATGAGTGATTCGCATTCAGTTATTGTACTTTTCTGTAGTAAGCGGTGTGACGTCACAGGTTGATACTGTTTTTTTAAACGTCAAACCTGATGGATTCGACGTTTGCGAATGGTGTTTGCATGTTTAGAAATAACGAAATAGTCTACGTGGCAGAAATGTAGTCACCGCTTCAGGATTAAGATTACTGTTTGTCTTTATGAATAAAAATAACAATTTTGTTATCATCTTAGGTCTGTGAAATGTTTTGCTATGAATGTAAATTATTTCTTATTTTTTTCATAAAACAAAAAAGCTTGGATTTTTTGAATAAAAACCAATAGTATCTCTACCAAGTGATGTCCTATTTTTTTGTTACCAGACCACGAAACAATAGCCAACCCTTTGAGAAATTTCAAAATTCGAATGTCGCGGAATGGAACGCGGCACGACACCGAGGGCGGCCATTTTCTAGAGAGCCGCATCTCTCGCGGTCCGGCCACCGGCCAGTAAACAGAGCGCGCGGGGAATTAATATGATTCTTTTATCAGTCGGACCACCAGCTGTCGCACCGGGGTCGGTGACCTCGCCGCGATTTTTAACGAGTCTTCGATTTTCGAATGGACATGGTAGAGTCGCGCTGTGAAGCGATTATGATTCAATTTTCGAATGACGATTTTCCCGTAGCGTAGCATGAACACTGCTATCGAAAAAAATAATGCGCGTAAAAACATTCAATAGAGTAATTTTGTAGCAAAGTTTGTACAGTGCCATCCACCGCCAAAAAGCGAAATGATATTTTCCATAGAGAATTACTCTATCTAATCGTAAAACTTTTTTAATGTGTAAAATAAAAATCTGTGTTTTCCGGTCCTGATGTCATTACTGTGCTCGGCAGAATATCAGTGCAGCAGGCTATTGGCATCATGCGACGATGCGCAATGTTATTGTTAATAGCCTTGTATGTGTTTAGTTTTTTGTATTGTCTTTGTAATGTCGTGTGTTGTTCAAAATAAATGTATTTTCTTTCTTTCTTTCTATTGAGTACTTTTACACGCGTTATTTTTTTATACTATTCGTGCTCTTACTCTAATTGTTCTAATTTTTTTTAGTTGTAATTACTCTCTTTTTGGTGTTGTGTTGCAGCCTTTTTGCACAGTTCGTGTTGTTGATAGACAGACAAAATAGTTTTTTTTTTTTTGGAAATTCTTTTCTTTTTTTAGTGTTTTCGCGTTGCAGCCCTTTTGCATAGTTTTTGTTGTAAAGACCCGCAGATAAGATTTTTGTTTCAGCGCAAATTGTTTTTATATTTAACGTCAGAAAAACAAGGTGTTTGGAGATAGCCTTATAAAGCCGAACATGGTAGATAGGGACCATGAACTGAACAACTTGTACTATGGGACCAACTCTCAAATCGCGGGAAAAAATCAGCTGTTTCATACAAAAATAATTATGAGAATATCAAAAAGTATGTAAGTTGTTTTTTTTTCGCGTTTTGAGAGTTGGTCCCATAGTACAAGTTGTTCAGTTTGGTGGTCCCTATCTACCATATTCAGCTTTATAAGGCTATTTCCTAACACTTTGTTTAATAAGCTACAACAAATATTACATTTTCAATTTAAAAAAAGTTTATTTTCTATGTCATTTTTCAAGACATAAATTTGAATTTAAGAATGTTGCTTATATAAAAACACGTTAACTATTAGGTAGGTACTCTAATCTAATTATAAAATGATCTTTTTTTACGCGACGCAGTAGTACTACTAACGACAATAGAACGTCATATGAAAAAAAACATTCACTTTTAATGAAACTAACAAAAACGAAAATGGACACACGGTCTGAAATAAAAGATTTTTATTTATTTATTTATGTTAATTTAAATTTATTTTATACACTGGAATAAAAACTGTTTACAGATACTAACGTGGTTTTATTAAAGTTTTTTTTTTTTAAATTGGATTATTGATTTTGATTTTTTTGTTTCTCGGCGTTCATTACAGCTGCCGTGGTCACAGGGTAAAAAAAAATTGAATATATTTTTGTAAGATCTATAGATGTCATCTAATTCACTAAATTGCAAGTTTTTTGACGTTAGTTTCTGAACTTTGTAAAATAAATAAAAAAATATAAAAAAAATCATTATCATAATCGTAGATTTGTAGCTCATAGTACCAACTAAATTTATTTGCAAATCTGATACGAATCAACCCTTTTTATTATTTTTTTAGATTTCATTTCATTTTTCATGTCTGCGTATATTTTTATTCATTGATTGACATTGATTCTTTCACTAAATGTTTTTTTTTATTGAATGATTTTAGGAAGGTCAGATTCTTCATAAGTCTTATTTCACACTGAGTTTTATTATGTTTCTTCTCACTTAAAACTGTACTTTTAAGATTATTTGATATCTTATAATAGAAAAAAAACGCTACTCTCACCCTTCTCTTAGGCGCAAATCGAATTTATTTATGTTGTATACCATTCTAGGAAGAACTTTGCATTACTGATTTATTTTCTCGACCACGACATAAATCTGCTAATTATGTTATTTTGAGTATGCGTATTGCGTACGTATACTCAAAAACTCAAAATTTGAAATAATTATTTTTTAATAAGTAGGTAAAAATAAAATCGTCAACAATAATTTACTAAGTCAACGCTTGGATAATTAATTTTGACTGCGTTCTGGGCGGTTTTGGTATAAATTGTTTATTTTTAAAAATATACCTATTCATAAAAAGTTTTTAATTATTTTCAAAGAGACTTTTAGTTTGATACGAAATGATTTGAAATTACTTTTAGGAGAAGATTTTACATGACTTTACTTGTATTGGTTAAAAGCTTGGCCGCTAAAGATTTTATTGGAGCAAATTAAAAATCACTAAAAGAGTGAAGCGAAAAAAATAAAATTTAAAAAAACCAACTACTTTGAATGCCACAAATTACCTTACACTAAAGTAGAAACAATCCCTCGTAGTCTTCCGAATTGTAAAAAAACAAAAAAAAACGCAATTTCTTAAATTTTCGACTTTTAACAGCACCCCACAAAAAGTTTTCTTCAAAGTCCAAATCGAGTCCTTACGTTCTAAATTTAAAAAACAACTTCCTTACATTTCAAAAGTTACACTAAAAAAAGGTTCACTGTTCGAAATCCGAATTTATTGCGATAAAAAACATACTGAACTCCAAGGAACTTAATACCACTTATAGACTATGCGGCAACAGCCGAATATTTACATGGGAGAAAAAAAAATGAGGTCATTCGGAGGTTACGGGCAACGCAACCGGTCGGCGCGGGCCGCGACGGGATTGTCACGGGCCCGCTCCCGGCCCGCGAAGCCACTACCGAAAACCACGTGCGCAGACCCCAGAAAGAGAGGACCATACACGAACCCTCGCCAACAGAACGGGACGCGACTATACTTTTTTCAATTTACTATATTTGCCGGATTTTTATTATTTTTTCGCATTTCGATATTTTATTTTTTAGTTGATGCGCCCTCGCTCACCTGTTGTGCTTGACCCGCTTCGATCTCCGATCATGTGATCGACGCTTTTTAATACTTTTTGGCACGCGTTCGATTTTCGAATTGTAGGTACTGGTATAAACCAGTATAAACGTGCCGGTATAAACTAATTAATTGGGCTGGATATAAAAAGGTTGTGTGATGGGATCTTTTTTCAGCAGTAGCAAGCTACAAGCACTCTATCTTCTATACTTTCGTTGAAAAGCCTTTCATAATTTGCGACTTACCATTTAAGAATACAGTTGAGTTATTTATAAAATAAAAAAAAAATGAGTTTAACTAGGTAATAACAAAAATCTTATAATTATAAAAAAAAACTAATCATCTAATAATTTCTAATGAGTGAGAATCGATACTAACGCCACGATAATGCGGCGTCGAGTAGCAGAACTAAGTTTATTATTTCTATTCTTGACGACAGCAGCGCTACTCGCCGCCGCGGCGCCGAAGCGCACTATCGGCCATCGGTTCATTTCTAACGCGTCGTTAAATTTTTCGTTTTAATCGTGAAAGTGCAACGTTCACTTCGCCAGCCATTCAACGGGCATTTTGCATTTTCTTTTTCTTTTTCATCAGTTTTTTACAGACGTTTTGATCGTGTCGTCAAATCGACGCGTTGTGCTGATATTGGTTCGGAAGTTATTATTTAAAACTCCATGTTCCCTTTATACGTTACATTCGTACTTTTGAATCGTACACATTTTTATTCTTTACTTCTTGTGTTGTAACGTAACACATTTGCTTAGACAGTATTTTTTTTGACGAAAAATTTTTTCTCATTAATTAGTTTTCTTAGAAATTACGAGAGATGGCGCTAGGTGTATCTAACACTGCTGTCTTGGTCATAAAAATGGGCCAGAAGCAAATTTTATTTTTCAATAATAAAGAATTGAGCTGTTTTATATTAATTTTGTTATAGTTTGTTATTTTATGTCATATGATGGGTATAGAGGCAGTCATAGACTTCAAAATATACACAAAAGGTAATAGAATTTACCAAAGTAAGAATATTAGTAAGAAGTTTTAATTATAATAATTATTATTTAAAGTTCAAGATGTTAATTAATCATACGTACCAGTGAACAATAACAACAAGCAAAAAAAGTGGAATAGCTATATCAATAATATTACTTCTCTTCTTCGTGGAAAACTGCGTGTAAATAAAAATATTTTCGGCTTACAAACCTTTAAAAGTCACCCGATACACTTTTCATCACAAATCTTTTCTTTCTCAAATGTATTTTTTTCTTCATCAACAGGCACTAGTGAGACGCATCCCAAGTTTTAGGTAGTGCTTGGCTTTCACCTCATCTGATGTTAACCCTTCAGCGCCATCCGCCATTTTGTTAAAAAACAAAAAAACCCTCCCCACCAACTGACAAGAAAGAAATAAAACCCGATAATTTCGTAATCAGGCTATAATTTATCATTTTGCAAAGATAGTTTTATTTATGAATACTTTTCTCATTTCTATATACCAAAATCATAGTCATTTACAGAGAGAGAAAACCGATTACCGGTACCGGTCTCCGGCGACCGCTTGGGCTTTGACAGAACGGCAATATGGCGATTATGTCAGGTCGCCGGCGACCGCTCTGGCACTTAGAGGTTAAGTGACGATAAGGCCGAAGGTGGAAGCGCACTACACCCGGAATCCTCATCACTAAAGAAACTACTATCTTACTTCTAACTGCCGGAACACATTTTTTTTTTAATTGTTGTTATGGCGTCAGACTTAGGTAAGATGGTAGTAGCTAACCAGGCGGACTTGAAATAAGCCTTACCACCAACCAAATCGAGCACAAAATTGAACTCTCCCTGGAATCGAACCCGGGACCCCTACGTCTTACACGGGTGGGCGAACCACTAGACCACAGACGATTTTTTAAGAGTTCTAGCTCTCCATACTGTGTCGCATCTTTTTTAGGACGCAGAGCTCCGCACTAAAGTGTCGCATCTTTTTAGAACTCTTAGAGCTCAGCACTAAAGTGTGACATCGCCGAGCGTCTCGGGCTCGGCTCTAAACCGGAGCGTTGTAAAACAACGCAATTACTTGTTTTGAATAAACCTGCTCGAAGGTAATTTTTCTCGGTGGAACTATGAGTGGACTCGCGGTAATGTCAGTGGATTCGCAGCTTCTTCAAATTTCCTATAAAATAAAAAACTAGGTATATTACATTACGGGTAAACCTCAGTAGATAACTTCGGCACACACTGGAAAGAAAATTGAAGTTCCTATTATAAATAACTAAACCGCTTGAGTAAATGAATTGATTCTAAATGTTGTAAGTACTCGGATCTATTACAACGAGATTTTATTTTTAATTCGATATTCGACTCCACCATTAATGCTTTTCGTAGCACATCGTATTCATATCTTGTCAATGAAAAAAATACTAATTTAATGTGGCTAACATTTAACACGGCAAACAACTACTTATATTAAAAAGTGGACACTTTATTTGAATTAAAATAATAAAATGTACTTTTACACCATAAAATTAAAGGATAAAAAAGTAATAATTTATTAACCTGTTAAACCATAAACTACAAATCATTTAAGTATCTAATTAATAAATTATCAAAAGCATGAAGACAAAATATTTGCACATCAACAGATCGATAAAACATGTATGGTGCTACGCTTTAACATTTATACATCCTTGTTACCATGTTTTATTTATTCAAATAAAGATTTATGATTTTATGATAATCCCACAAATAAATACTGCCGTAGTCGCCAAGTGCTACGCGATGAGAGGCTCGTAGCATTCGGCTACGGCGTAGCACTCGCAGAGTATTCTGTCGCTACGACGTCTAATTAGAACCAGAAATCTTATACTATTGGTATTTTCATTTATCCTTTATTGTTCTATTCACTATTGAAATTGAAACGCAGTAAAAACTGTTATTGATAATTATTATTGACATTAGCTTTTGTTATTTTTAAACTTTAAAGAGCTTACGCTTAAATATATTTATTTATTTTTATTTATTTATTTAGGTAACAAACAGTCATATACAATAATTCTTAAATTAACATTTATAAACAAATAGACCTTAAAGTACCATAACTTGATACAAACAATATATAATTGTGCAAGATTGTGTCAGATGCTATCATCTTTCACCAAGTACCTTAACCTACCGATAAAGAAGAGATAATACAAAAATATAAAAAACTGAGACAATTTCATCTACGACTAAGTATTACAATCACATTATAACTATTTTCTATGTTTTACTTTACTTGAATAACAGTTCACCCACTTTTTTCTTAAACAAGTTTAACGAATTAGTAAAGATATCGACTCCATTCAACAGTTTGTTATAGAGATCGCAAGATCGTCTGAAAAAGGCATTTCTAGCATAATTAGTGTGACAAGAAGGTACATGAAAAGATTGTTTTGAACGTGAGGATATACGAGGTACTCTGAGTTGAAAAATATATGAAAAATATGTGTGCATTATCTGCAAACATATTCTTTTCACCTTTCCAGCACGAAAAGGGCTCTTTTGGCGCGTAAAAACTCGCAGCAAAATCGATTTTTGCTGCGAGCGTTAGGCAAAGTGCTTTTTTAATTTCTAACACCAACTTTAAAAATAAAAAAGAAATAAAGTGACAAGGAGAAACTTGTAAAATTGATATGTGAGAAAAGGATAGATAGAGTGCTTTATGGTGTCATACATGAATTAAAAAGTAAAAAAATAAAATGCACGGATATACCAAGGAGTTTTAAATAAGGATTATTAAAAAAGAAGGTTGATAATTCGAAATAAAGAGTATTGACGAAATGAGGTCGCAATGGTCGCATGTATGAAATAAATATAAAATAAGAAAAATTTATAAAATTTATTAACCAATAATTTTAAGTTACTTAATATAACTGAAAATATACCTTACCGGAAAAATCGGATCAGCCAAACGTAAGATAATCGCGGAGAAACATACTTAAATACGGGTCAAACTGAGAACCTCCTCCTTTTTTAAGTCGGTTAAAAAACTAAACTTAAGATATCCCTCTTCCAACAAAAAAATAATTATCTCATTCAGTTCATAAACAAAGAAGTAATACGACCAATCATCGAGGTAATTCACACAAAATCATACTATTTTCGTGCTTTTTTTCAAAATTACTTGAAAAGTACTGAACCGATTTCCAAATTTTAAAAAATGGGACCAACTCGGGAGTGTGCCTAATGTAATAACGTTTGAATCATTTCAATCGGTTCAGCCGTCTTCGAGTAATCGGTGGACATACACAAAAAAAAAAAAAAAATACAGACGAACATAGAACCTCCTCCTTTTTTGGAAGTCGGTTAATCACCCGTAGCAGCTCAGACGGGACTCGAACCCGCACCCTTAAGATTCCGGCCCAATGCACTAACCAATTATGCTACCTAGTCGCTAGTGGGAGTGGCGAATTTTCTAATACTTTTTACGTTTTCGCTGTAAGCCAGCGTTATTTCATCAATGTGAAAATTCTTCACATTGTAAAGATGTTGCATTCGAATGTTGAAGGTAATTACCTAAATTACCTTCATTACAGATGCCAGACAATCGATTAAGATAAAACAGCTATATATTGAATTTTTTGATTTTTAGCATTCACAATGCTATTTTTATATATTACTTAATATAGCCATATAATTAGTTTAGCGACTCGGTAGCATAATTGGTTAGTGCATTGGGCCGGAATCCTAAGGGTGCGGGTTCGAGTCCCGTCTGTGCTGCTACGGGTGAGTCGATTTTAACCTACCTGACGGTTAGGTCAGGTAGGTTAAAACCAGTTGTTTGTTACGTCACAAAATGAAAAATGAGCACCATTTTCTGGTAAGATGTTAAGAAGGTATTTTCAACCAGTCTAATTTATCTACGTTATACATTTGTTACAAAAAAGAAATTTTATAAGGATCAGTAACAATGTGTTGAAACGTGAGTGTGAACAAAATATAGTTCTAGTCATTGGTAGGATACTAATGACAATTTCTGCGCAACGTAAATATGTTCACAAATAAATAGATTTGACATTAAAATAAAACAATGTTTTTGCCTAATACCCAATTTAATTTGAAAAAAAAATTGGTCAAAATTTATTACGCGAATTTTTTTTCCAAATTAAATTATAATTTAAAAAAAAATGGGGAAATAAATAAAACGAAAAAGAGGTAAATACATATTTTTGTATACATTTTTACATATTATGAGAAGTTATAGTATTGAATTCGATCGCCATACCGAGAATGCGTATTGAGATGACGAGCTTAGCCCATAAACCTCACCCCTGTAATTTTAACCGAAAACTGCGTCGTAAACCAGCTCCTTAACGCCAGATTGACGGCTCACTTGACGGCGCGTTAACGATCAACAGTAAACCCCCGTTTAACTTACACGTGTATTGCGGAGAAAAATCCTTTTATGGTGTTTTGGGATTCAAAAAAACGTGTAGAGTTTACAGATATTCAGATATATACAAACAAATTCGAGTTATAATGTAAAAATTATATTAAAACTTAATAAAGTAGGTATTTTTATTTCATTCAATATTCTTCCGTCAATAAAACAAAGTCTTAAAAATACTTTTATCTACACTCACAACGTAATGTTCCAAATATGAATTCAAAAAAGGTAATATAAATACGTACTTTATTTTCGTGAATAGGTAAAATTAAAAAAAAAACTCATTACGATGCAGTCGGCTGCATCATAAAGTAACTTTTTTTCTCATTACGATACAGGGCAAATCTAAGAAGAAGGTAGTGCCGTGATATTAAAAAAAAACAACGATATTTTCCCCAAGGAAATATGACTCATCTCATTTTTTTCTAATGGAATGCGCGCCATTTTTAGAGCATTACAAAAAAAGTTTTGAATTTTGATTTCAATTTTTACATTTAAAAAAAAATTGACTCTGCAAAATTATTTTAGATGCAGCTAAGGAAATTACTTATTACAAGGTTGGTAGGTACATAGCTAATACAACCAAAGTCTCTCTCTCTTTTCTAATGTTGATCTTTTATTTAGTAGGTTAAATCCTAAATGTATGAGTGTAGATAAAGTAGTGTATGAAACTGCACATAACTAGGTATTAAAACACTCGTGTGATACTATTAAAAACCTCGCCTACGGCTCGGTTTTTAAACACACACTCATGTTTTAATACTCCTCATTATGCATCAGTATCATAAACTACTATTTAATATTCTTACGCCTATTATCAAACACCTTTTATGTTTGAGTACACAGATTATTATCAATTAATGTGTTGCTTTTTTGTGATTTTTTTCAGTGGTGGATGGATAATTAGAGATACCAGTTGATTTTCATACAAACGAGGTAACTTTGAAGCCTTGGTTCTCCGCCAGGGATTGATCGAACTGTGATCTGATGATGGTCATCCAGGGAATTAATGGAGGAGATCGAGATCACTATACACACCCGACTGATCTGATCAGCATATTAAGGACTGTAAGGATCAGAGTTCTCAGTTTCAGGATTTCCATACATTTTAATGCTATTTTCGCGGTTTTTTAAACATATCCAAATAGTTCTACTGCTGATCACATCAGTTTGGCGTGTATAGCGATCTGGATTTCCTCCATTCACTCCTTGAGTAGCCATTATTAGATCACAGCTCTATTAATCTCTGGTGGAGAACTTAGACTTCAAAGCTACCTCGTCTAAATGAAAATCGACTAGTGTTTCTAATATCCGTACACCACTGTATATGCATCAAGGATCAACTCCCTAATTGCATCGCCCAAACCATTGATAGCACTTCAGTAAGCTTGGCACCTTACTTACTTTGACACCTTAAAACTTTTAAACCTTATTTCTTTTGGCCCCTTACCTTAATAACATTAGCACCTTACAGACTGAAAATCACCTTTCTGTCGCGTTGGCCCACAACTCGTAAACGTAAAAATTTCATGGAACCAATGGAATGCCAATGAGCCAGCCGGTGTTTTTATAAACAGTTCCATTTACAAATTTAAATTTAAAAATAATTCCACAATCAGTACGCTCTCGCCGGCCGGCGATCACGTGGGCGGGCCTGACGTCACAATCGCAACGCAACCTTCACCCGTTGCCGCCAATAATTGGGGCGTTGAAAAAAGCACGTTATTTTTAACACGAAATAAAAAAGTAATGAGTTATTGATTCGCGCGGGGTCATTGCACCGGTAATAACGTTACTGCGGAATGCGGTGCAAGGTCGCCGTTCATTTGCGTGCCTTCATTGACAGTTTTTTAAACGGCCCATTTTGTCAATGGAACGCTTTTTAAATTGTAGCCGCTTATTATACGTAGTTTTACGTCGACACATTCAAAATATTTACGAAACGTGTTAACCCGTCATTGACAAATTATTGTGACCTAAGCCTAATCTTTGGCTAGCTAAACCATGTAATGCTTCATTTCGATAAATATCTGTAAGAGATAAGCCTACTAATTTTTTTTTCTAAATACTTCTGTTAAGGGAAATAATAAAAACAGTTGTCTAGGAAAAAATCTATCCATAGTACACTCTTTTTTCACTTATCTCTTATTGTAGATAGGATATTTATAGAAATCGTCCGTACCTAGGTATGTCCAAATGCACGGCTGAAATACGATCGATGGACGATTCTAATTCAAGAACTGGGTCTGATAATGTAAGATTGACAGACTTTAATGCAATTAGCTTGCTAGCGACTCACGACCGATGTTACTACAAATGCAGAGCTAGTTTTAAAAATAACTGGATATTTACCTATTGCTCATTTCAAACAGCAATTAGCAATAAAACAAATAGGATAAAAAATCACATGCTGTTCTCGTTTCCTCCTTTCCCTTTTTGAATGGGATGTATTTAATAGCACTTGAAATTTGATGAAACCAGCTATAAAATTGTATATCATCACTTTAAAATAATGATAGATCTATAATTTAATACTATCACTATACAAAAATAACGGTTTGCACTTTAACAATTTTGTCAGCACTTTAAAATCATAATAGATCTATAATTTAATACTATCACTACAAAAATAATGGTTTGCACTTTAACAATTTTGTCAGCACTTTAAAATAATAATGGATCCATAATTTAATATTATCACTACAAAAATAATGGTTTGCACTATAACTGTGCCCCAACTCCGAAAACATTTAGTTTCTGTCCAACCATGTCAGACTGACCACTGTTAAAATGAGGAGGCAAGATGATAACAACTTATGGCACATTATGCATACACGCCAGCAGGTCGGTTCTGGCGTTGTTGGTCACAGTCACAATGGAACCTAACCTCCTCCTCGGCTCCTCACTCGCTGCGCCCGCTCGTCGTCGCACCTAGTCGTCTGTTTACCAGCACTAAAGTTATAAAATTAATTTGTATGGTGCAAAGTATTTATTTTAAAGCTAAGCAATTAAATTGCATAGTGCAAAGTATTAATTTTATAGCTTAGCATATTTATAGTGGCAAGTTTTTATAGTTCATTCAATAAATTTTGAAGCTAAACATTTTAAAGTGTGTTACATTATTTTTAAAGTGCATTTAAATATTCCCCTTTTTGAATTAACTTGCTTTAGTTATTGTCTACAATAAAACAAAAAAAACTATGATGCCTTATTTGATTTGGTAACATTTTACTGATTAGCTGCGTTTAATGAAAACAAATATTATTATTGAAAGCAGAGTGAACCATGGTAGAATAATACTAATCTCTTCCCATGACAGTTGGGTCACGTGATTGGACTATGAATAGGTGCGTCACGAACTCACGACCAATCAAATTTTATGATGCGGTTTATACGACCAATCGATGGTAACCTTATAGTCTGAGTCTTAGGCCATATCGTGGGAAGAGAATACCTGATGAAACCATGTTTCATACGACGTTTTTCAACACATTTGCGAGGAAAAAACAAAGTATTTTACCACACAGCAACAAATACGACAAAAACAAAATATGATAATTATATGGGAAAAGGCGCGCAGGTTTTTTTTTTTTGATGAAACTAAGTTAATTCAACAATGTGCAACTGAAGTGTCAAACTTCAGAACACATGCGATACAAAACGACTTATTTTAATTGTAAATTTTTATCATTGCTATACATTTTCCAGTGAATGTGCTAAAATGCAGAGGATCACTGTCAATTTAATCGCATTACAGACAAGGAAGTCTTCTTTCCATATTCAAAACAATCAAAACTAACATTGAATTTGGAACGTCAAGTTGAATACTGAACACATACGCATTCGAATGGGCAGCGGGCGGCGACCGCAAGATGTTAAATTGTCGGCCAGATTTACGAGCCGGGAGTGTGTTGGCCAAATTGAAAGTTCACTATAAATTAAGAGGGAATGTCCTTGTCCGAGGACGCACTAATGTATGCGCGCGGACACTCCTGATTTATACGGCTTAAGGGTTCAGGCGATCTTAGTTTAAATTTCTCTTTATCTTTAGGTGTCTACTGGGAATTAATATTTAGTACGGGAAGCTAATAAGGTTCTGAGTTTTTACTGTATAAGAAATCTGTTTTTTGGCTCGTACGATTTGTAGATTTGCCAATGTCGAGAAAAAAATAGGGGATTAGATATTATCTTAATGTAATTTCCGTAATATTTCGTAGGTGCTGTACCCAATATTGTACTGTTGTAATGTACACAACACGATTAAACATTATTTTAAAGCACTTTGTAAACGTTAATAAAAGGATAAAATCTGAAGTACAAAAGTTACATTTAAGTCCTTCGTTAAAAGTGCATTATATTACTCATTTTACGAACTCAATTGAAAGGAAGCTTCAAACCGGACCGCAATCCTTTGTAAAAGTTACTTAAAAACTTCTTTCGTTACAAAGTGAAGAACTTGTGTAATACTTTCCCGTATTAAAAACAACCCTTTTCGAAAATTCATTATTCTTTGTCTATGAAAAGAGTTTCGTGTAAAGTTTTTAATACCATAGACATTTAAAAAAAAGTTGAGCTTCCAAAACTTTCTTCATATACAAAATCCTCGATTCCATGTATTCATGATGCCTACATCCCATTAAAAATGTCATAGAGTTGGAGTTTATTCCTAATATAAGAGTACAATGTCTCGTCACAACTTAACACATCAAAAAGATACAACATTGTCACAATGTACGACTTCGAAATTTAAAAAGTCAAATTGCATCAACAATACCTTTCAACCTAATCAATGCTTTATCTCCAGAGCATAGAGCTGACTTTTAACAAGCAAGGTCCGGAGATACGACGTAAACGTGAGACGAACGCAAAAAGTTTTTATTTATCGTTAGTACTTAATCTTAAGCCGAAACAATTGGTAGTCACCCTTGTGACACACAACATAAAGTTTAAAAAAGCGTGCATTCTAGATAAGCAACGATAAAACGTTCTAAATCCGAAGTTATTCGAAATTCGAACCGTTAAAGGTGCGTCCATAAAAAAGAAGTTAGCATCTTACGTCACGCGCCATTACAAGGTGCGAATAAAGGGACCACAGAGGTGGACATTTTACTTTTTTATAGTCTATGCCTGTTATTTGTTTTTCTTTATTGTTAAAGCTTACGTTTGCGGCAACCTCAATTCCAAAGTGGTTTATTGCTATCGTAGAATTTGAAATATACTGCAAGTTATATGACAAAAGTATTTTATTTTTCTGATCTTGTTGTTGTTTCGTGGTGGATATTTTTTTTTGAGTTTGTTCGTTGCTGTTTAATCAAATTCTGTTTTTGGGTTTATTTTTGCTTATCCACACTAACGACATACTGGCATTTAGCTGTATTAAAATGGAATCATTTGAAACTGCTACATGTACTTTAAATTATAGTTTAAAAATTACAACTAACTTATTTAAAAAAAAGAGTTATTGAGAATGCATAGTAAAGTAAATAAGGACAGACCAAATCTCAAAACATACTTCAGCTGAAACGAATCGGTAACTACGAAAATGGACCCTAAAGCTCTCTCTTAAAGTTTGTTTTGTAAACAACCGAACCAGCTGTCAGCTGACCTTCAGTGAACGTCGTAGAAAATCTCAGGTAAATGCGTAGTTACGATGTTAGTACCTATAGAAAATTAAAAGTTGTTTTTTTTTCTATGTAAGCAGTTGACTACAAAAGAATAATTAGAGCATTTCTTTTAATTTCTTTAGCGTAGGTATACGACAAATAATAAAAGCTGATTATAGATAAACTGACTTGAAAAGGTAATAATACTAACCTTTTTTAACACGTTTTTAATATTTGTGTTATATTTTCGATACTATTAAACTTATGATGAATACACTTACCAAACACTGAAATCCAACAGTTCATTTTCAATATTATCACAAAATAACACTTATTATTAATTCAGACTATACGTTTCACTTACTATTGCACTACAACAAAACTAGGAACTTAACACACAAAAATTTAAAAGCAAACTTCTTTTCAAATTCAAATTTGGATCTCATAGAAAGGCTGGCTGTACAAAACTTTGTTTTTTTTTCCAGATTCAAAAAAAGAACTGTCAAATTTGAATTTGGCGGGCTCCGGACAGGGGTGGCGCGCACTCGGCCCGCTCGTGCGGCGGTCGGCAAGGAACTCGTCTTAGGGATAGGGAAGAAAAGACGTTACGCGGACCCTTCGGGACCCTTTGTTAGTTTTGAATGGTGATAAGGACGAAATGTGGGGTGGTGCTTTTAAGTGGCCGTTGGGATTATTTTACTGACTTTTGTGAGTTTTGGTTTTAGTTTGAAGAAAATTTTAATAGCTTTTAAGTATAGAAAAAATATAGGTATTGTTGCTTTACAGTAAATTATTTTAAAATTAGTTCACGCATTTAACATAAACTGTTTCTGTATTAAATGTTTTCCTATAGCTGTTTTAAAAGTATTTTTTTCATCTTGCAAGGGAAGATAAAATTTGGCTATTTCCTGTAATACCTAATTGATTCAAAGGTTTATAAATTTAATCTAGTATTCTAGCTAGATAAATTAAGTTATTCAATAAACAATATTGTCACTGAAACGGCAAAATTAATTTTCAATACAGTTGCTCGAAAATGTAAGTTTACGATGACAGTCGAGCGTGCGGAAAGTTGATTTTACCGCACGCCGTGCGTTTTTGTTTACGGAGTAGTACAGCGTGCGGAAAGTTGAATTTACCGCACGCCGGCGCCGTGCGTTTTTGTTTACGAACGTTTTTTTTAATTTCTACTAGCTTCCGCCCGCGACTTCATCCGCGTGGACAGTAGAAAAATATTGCAACCAGTTTAAAATGACCCCTTTAGTGTATGAAAGCTAGTACTACGGAGAGTTCAAGCTGTTTCCCTGGTTCCACCCACCTGAATTTGATGAAACATAGCTTAGATTTTAAGTTGGACCTCAATCTACTAAATTGTGAAAAATCCATCAAAATTCGTTTAGCGGTTTTTGCGTAATTCGCGCACAAATATTTAGAATTTACAGTTTTATTATATGAATAAATTACAATTTGATAATGTTTTCTCGCAAATGTATTGAAAAACGTAGTATGGCACACGGTTGTTAAGGTTTTTTAAAACCTCCTTACCAACCTTGTATCATAAACTACTATAAACGCCAATTTGGGCATAATGAGTTAAACTGTAATGTTGGTTCTTATTGAATTTTCATTAAAATTATAATAATAATAAAGCTGGTTTAAAAATGAGCACTACCAACAAGAATTAAAAAAAGGGCGACGGTCACAATTGTAGTGTTCCGTCACACAAAGCGCAACCAGTCAAGGTATACTAGCCAAATGTTCCTGTTTATTATTGCCATTGAAAAGTAGACTCTATTTGCTTATAAGTTAAACACTATCGGAAATTCCCAGGTAACAATGAGGTTTATTTGGAGGGTGAGCTTTCTTCGCGCTCACTAATATTGTTCGTAAACATAAAAGACGATTATTGAGACAGTGACGCATTAGGACTTGACTGGGTTGTGAAGTCAAATACTTAAATAAATAAAATATTATGTATTAAAAAAACAATATTTTTTTTTTCATTGGGTTATGAAGACAAATGCTAACTCAAATAAATGTGTAAGTATTGAAAAAATATCATAAGTGTTAAAAATAATTAGATTTTTAAGTACTTATTGATTTTTCTATTAAGTTGTATTGGAGTTTATGTACCTATTTGCATTTCTTTACATTTGCCTGGAAAACCTTGCATTCCTTATTCAATGTTTTGGTTTTATGCCATCTTTACATCGAATGTAAGAAATAATGTATTTAATTTAAGTTCAGCATTTAAAAAAATAAGTGACTGTAGTGTAGTGTAGAGCATAAAAATGCGCTTTGGAATAAAAAGAACGTAAAACTTAAAATTTCTGTTTAACATGTTTAAACGTAATTGTTGAATGGGTCTTGTTTTTATCGAAACGTCTGCCGAAATATTAAAGAAAGTTATATTATTACTGTAATGTAGTGTACCTACCTATATATGTTCTTCCCTTAACTATTCATGTGATAAAATGTAGTTTATAATGTGAGCATAAACACAACCAGGAAAAGGTTTAATTTGAAATCGCTTTGCCCTAAGTGCGACCCTGTGGTCGGAAGTATTGCACGGTGGTTTATTTTTAACGGTCGCATACCGCACGCGTCTGTATAGGAATATTTAAAACGCTGTACAAATAAGGAAGGAGAATTAAAAATACACGTTACTAATTTTTTTGTAAAAAAAAATATTATTATAAAAAAAATTGACAAAAATACTACAAAAATAAAAAAGCCGCTTTTTTATTCACATGTGATATACCTGTTAATAAGCATCTGCATAAGGCATGGGATGTTCTGAAGTACTAGAAAAGATTGTGAAACATCACAACACAGCTGATGTTATTTATTTAACTTGCGACCCTCATTTTAGGTTCTCCTGCAGATTGATTAATAAAAAAGCGCGGGAACCCAGTGTCTTCGAAATTCAAATTCATAAAAATAAAATCAAGCCCCTAAAAATGTTAAGAAAATTTATTTTAACTCAAGAATCTTGTATTTCATTTTATATAAACAATAATGATAGTATTTTATACATAAACTTTTTTATATTTTGTCGTTCAATGAAAGGGCAAAGAAATCTATTTTCGCTAGAAAATTCTTTTGTTTTTTACTTATTTGCGTAAGTTTTTTAGCCGTTGACCATTTGGAATTACTTTTAAACGCACCGGTCATATAGTTACAGTGGAGCATAACGCACAGGCGCGTGCGCAACACACGAACGGAAGTCGCTAATTTCAACGCAACAATACTTGTAAGACGTTGCATATGTCAAACAAAAAAGATCATTATTTTCTAAGAAATAAGAGTCACCGTTAGATGAGAAGAGATAAGGAGTGCACGCGCCGTCATAGTCTATGGTTAAGACGGGCGAGCGGATGTCTTTAACGCAAGGGTGACAACCCTATTTTTAAGACTAACTGCTTATTATCATAAGTTTTTATTCTTTTTCTGATTTGAATATTTCAAACAAAAAAGTTTCAAACGAAAGAGGTAGTTTAAAAAAATACAATATTGTGATAATGAAAAGCATCGACAGTGGTAATAAGCCGAGCTCCCACTGCATGAAACCTTACCTCACAAGGTGGAACAGCAGACATGTGTTACAGCAATAGATATTACTTAGGAACACTGGATTTTATTGGGTTGCCATCGCATATCCTGGAAGAACATATATTTTTTTTCGTTTTCGTACCGCTATTTTGACCGAAAATTACATCATGAGGTGGAAGATCAAAATGTTTACCCATCGAAAGAGAAACATGTGCTGCCGTCCGTTAACTAAAAGGGCGCAAAGCCACAAAATGAAATTTTGAAATATAAGCGAAAAACGCGGGAAATATTTGAAAAATATGCCACTTGAAAACCATAGGTCGTACAAAATAAAATTAAACGTTCAATTAAAGCTTGTTAAATTTACAAACTTATGATCATAATCATGTTTAAATACAATTTGTTAAAATTTGATTTTGTGGCTTTGCGCCCTTTTAGTTAACGGACGGCAGTGTGGAGGTCAAAACCCGCATGGGTTGCCAGCCCCTACCCTGGCAGGTTTCAAGATCAGCCAAGTTTTATGAGGCCCAAAAATAAATTTGATCTTCCACCTCATGATGTAATTTTCGGTCAAAATAGCGGTACGAAAACGAAAAAAAATATATGTTCTTCCAGGATATGCGATGGCAACCCACTAAAATCCAGTGTTCCTAAGTAATATCTATTGCTGTAACACATGTCTGCTGTACTATTTAATAATACTCATTAGGATTATTTTTTGTTAAGTAACACAGCATCTTAAACAAAAGAAGGACCATGAAATTTAACATTTAAATTTTAATTGTTACGTATGGTATCAATTTCTATAGGAATGAATGCGATTTTTTTAAAAAACTTTGAATGCAGTTCGCATTATTTTTTAAAATAAAACGAAGTCTTCCTTCAGTAAAATTTCCTATCTTCAATATTTAAGGTATCCTATCTCCTAGTAGCAAAGTTTTTGAACAACCTGTATATCGTGTTTCAGTAGTCATGTTAAGGGGGCTGTAAAAGTAACGATTAAATCTGAATTATCACTGGTGGTTGCTACGATCACTTTACTAATTTGAGTCCAATTGAACAAGTATATTATGGTAGGTATTATGGTAGCTCGGTGGCGCAGTGGTTTAGCGCCTGGCCCAGCGATTGCGAAGGTTAAGCAACGTTCACAAGGGTCGGTCATGGGATGGGTGACCAATAATTTATTATCCCGAGCTTCTCCGTGCTTCGGAAGGCACGTTAAGCCGATGGTCCCGGCTGCATTTGCAGTCGTTAACACCCACCAATCCGCATTGGGCCCGCGTGGTGGGTTATGGCCCGTCCTCCTTATCCACCCATAAGGAAGGCCTGTACCCCAGCAGTGGGGACATTAAAAATGACTGATGGACATTATGGTAAGAAAGAGATTTAGGAATTCCTTTGCTCATTGACAACTTGTTTAAGCTCCTGCAGATAATTTAAGAGACATTGTCGTACAAATTGGAATCCGATTGTGCTACAAACTGGTGCTTACCAAACTCGTTCAAGTTTAACTGACCAAACCGGCCAACTATTTGCCAACCATCTCCTGTCCAACTCCTAAGTCAGTTACTCTCAATTACCATCGGATCTGCCACTTGCCTTCTCGGAACTTTCAAATCGAATAATTTGTCGTGTCCGAGAATCGAGAAGTTTCAAAGATCGTAGTAGCAATTAGTCACAAATTGAGAGTTTCGGTATCTTGTTTCTATTGAGTTGTATTCGGATTGGACGATTGCTTGTTCGCAACAGGATAAACCTTATTTCAAGAACTATCGTTCTTTGAAGATTGAAAGTAAATAAATAAATATTAGACAACTTCATAAACATTGCTCTGAACCCGTTAGCACGAATATCTATCGAGAAAAAAATGCGCGTAAAAATTCGTTAGAGTAATTTTTTATAGGAATATTTTACAGCGCCATCTACCGCCGAAAAGCGAAATGAAATTTCCCGTAGAGAATTATACTATATCGAATACTATAACGCGCGTTTTTTTAAAAGTGTTTTATTTCTAATTAATTAAGATTTGCAAATGAATTGTGGGATAATGAATTTCCTTTATGATGATGTGTCTGTCTATGGCATGTCATCAGCAATAATAAAATAATTTCAATTTGAGTTAACAAAAAATACTAATAGCCGTGTCTTGTCCTCCATGATGTCTTCATTCCACTTTTTTCATATTTTAATAACCAAAACGTCGTAGAGTAAGTATAAAAAAACAAATAATCTAAAGTGTAACGGATTCCTTTACTTTCATAATCAAAATTCATTATTCTCTATTCTTATTTAGAACCTTATCGTAAAGGGATAAAATACCGGGTAGGTAAGTCAAAAAGACAGTATATATCCTCAATACAATTGTGAACTCTAAGTCTATAATTTTAAAGGTGGCATTGGCTTGGAATGTCCCTGTTTTTTTATTGCTGATTAGTTCCGAGTCAGGTGTAGGATTATTGAGCTTTTACGATGACTGACGATAATTGATTGGATCCGTTAAGTGAAAACAGACCTATGAATAACGGAAATATACTCATTATAACATCTCTTTAAGGCGCTGTAGGTAGTAAAACTAGCACCGCCACTACATTTATTTTTATTACTCGTAAACCAAGTCAATATTTAAAAAAGCTCATGTAATAATTTCTTAAATTTGTCCCTAATATTTTTTGAATAATTCTTCAACAGTTTTCATTCTTTCTGTAAGTTTTAAAATCCATTTTAGCTCTGAGTGGCCACTTTTGGCAATAATGGATTTTAAAACTTACAGAAAAAATGAAAACTGTAGAAGAGTTATTCAAAAAATATAAGAGACAATTTAAGAAATTATTACATGAGCTTTTTTAAATATTGACTTGGTTTACGAGTAACAAAAATAAATGTAGTGGCGGCTCTAGTTTCACTACCTACAGCGCCTTAAGTGAAAACAGACCTATGAATAACGGAAATATGTATACTCATTATAAGGCGAGGCTAGTTGACGATCTGTACCTTTAGCACGAACAGCTCTATCGAAAACCGACTTCAAAAAACCTGCCTCTAAAAAAAAGGAAGAAATAATATACAAATCATTAGATATTAGATTATCATTGTTATAATAAAACACGTCAATTGAAGTCGGGTGGGGCTTTTAAAATAAAAAAAGGAAGATGTTCTCCAGCCCCACCCGACTTTAATAGACGTCAAGTCGGTTTTTTGTTTTTTAAACAATTTTTTTATTTTTTTATTTTTAGTGTAAGTACCTTCTGCATTAGGTAGTGTAGGTATATTATTTAGGTAGAAAAATCGGCTCAGCCAAACGTGAGATAATCGCGGAGAAACATACATACATACAAACTGAAAACTTATCTCCTTTTTTTGAAGTCGGTTAAAAAGACTACACAACGGCATCCCTTCCCCAACAAAAATAAATCATCTAATTCGGTTCATAAATAACAAAATTGTCAAGTTAGTTGATTTAATATCATAGTATTTTCAGGATTACTTGTAAACTACTGAACCGATTTGAAAAAAAAATAAATGGGACCATCTCGCAAGAAAACTCAATCGAACAAAAAAAAAAATTATCTAAATCGGTTCATAAATGTCGAAGATACGCGCGAACAACGATAAAAAAAAAAAAAAAAAAAAAACATACAATCGAATTGAGAACCTCCTCCTTTTGATGAAGTCGGTTAAAAAAATAACGCGCGTAAAAACATTCGATCGAGTAATTTTGTATGGAAAGTACAGCGCCATTTAAATTTAAAGCCAAAAAGCGAAATGAAATTTTCCATAGATAACTCTATCGAGTACACGCGTTGTTTTTCGATTGATGTTCGTGCTAGGGGTACTGAGAAAAAAAAATATGTTTGAGCTTCCATTTTGAAGGAATTTTGTAGAGTTCTGCTACACAAAAAATAATGAAGACTGAAAAAGAAACAATGGTAAATGGCTTGGTAACTCTGTAAAAAAAACTAAATATCACCATAAAAATAAACTTTCAATCGTCATATTATGTTTTTTTAAGGATAGCTTCTTTATTGTTCTAACACAATAACCGGTCAGATTTTTTTAAATGATCCAGTTTGCCAAAATTTAATTAGAAACTAAACATTAAATTTCGTTCAGCGAAAGCTAGCAATAGGGATGATGACTAATGAATAAAATAACGAAATACTAATAAAAATCGTAAACATATTAAACTTTTAGAGTAGCTTGTATACCTCTTGGTTTTATATATTGCATATTATTTATTTTATGACCCTTCAAAGTTGGGTGGACAAGTCCATTTAAAAAGTAGGGGAGGCCGGGGTTCAAAGTGCCGGGGGTAACTTGTTCCGATGCAAATAGCTTCGCCAAGAAAAGTGATAGCAATAAGTGTGAAGCACGTTGTAAAACGTCATGCCATAGCGCCCTTGCGGCAGCCGTTTTAGTGACGCCATGACGGCCAGAAAGTGTGGCAGTCACTCAGCGGTACATAAATGGTACATTTGTAACTATTTTTGTATTGACACTTTTTGGTCTATTTTGATTAACTTTATATCTATTAATGTGTGACTTGCATTCATTTATTGGAAAATTTATAGAGACTGTTTTTCTAAATATCACTTTTGATTATATGATACGTATTTTTAAATATTTTACTTAATCTAGAAAATGGAATTTGGGGCTCAAAGTTCCCCTGACATGGGGCTGGTTGTGCCGCGTAAAAACATACCCTATGATACAGAAACTGATTAATTTAAACAAAGTTTGCTGTAGGATAAGAACCTATAAAACAAAAATGGAATTTAGAATGACTTCAAGTGAATTAAAGATGCTCGGGAATTCAATAAATATGCCATATTATGACATCTATATCAAAAAGTTAATTCCAGTACTATTAGGGCTTGATAATCTTTTATCAGTTTATATGACTCGAAATTCTCATATTTTTAAATAAATGATACATGGATATTTTAGTTAAGAACTTTTGTGTCTGATCTATACATAACCATAAACTACTACTGTATCAGTAATGATCGAAAATACTACTGGAACTTTTAACCCCAACGTTGGAACAACCAGCCCCATGACGGGGTGGGTTGTTCCTTAGGATCTTTTCTCAAAAAAAGTATCCTGATCCAAAAGTTATTAATAATTTAATAAATACGTCTACATAATTAAAACTACAATAAATTCTGCATCAAATTATGCCCAAGTATTAAACCCCTAGTCCCATTTTTGACATTATTTTTACGTGTTATTTAAAAATCGGCACTTTGAACCCCGGCCTCCCCTATAAAATTTATTAAAATAAATGATACCTTTAATTAGTCCGTAAAATGTATAGCAAATTTGTCTAAGAAACTATTTTGATAAACACAATATTTAATATAGCTGCCAAACAAATTTCCTACGCGTTGCATACAAACTACTTATTCGTGACGTCATAACTAGGAAGCCATTAGTATGGAGCGTTTTTGGGCGAGTCCATTTGTGTGCATTTCACACTGTGATATCTCGGTCAGTTTTCATGCTAGCGAATTAATTCTTTTACCAATGTTTCTTTTTTTGAGAGGTAATTTATGTAACATAAAATAAAAAAGTTGTCATCATCCCTATTATCTTACTATATTGTAAAGTGAATGAGCAGTTTTCGTGACTGCAGAACATAGACGGTTCATTCTCCAAAAACCACGTTTTTTCTCAGACACAATGGCAATTTTATTTTTTTTGTATTTTGAACAAATAACTACATGACATGGCGCTGCTGCCAAATAGTGCTGCTGTACTCACTCTAATAAGTCTAGATTCATCGCCTTTTACGATATCCCTAAGTGGGAAAATGTTCCTATATTTGTAGATGTAAATAAAAATAAAACTCGTAGGCAATAACTTTAAAAAATCTCAATAATGGTGCTTCTACACGGTGCAAGTAACCCGCGAAAGTTGAGGCACTTGCGCAGGTTACATGCTCCGTGGAAACACGTGAGCGGGTCCAGCTCCATGGCATCGTACCCCGCGCAAGTAACCCGCGCCTCAACGTGCGCAAGCTACTTGCACCGTGTAAAAGCGCCCTTACTTCTTTACAATTATTATGTCCAGTAACTTTTGAAACTAAACACGAGCTTTGAAACTGTCCCTCAATGTTTAAAATATAAATATCATAGGGACTTTGTTTTATAATATGTAAGGATAATAACTTCGAAAAAAAGTCTGTCTGTCTGTCTGACTGAACTCAGAAACTACTGAACGGTTTTCACCAATTGATAGAGTAATTCCTGAGGAAGGATACAGTGTTTAATAAATTGAGGTTTTATGTAAATTGATAGAAATATGACGATAATTGTTGAATGAGTCGGCAAAAATTAAGCCGTCTGGGATCTTGCATCGAAAACGCTGCCTAAACCTTTCGAGCTATAATAAAATAATGTATGAAGGAATTGTTTCTCTGTTATAGGTCTCCAAAGAAGTCCGCGACGGTATATGTCTATCTTTTAAGAATAGCTAACTATAGTCCTTTGAACTTTTTTTAAAATGGTCACAAATAATGTGGTAATTGGAAAAGTAAGGAACGGAAACAGTATTAATCCTTATCCAATAAAGTGCGTTCTTTACCATAAGCGTTTCATGCACATAATTTTAGCCCTTTACACTATATATAGTTTAAATAAATATCTTAGGAGTTATCGCAAAAAGTTTACGCGCGCGAAAATAAATTCAAGCGCGTTTCTCATACCGATGATGACGGGACTCGAACGGGTCGGGTACAGACTTTTGGAACGAAAAGAAAGGAACCGAAGCGAAGCGAGTAAGTAATAAAATTGTAAATATAAGAAAACGACATATGCACGATTGACTTGTCTTCATTAAAAACAAGTGGCTGACAGTGACGTCATTAATTTAAGACTCCACATGTCTTTTTCAAATATTGACGATGTCTTTAAGACAAATTAGGGAGCTATTGTTTTTTTGTTTTTGTATTTTATACAATGGACTTAGAATGAATACTGAAGAATACGAGTAAATAGTCTTGATTATACTTAACGTCAATGGTATTGAAGCTACACAATTAAAGAAAAAAAAGGTTACACAGGTGACTGTCATTAAATTGATTAAATAAGTGACGTAACAAAATTAATTACTTATAAGAAATTAAAAATCCAAGAGTCCAAAGTCAGAATTCAATTTTTTGTCCAACTATCTTGACTTGAGTATTTTGAATAACATTAAAGTAAATAATATATTTTAAAAACTTTTGCCTTTTCGCGGATTACTAATATACCTAGGTGTAGGTGTTTATCAGTAGACCATTTTTTTAAGGTTCCGTACCCAAAGGGTAACAGATGATGTATTTCTGTTGCCGCTATTACAACAAATACTAAAATCAGAATAAAATAAATATTTAAGTGGGGCTCCCATACAACAAACGTGTTTTTTTTTTTTTTTTTTTTTTGCCGTTTTTGGGTACGGAACCCTTCGTGCGCGAGTCTGACTCGCACTTGGCCGGTTTTTTGTTTCATGCTCACTATCAAACAAACACAAAAACAAACAAATCGGGCAAACGTTTGGGCTATAGGTACACAACACAACCTACGTGTATGATAATTATATGACGTCAGTGAATCAGTTGCAGAATAGTTTTTTTTATACCTGCCTACGTACCTAAAGATTATTTGCCCAAAAAAAATATTCCCATAAAATACATATACAAACTGGAACACCCTGTAATACCTTGTATAACGGGAATTTTCCAAAACCCTTCCTTAGTGCACACGTACAGCACAGCTTTGCGTACAGTCACGAGCAATAAGATGTACACACCATAGAACTTTGCCACATTACGTTTTGAATAACCTAGGTATAACATTATCACACTGAGATATATTGATTGAATGTGACATAGTTCTAAAGTGTGTACATATTATTGTTCGTGACTGTACACCATGAAAAGTATCTGCCTCCAAAAATAGTGTCTCTACTTTCAGCTGTTAGGGCTCTATCACACATTTCAATTTTCCTATACAAATTCCCATACAAACTTTGATCCCCTCTTTCATCCGTTTATGGAGTGAATTTTTGAAAATTCTTTCTTAGTGCTCACCTACACCATGAAAGGTACCTATCTACCCCCCAAAAATGGTGTTTCTACCTTCAGCAGTGTCATTAAGAGTTTTATAATTTTTATATTATATAGATTAAGTTTTTACAAAAAAAAAAAAATTAGGTAAATCGTGCCTGGGGCCTAGAGGGAGTTTAAAAAAAAACTAATTACTTTGTTACAGTAACTCAGTTTTAATACTTGCAAATTGACAATGCTTTAACTAAATTAGGTACATTAAAAGTAAAATTATTGTGTGTTTCTGACTAAGATTGTGAGTTTTAAAAATTAACTTGCATTTCTGATTAAGATGTTTTAAGAACATACAAATTTTCACCGCACGTAACGGCCAATACTTTCACCTCAATACAAGGTCACATGTCAAATATTTGCGGGCAAACCTGGACGTCTGTCAAATGTTTGGAGAGGCTGGCACACATCGTAACGGGATCTTCCCTCGTAAAGTAGACCCTCAAGTACGGGACTTAATTAAGCAAGATTTATTGCGACTTGAGTCAGCTCGATTGACAATTAGTTGAGGAGGACACTTTTGGGATTCGGTCTGGGGCCTAATTGTGTAACTATATCTATCAAGATAGCTTTCAATATGTGGTGAAAATCGTTTAAAACGACCAAAATCAAAAATATATTGGCATAAAAATACTGTTAGATTTATATTATCTGATGCTCTATGTGGTTATTATAACAGAATGGTTATCCCTCTATCTGGAAAATATAAATAGTTCTATGTTTTAATCAGTATTTAGAAAAAATGCACCAATATTTACATCAAATCGAAACTATCCCCATAAAAAATAATTTGTCCTATCCTTGACTCGCGTCACAAAAAACGTTTCAATTAAAATACAATTTGTAATATTCCAATATATTATTTTTATTTTTAGCAAAGACAATACAATTTGCAATGCCTAATAGAGGTATAGTAACTTTAATTCATTTCATAAATAGTTAAAATTTTGGGTCCAAATTAATGTCCACTATTTTGTTCATTTTTGTTAATAATTTTTCTCACGTCACGACTAAAAGAGACGGTCTAAAATACAGGGACTAAAACCCAGAATTATTACGAACAATACACCAATAGATTGCTTAGAATGATCGAAGCAAACCTACCTAAGTCGCAGACCCCAAATCCATGGGGTATCGGAGATATAGACCGACAAAGTTTTTATGAAATATAAGTAAAGTCTAGCATTTATCATAAGTAACTTTTTACAACTTCAGTGATATAATATCGATAATATATTTTAGGTAAGTTGTTTACGTCGATTTAGTGTGCTAGAAAATATGTAATTGATTCTTTATTTATATTTCATACATACTTTGTCAGCGTATATCTCCGTTGCCCCATGGATTTGGGGTTAGCGACTTAGGTAGTATTATTTTGCTCGGTTTAAGCAATCGATTGGTATATAGCTCGTTTGTATTGATTGATGTTACATGCTGGACTTTACCAACTTTACCTATTTTTTTTTCTATTATTATTATTATTAGATGTTTACAGAATTAGCACAAAGTAAACAAATAAGGTAATTACTGGTTGTAGAAACGTAAAATATTTTCTTTGAACAACTTTTCTACATTGCTATGAAGATCTCAATGTCACAAAAACATAAAAAAACATAAGCTAATTGTAATAAAATAAAAAACGTAAAAAAGCGCTATGTGTTATGAAATATGTTATAATAATCAGACTATAGATCCTATTATTATCCTATTCTAGGATAGAATCCTATTCTAACATATTGGAATTCCGTTAAAGTTCTAATATTGCAAAGTTGCGAATCATTATTCATAATTTTTGAATACTTTTCACAGTAGGTAGGTATTAAAATAATAAGAAAAAACGATTCCTCTTTGTTTGCCAAGTTCTAAGCTTTCGATATGGTGACTCGGTACACGTATCTGTAATATGTATTTGAATATTTTTTATAGCAGCATATATTTTCATACATTGGTAAGTACATTCAGGTCAGTGCGTTCGCAATTACCTATGAAAAAGTTTTTTCTTGCCATCATGATAATTTTCAGAGGTAAATTATTTGTAAACGGAATATTCGTATTCTGTGCTTTGTGCACAAGCTGTTTTGGTGCAAACAAAGTGGGAATTAATTCTATTCTTTGTTGGTCTCACCCATTTAATCATTTTTATTAGTGCTTGAATGAGTCACCAAGTCACCATCATAATTGAAGGGAACAAGGCTAGAATGATGGAGCGTCCACTCTTAAGATTTTGGAGATTAGCTGAATTGAAAATGTTGAAAATTGAAAATATCAGCACTTTACCAGTGTTTTCTTCAAAAACCTAATATTTTTTAAGAATTTGGTTTTTTGACAAAAACATAAGACTCGCGCATGAAGGGTTCCGTACCGGAAACGGCAAAAAATCACGTTTGTGTCCCCCCGTTAAATATTTATTTTATTTCGTTTTTAGTATTTGTTGTTATAGCGGCAACAGAAATAGATCATCTGTGAAAATTTCAACTGTCTAGCTATCTCGGTTCATGAGATACAGCCTGGTGACAGCCAGACAGATGGACAGCGTAGTCTTAGCAATAGGGTCCCGTTTTTACCTTTTATTAAACTTTATTGCATAAGAAAATACAATTGGCGGACTTAATACCTTTTGGGCACGGAACCCTAAACCAGAGTTTTTAGACCCTCATCATTCTAGCCTTTTGCCCTTCAATTGAATAAGATTCAATCATGCAGCTTGTATGTGTACATATTTAAGCGACAAAATAGAAATTAAGCATGGTGTAACCACAACGCATCTTCGTACTGAATTTGTACTAAAATTTGATGCAGCGTGATGCGGAACAATGTGTGATCCATCAAGGGTTACCTACTTGAGATCAGTACCCTTAGCACGAACAGCTATCGAGAAAAAAAACGCGCGTAAAATCATTCGATAGTGCTATTTTGTATTGGAAATTTGGACAACGCCATCTACCGCTGACTAGCGAAATTAAAATTTCCATAGCTAATTCTCTATCGAGTAATAATACGCGCGTTTTTTTTCTCGATAGCTGTTCGTGCTAAGGGTACGGAATAGCATTCTGTGAATTTGTTACATCGGTGACTCTACATCGAAGTTTCGATATTGTAACGTTATGCGGCGGGCGCTTTTTTGTCCGACGTTTGATTCACCGATGTTACGTTACTTCAAAAATATTTGATTTAATACATAACATACGAAAAACGTTAAAAAAATTCAGACTTTTCCCCTAATTTCATTCATTACCAAAGACTTGTCAAGTAATAGATTCAATTAAGTAATAGATTCAATTTGCTTTGTTGATGTTACAAAATTGCTACATTTTATAAAAAATTAAACATATACTTCAGTATGATTTCAAACACAATCGTAGAAATATTCGCTTAAATAAAACTTTCGAAGTACGTTACTATTTAACATCGCAAAATCAAAACTCGATGTGAGAAACACCGAAGAAACAACTCTTCGCATTATAATAATAATACATATAAAAGTTACTGATACGTACCTATGTACCTAACAACATTCACAGTACCTACCCTTAGCACGAACAAAAAATTATAAGTACTCGATAGTGTAAATTGACTAAGAGAAATTTCATTTCGCTTTTCAGCGTTAGATGGCGCTGTATAAATTTCCCATTCCTACAAAATTACTCTATCGAATGTTTTTACGCGCGTTATTTTTTCGAAAGCTGTTAGCACGAACACACAGGTGAAGAATGTTATTTCGATCTCAAGTAGACGCGACCACAGAGCAAATACCAAGACGCGAAGATATATCCTCAATTCGTGAGCCCCGCAACTAACCTTTTTTGTGTTTCGATGAAAAAGGTAAGGTATTTTTTATGGCACCCAATGGGTGGAGGTAGATTGACGAATTATTGATTGTTAAGAAACAACAGTTGGTTAGTAGTTGATTGAAAAAAAGTCTGGGTGTCAGTTTTTCTATTGTTTTTAGTTGACCGTTACTTTTTTGTTACCAATGATAACTATAAAAAATCTCACTGGGTGCGGAAGTTTAATAAAAGAAATCATTAAACAGTTTTAATCCTTGTCAGTAGTTTTATGAATAAATAAATAAATCTTAGACGACAACACAAACATTGCTCTCATTCCAAAGTAAGTTGTAGCTAAAGCACTTGTGTATGGATTAGATACAACGGTGGAACTTCAACACCAGACCTGGGGGCTTACCATCAGCAAATAAGAAACCGTTCAGTTCAAAAATCTTAAGGCCTGCGTTCATACTAACCGTTGAGGTGAAATGACCGTGAAATTTTTCTAGTATATTATTTAGTATTGTATAAAAATAGCATTGTGAATGCAAAATCTCAAATTTAAAAATTATATAGCTATATCATCTTAATCTATTGCCAAATATCTGGAAAGATATTTCGATTGAATGTCGAGGTAATTCCTCACATTGGTGAAATGACGCTGGCTTGCAGCGTAAGAGTAGGATATACTAGAAGAAATTCGACGATGTCACTAGTGACTCGGTAGCTCAGCGGTCAGAGCATTGGACCGGATAAAGGTCGCGGGTTCGATTCCCGTCTGAGTATTGATCTGGTGCGAGTCGTATTTTTTCTAGTATATTATTTAGTATTGTATAAAAATAGCATTGTGAATGCAAAAATCTCAAATTTAAAAATAAGCCCTGCTAGAAGAGCTTATAGTAAGGCCCCTGAGCCAATATAGAAAAGTTCGTTTTCTAAATTGACCCGGCCGGGTATCCAACCCGGGACCTCAGACCTTTGAAAACTGGTGTACAAACCACTCAACCACGGAGGTCGTAGCCAGACAATGTTTTAATATAAAAAAAACGTGTTATTACAATAACTTTGGTTATTCTAAAGAAATCAGGGGTCAGGGACCTCCGTGGTTGAGTGGTTTGTACACCAGTTTTCAAAGGTCTGAGGTCCCGGGTTGGATACCCGGCCGGGTCAATTTAGAAAACGAACTTTTGTAATTTTCAACGATAAAACCAAAGCTAAATCGTTATTTACAGAAAATACTCGCTTTAGTTTTGTTAAAATTGTTGAATACTCTGCCTAAGGAGTCTAAGATTCCAATCTGGGACAATTAAAGTGAAAATTATGAAGCTAAACCAAAGATTTTTAGGTAAATATAACCTAAATGACAACGTAACGTTTTTGGTTTCATCGTTCAGAATAGGGATGTTGACTAATGAATAAAATAACGAAATACTAATAAAAATCGTAAACATATTAAACTTTTAGAGTAGCTTGTATACCTCTTGGTTTTATATATTGCATATTATTTGTTATATGACCCTTCAAAGTTGGGTGGACAAGTCCATTTAAAAAGTATAAAATTTATTAAAATAAATGATACCTTTAATTAGTCCGTAAAATGTATAGCAAATTTGTCGAAGAAACCATTTTGATAAACACAATATTTAATATAGCTGCTGAACAAATTTCCTATGCGTTGCATACAAACTAGCACGGCGTGACGTCATAACGTGCAAGCCATTAGTATGGAGCGTTTTTGATCGAGTCCATTTGTGTGCATTTCACACTGTGATATCTCGGGCAGTTTTCATGCTAGCGAATTAATTATTTTACCAATGTTTCTTTTTTTGAGAGGTAATTTATGTAACATAAAATAAAAAAAATAGTCAACATCCCTATTACCGCGTTGCGTTGGGGTTGGTAAACTTTTCCAAAACTGTTGTGAATTATATATTTTCTGGTAGCTTTTAGCTTTGGAGTCAGGAATAACGAATTGCGGAATTATATAATGCTTCATTTTAATTTAAATAAAAATTTAAATTTTAAATTTACAGCATAGTACAATAAATCACTATTACGGCTGTATGCGTAGATTGCGTAGGTTATGCCTTTGCTCCAAAGATTTTCTATGTTGTTGCTCAAAACAAAAAAAACTGTCTCTGTCACTGTCTGTCAAATCTGTCAATCAGTTTTTTTATCAGTGAATGCAAAGGAACTTCGTGTTCAGCCGTATGTTTGATATTTTATCGCGAAAATAATATAAAAAAAATATATTTAGTTAACAAGGTAAAATAAAAAAATCATATTATTAATATTATTTTCTTTATTCTTCAAACTTGTGCTATCAAAAAAAAATATAAAACAAATCTCTTCGAAAAAGTTTACCAACCCCATTGGGCTCCAGGGCTAATTCTATAAGTAACTAGTAGGCTTATTAATAAACAAAAGTGTAGCAGTTTTTTTCCTTACAACTTCCATCGACAATATGTAGGTAAGTACCTTAAAAAGTCGTATAAAAAATTGTCTTTCTTAACATTAGGTCAGTATTTATTCTAAGACAGAGCAGCTGTTTCAAAGGGGTACCAGGTAGCGCACACAGCTGTCGTTTCTTATCAGACGTCCATTATATCATGACCTCTCGATATGTTTAACTTATTCAGTTCTGGAGATCTGGAAAAAGTGGTTAACGGACCAAGCAACCATGACCTTGACCGCCCCTTCAATTTGAAGCTAAGCACTTTAAAATCATGGTTCAAAATAAAGTGGTGGCCAGCCATCGAATCCAACGGTTGCCGGTAATTCACCTGTGACATTGACTATATTATTATAAATAATCCTAAAAAATAAACCTAATTAGGTTTTTTCATCATAAAGTAAGTTGAAATTATAATGCTTGATATTGTCTATACAATAATTAAGTGAAATAATAAGTTAGGTATGGATTCGAATCTTGAGATGAGGGAATTTTTATTCTCCTGTAACCTGTAAGCGTAGCCACGAATAGGGTATCTAATCCTGCATGATTTGTGATCTCGGTATTTGCGGGACCGATTATTTACGATCCCGCGGGATCTCGGAATTGGCGGGATCCCGCAGGTGTTAGATGAAAGAGGTATTTATATGTTAAGGTGGTGCGATGAGCTCAGTAACTGCCATTGGTGGCAATGGAAATAAATAATTTACCTTTTATTAAGGGCTTGGAATAAAAGTTTTGAATATTTTGCGCAAATAGAAGAGTACTCTTTTATTACTCGTTTATTTGCTCAAAATTATCAAAACTTTTAATCCAAGCCCTTGATAAAGCGTAATTGATTTATTTCAATTAGTGACACTACTGTGCTCATCGAACTACATTAAAATAAAAATCTGAAGTTATTCATTTATTACTTTTATTTATTTATTCAGTAGGTATTCAGTATTCATTTATTGCATATCACATTACATAATGAGGTGGAATATTTAATAAGGTCTACATGTGACGCCCTGCAAGGGCATAGTAATTTTATTTTTAAATTGATGTATTTTAATAAACAAACAGCATTTTAGTTAAAAGAATTTTGATTAAATAGGCTTGCGAGAGAACGTTTCTATGCTACTTTCCAGTCCCGCAAATCCCGCGGATCCCACGCTGGTAATCTCGCTCTTTGCGGGATTGGAAAATGACGCGGGATCTTGGTATTTCGAGATTTCGGTATACCGAGATTGGATGCCCTAAGCACGAACATCTATCGAGAGAAAAACGTTCGTAAAGTATAAAAAAAATCGATAGAGTAATTTTGTATAGAAAATTTGTACGTTATACCGCCGAAAAGTGAAATAAAATTTCCCATATTACCTTCTCTATCGAGTACTTTTATGCGCGTTTTTTTTCTAGATAGATGTTCGTCCTATAGGTATATATAGAGATACTGTACCCAAAGCACGAACATGGTACAGTTAACGAAAAATGTGTATGCGATGTGCTCGATAGGCATTGTTAACAGTTTACGTGAACTCGTAAATGTTAAATTGTGTTTCTGAATAACTGCTAATGAAACCAGATGTTATAACTCTTACTTACGGGGTATATGGGTAATTGGGTATCTTCTTCCCAAACCCAATAGATCCTTTTTAAGATAACCTGTCTTAATCTTAGTTGTCTACGCTCAGTGTCCATGAGTAAACGAATCACTTGGCTGCTATGTTTTGCTACAAAATTACAATAAACTAGTGATGAGGAAAGTCTATCGCTTATAAAAAAACTCAAACCTTTTATAAACTTATATTAGATACTTATAGCACAGTTTTTATGATACTGTGCTTAATATAGGTACCTAGAATGTTTTGTTATTTTCAGTACCTATAGAATACAATAAACTATGTTGGGATTGTGGAGCTCGGTGGCGCAGTGGTTTAGCGCCTGGCCCAGCGATTGCGGAAGTTAAGCAACGTTCGCAACGTTCAACAATCTCGAGCTCCTCCGTGCTTCGGAAGGCACGTTAAGCCGATGGTCCCGGCTGCATTTGCAGTCGTTAACACCCACCAATCCGCATTGGGCCCGCGTGGTGGGTTTGGCCCGTCCTCCTTACCACCCATAAGGAAGGCCTGTGCCCCAGCAGCGGGGACATCAAAAATGGCTATATATGGATATGTTGGGATTTACACCGACCCCTGTTTATTTTTTAGTGTCCGATATTTCGGCGCAGTTGCATTGCATGCGCTATGATCACGGAGGATATCGAGTCCCGACATAGTTTATTCTAATAAAGTCAACAACCATGGATTAAGTTAATTAATAATTTTAGTTTTTTTAAAAAAAAAAAAAAAAAAAAATACGTCTCATGCGATTTGCATCTGATAACCATTTTCAATAAATATAAATAAAATAAATATTTGACAACATCACATACATTGCTCCGATTCCAAAGTAAGTAGCTAAAGCACTTGTGTTATGGAAATCAAAGACAACGGTGGTATCACAAACACCCAGACCTGAGGCAATATAGAAAAGTTCATTTTCTACATTGACCCAGCCGGGGATCGAACCCGGGACCTCAGAGATGGCGACACCTTGAAAACCGGCGTGCAAACCACTCGACCACGGAGGTCGTCAAAGTTTTAAATGAATATTCATTACTTACAGCATACATTCAGAAAATTCATTTGTAATTTGTAACAGTAATCTCAGTTTAATTAACACATTCAGCTGGAATGTTTCCTTCCATTTGAAAATTGTATAAAAAGCGCAAAGTTTTTAATTTAAATTATCATTCCAGTTTTTTTATTATGATTATGAAAAATATATTATATTTATAAAAGCAAGATTTTGTAATTGTCTCTATACTTTAAATTCCTACAGATTTAAAAAAAAAAACATCCTGTACTTTTATGATATCAATCGTTAGGGTCAAATACAAGAATCGAATCTCTCTAACAAACATGGTAAATTAAATGAAAGGAAAACCATGAAAGACAAGATAACGCACTTTTACTCAAGTTCACAATAGTACATTATGAGACAAGTTACCTTAGGTTGCTCATTGCACACAAGGCTGTGGGTTGCAGCCCGAGCCGCAGGCAAGGGCGTAACTCAGCCAAGTGTGCAATAAGCAAGAGCTCACGAGTTTCATACGACATTTTTCAACACATTTGCGAGAAAAACAACAAATACGGCAAAAACAAAATATGAATTGGAAAAGGCGCGCAGGTTTTTTTTGTTTTTTTCACACGCCCAACGCAAGAATATTTTGCGAACAAAAGGGTGAGTGAGCATACAGCCTACTTCAAAATTATAATTTTAAGTAATAAAATGCAAATAATTTAATATTTTATAACAAAATATTGTGAATAAATAATTTGAAAATAATAAATATTTGTTTCACTTAATTAAGGACTTACACATTTATTTATTCCAAAAATGTATAATGAATTTTCAGCAGCATAAAACCTCTTTTTACCATTGCCACTCAAAAAAGTGCGTCTTATTCATTGATAACAGTGAATAAAACGCGTTTTTATTCACCGAGTGAATAAAAGTATTTTGAATTTGGAACAAGCGCGCATCGTATGAATTAGGTACAAAAAAAATAAAAGGTGCTGAGAGTATGGGGCTATTCCATAGATAAAATTATAGTTCTACAATTAAATGACAAAAATAATCCCGCCAATTTTATTTAGGTTCTTTTTAGTGTCTTATATTTGGGTTCTTTTTTATATATTTGAGGGAGATTAGTTGTTCAGTCTTGCATCAGTCCATTCCATCAGTCTGGTACGATCTTCAGTCTGTAAAAATTCAAAGTCTATACAAACTGATGAAGTGGACTGATGCCAGACTGATCATGTAGTTTCCCTCTTAGTTAGCTCGGTGGCGCAGTGGTTTAGCGCCTGGCCCAGCGATTGCGGAAGTTAAGCAACGTTCGCAAGGGTCAGTCATGGGATGGGTGACCAAAAATGTATTATCTCGAGCTCCTCCGTGCTTCAGAAGGCACGTTAAGCCGTTGGTCCCGGCTGCATTTGCAGTCGTTAACACCCACCAATCCGCATTGGGCCCGCGTGGTGGGTTATGGCCCGTCCTCCTTACCACCCATAAGGAAGGCCTGTGCCCCACAGTGGGGACATCAAAAATGGCTGATGGACAACTATAAATACTATAGGTACTGCTATTTTTTTTTTCTCGCAGTCAATGGTAAAAAGTAGAGTACACAACTCGTGAAAAAAAAATTTCATCTCGGTCCTTTGTATCCCTCGCTTCGCTCAGGATTCTACTTTTGAATCCCTCGCTACGCTCGGGATTCAACTCTAGAATCCTTCGCTGCTCTCGGGATCCAACTTAGTCCCTCGAACTAAATTCCCTCTTTTTTCACTTGTTGTATAATCTACTATTGTTGTTACTAAAAAAATAACTGTATTACCCGGCTAAATTGGGAATGCTTTGTTTACTCGCATAGAACTTGCAGTAAGGTACTAATTTAACTTTGTTGGGTTAATTATATAAAGTACTAGTGTTTTATATATTATTGCACGCGTTTGTTATAGCTCGGTGTATGGCCCTAAAAGCGATGTATTAGGGCTCACTTTTCGAGCAAGTGTGTTGAAATAATAATTATCTTTGACGTAGAACTATTTCGATAAGATGTTCGTAATGCAGACTCTTTATTAGATGAGACATAACTGCGTGTGGCAGTAATCTAAATTATGGAATTTTACATTTGAAAATGGAACAGGGAAATACCCTACATGGGCCCATTTCGAACATCTAATTATTTTTATTTTTATTTTATTTTATTTTATTTAGGATACAAACAGTCTTATACATTGGTATTGCATACAAAAAATATGAGTTTCTTATAGACCTATAGATCCATAAAGTATATAAAATTACACAGAGTTTAGTGTTATGGAAGTAAGTAAGTACTAACATAAACATACACAATTAGTTACTTAGCTCTTTTTTCTCGTTCAATTAAAATAAATTTAGATTTATTGCTTTTCCTTTTTAATTTAATTTACCATGTTTGTCAAAGATTTGATTTGGTCCCAAAAGTATATAGGGTGTTGTTTTTTAGAATTTTAGCCGGTTCGATTCCTGGGTGTTGGAAGCGTATTTTCAAAATCTTTGAATGCAGTTTTGTTTCAAAAAAAAGGAATGTTTCCTTTGAGTGAAATTTGCTATCTCCATTGGTTAAAGTACTTTCCCTCTAGGTGGCATTAAAAAATTAATAATAATAAATAATAATAAATGCTTGGACAATTTCACACAGCGCCATCTAGCCCCAAACTAAGCAAAGCTTGTAATATGGGTGCTAGACAACTGATATACTACTTATATACTTTTTAAATATATACTTATTATACATAGTAACACCCAGACCCGTCACAGAAATTAAAATTCATCATTTCAATTTCTGCCTGGCTGGGAATCGAACCCGGGACCTCTTGCGTGGTAGGCGGCATGTTGACCACTGCACCACTCAGGTCGTCAATTCCACCCTGTACTGTATTCAAAACCTATGAAACTGGCTCTTAATCTCTAGAAAAAAAAACAAGTGTAAGTTTTGAGAGCTATAGTAATGCTTGGCGTTGCGATACCTACACTAGTGTAGACAGAGGGACTTAGCTTTCCGTCAGCTATGTAGATACGATCTGATTTGCATATGAATATGCCCTGGACGTTTTATGGTAGGTACTTATACCATTACTCGATTAAGGAGACGATCCTTAAGGGCCTTAGTATGGGAACCTTTTAATGAATCTTACGTCATTGTTGATTGTCGCGACCAATTTTGTGGTGTGATATTTACATCGTAATTTTTCTCCTTAATCTGCGTTTGTGGTTTCTAACTAGCATCACAAATTAGTTAGTCTGTGTGTCTAGCGTTCTCTTTCTTACCAATTTTTATCATTATACGAACGGCTATATATATTCACCTAAACGATGCATCTCTTTCTATCGCATAATAATACTGAATCGTGTGAACAACTTCGCAATAATTAACCATTTTATCGTTAGTTAAGATTTTATCTTAAATAATAATAAAGGTAATACCTACATTTAATTCTGAATAACAAAGCCAATTCAAAACACTTTACAGGATTTACCATATTTATAAATTCTAATCTTTACACTTAAGACCTTAACATGCGTTAGTCCGATCGGGTCGATCCGTGATGGAGTGAAATCGAACGTAACTCTTTTCCCTTTGGGTTCAAATCAGCGCGCGTTCCAACGCGGCGGTTGCGTTGAGAACTAGCACCGAATTCTCAATGTTTACATGTTTTTATTACTTTTCTTCGCTTTCAAGTTAGTTAAAAAAAAACTGTTTAATCAAGATTGAAGGTATTAACATCGCCGATTTTTATGATTGGTTTTAACATAAACGAATGTTCTGTTTTGCAAATAAGACCAGAAACAGGGTCCACGGAATATTTTTTTACATCAAAGGTGGTAAGTAATAATTTTATAATGCTTTCAATTAAATCTATTGTGTATTATTTCAAGTACTACTATTTTTTTTTTCTCGCAGTCAATGGTAAAAAGTAGAGTACACAACTCGTGAAAAAAAAATTTCATCTCGGTCCTTTGTATCCCTCGCTTCGCTCAGGATTCTACTTTTGAATCCCTCGCTACGCTCGGGATTCAACTCTAGAATCCTTCGCTGCTCTCGGGATCCAACTTAGTCCCTCGAACTAAATTCCCTCTTTTTTCACTTGTTGTATAATCTACTATTGTTGTTACTAAAAAAATAACTGTATTACCCGGCTAAATTGGGAATGCTTTGTTTACTCGCATAGAACTTGCAGTAAGGTACTAATTTAACTTTGTTGGGTTAATTATATAAAGTACTAGTGTTTTATATATTATTGCACGCGTTTGTTATAGCTCGGTGTATGGCCCTAAAAGCGATGTATTAGGGCTCACTTTTCGAGCAAGTGTGTTGAAATAATAATTATCTTTGACGTAGAACTATTTCGATAAGATGTTCGTAATGCAGACTCTTTATTAGATGAGACATAACTGCGTGTGGCAGTAATCTAAATTATGGAATTTTACATTTGAAAATGGAACAGGGAAATACCCTACATGGGCCCATTTCGAACATCTAATTATTTTTATTTTTATTTTATTTTATTTTATTTAGGATACAAACAGTCTTATACATTGGTATTGCATACAAAAAATATGAGTTTCTTATAGACCTATAGATCCATAAAGTATATAAAATTACACAGAGTTTAGTGTTATGGAAGTAAGTAAGTACTAACATAAACATACACAATTAGTTACTTAGCTCTTTTTTCTCGTTCAATTAAAATAAATTTAGATTTATTGCTTTTCCTTTTTAATTTAATTTACCATGTTTGTCAAAGATTTGATTTGGTCCCAAAAGTATATAGGGTGTTGTTTTTTAGAATTTTAGCCGGTTCGATTCCTGGGTGTTGGAAGCGTATTTTCAAAATCTTTGAATGCAGTTTTGTTTCAAAAAAAAGGAATGTTTCCTTTGAGTGAAATTTGCTATCTCCATTGGTTAAAGTACTTTCCCTCTAGGTGGCATTAAAAAATTAATAATAATAAATAATAATAAATGCTTGGACAATTTCACACAGCGCCATCTAGCCCCAAACTAAGCAAAGCTTGTAATATGGGTGCTAGACAACTGATATACTACTTATATACTTTTTAAATATATACTTATTATACATAGTAACACCCAGACCCGTCACAGAAATTAAAATTCATCATTTCAATTTCTGCCTGGCCGGGAATCGAACCCGGGACCTCTTGCGTGGTAGGCGGCATGTTGACCACTGCACCACTCAGGTCGTCAATTCCACCCTGTACTGTATTCAAAACCTATGAAACTGGCTCTTAATCTCTAGAAAAAAAAACAAGTGTAAGTTTTGAGAGCTATAGTAATGCTTGGCGTTGCGATACCTACACTAGTGTAGACAGAGGGACTTAGCTTTCCGTCAGCTATGTAGATACGATCTGATTTGCATATGAATATGCCCTGGACGTTTTATGGTAGGTACTTATACCATTACTCGATTAAGGAGACGATCCTTAAGGGCCTTAGTATGGGAACCTTTTAATGAATCTTACGTCATTGTTGATTGTCGCGACCAATTTTGTGGTGTGATATTTACATCGTAATTTTTCTCCTTAATCTGCGTTTGTGGTTTCTAACTAGCATCACAAATTAGTTAGTCTGTGTGTCTAGCGTTCTCTTTCTTACCAATTTTTATCATTATACGAACGGCTATATATATTCACCTAAACGATGCATCTCTTTCTATCGCATAATAATACTGAATCGTGTGAACAACTTCGCAATAATTAACCATTTTATCGTTAGTTAAGATTTTATCTTAAATAATAATAAAGGTAATACCTACATTTAATTCTGAATAACAAAGCCAATTCAAAACACTTTACAGGATTTACCATATTTATAAATTCTAATCTTTACACTTAAGACCTTAACATGCGTTAGTCCGATCGGGTCGATCCGTGATGGAGTGAAATCGAACGTAACTCTTTTCCCTTTGGGTTCAAATCAGCGCGCGTTCCAACGCGGCGGTTGCGTTGAGAACTAGCACCGAATTCTCAATGTTTACATGTTTTTATTACTTTTCTTCGCTTTCAAGTTAGTTAAAAAAAAACTGTTTAATCAAGATTGAAGGTATTAACATCGCCGATTTTTATGATTGGTTTTAACATAAACGAATGTTCTGTTTTGCAAATAAGACCAGAAACAGGGTCCACGGAATATTTTTTTACATCAAAGGTGGTAAGTAATAATTTTATAATGCTTTCAATTAAATCTATTGTGTATTATTTCAAGTACATTTTATATTTTATCCATGATAGCTTCACGATCGTAATCTTTCAATAATTTGAATTGATTATTGGGATTTAACCCACCTTAAGGCCTTAAATAAAAGAAATGAAAGCGCGGGAATCGTAAAACCCTGTGAAAACGCGCTACAGATATTCCGAGAGCGCGACGGACAGCCCTGCCGATATTGTCCACGCAGAGGACGCCGAGCCAGGGGCCCTATTTTTGAATCGCTCGGCAGGCGTCAAGCGCTCTTTTCTACTGATTTTCGTTCGACTTCGACTCAATCTCAATACATTTGAGTCGAATGTCGAACGAAAATCAGTAGGCAACAAGGTCACAATGGCTGTTTTTGCTATTTTACACGAGAGCTTTTTAAACTTTTTTATACATTCATTACGGTATTATTCCTCTTATATTATTCTAAAGTAGTTCTTCTTTGCATGAAATAAACTATACACAATAATTATTTGAATCATGTTGTTATTAGAAGTTTAAAATGTGTAGTTTTTTTATAATATTTTTTTATTTGTGCCAAAATGTATATATTATTTTTTAGATATGACCTTATTTGAGCTCCCATTTAGGATTATTTGTATTTTTTATTTATTTATTTATATTTCACTATCATTACAGGTTAACAACTTTCACCTCCAGTCGATTGGGTACTTAATAAGCATTTTGGCAAGTCATTTTTGCAATTTTGGTTATATTTTGTGCCCTTGTACCATCAAAGGCGATATCTGTCTAAAAATATAATATTTGACCAACAAAAGCCTTTTACAACGAATGACTTTGTTGTCCTTAATTTCTGAGTAATAACAAAAATATATTGAAGTCACAAAAACATAATGAGACTTTGTTGTTCCAATAAGTGAGTATAAAAATGGTCATAAATATCTTTGGGTAGCTGTTATTTAGCTCCAAGATGCAACCAACTGACGCGGGCGTGGGGGCACTAACTGACCAATCAGAGTATGTAGTTCCAAAACTCGTAGAAAAAGTGAGGGAAACCACAATGGCACTAGCGCCATCTCGTAGAAAATACACATACTTTCGCGGCTGTTTTTTTTTCCCCAGACGGAGGCATGGATTAAAGGCAATTCTGCATAGGTACTTAACTCATTTTTGGAATTTTCCCTATTTGTGACCTTGTTGCACCGAAGGTGCGGCTTGTCGAGCGATTCAAAAATTGGAGCCCTGGCCTCCTTCCCTCGCTCAAGGTCACGCGATAAGCAGCTACTGCTAGCCGTTGTTCGTTCGAACGAACAAGTGAGCAGGGCTGCAATTCACTAATATACAAATACGTCGTTCTGCTCAAAGACGGACTCGTAGACGTAGACGTACTTAAGATCGTCCGTGCAGTCGGTCTTGTACAAAAGTATTCACGAATCAATTTGTAAATTGCGTATAAAAGTATTGGTTGTAAAAAAACAGAATAAGTAGGTACCTATCATCAAAAGCGCTTGTCGCGGGTCATATTTTTGGCGTAACACTTTAATGTACTGTGCAGTTGCTCCAATAACTATTTTAAAGAAAGATAATTGTGGTAAAGATAATGATGAAAAAACATCGAAAAAGTGCAGAAGTGAGCTTTACACATAAAGAAAAAGACAGAGACAAATGTTTCCGCATAAGCGAGCCTTAAGGCTGTTGTAACTTAGATAATATCGTCACTAAATATACCTAGGTACTACAAAAAAAAACTTTTTAAAAACACGTTTCTAAAAATTATAAAAATCGGACTCAAAACATTGAAACGGACTAGTAAAAACAGATAAAAAAGTATAAAATAAATTCTTCTGTAAATATTTCTAATAACCCTATACCTACAGAAATTTTAAACCTATAAACGTGGGGCGCATTTTGTAAAATTTATCATCCATATTGTCTTAAGCAATGCGCCCCACGTCAAATTTAAAATGGTGGCTATTCCAGCAGGAGAGAGGATAGACCCTAACATGTGGGTGATTTTAAATTATCACTAGTACCTACAAGACCAGAGACACTGTTTTTAATAATTTAATAGGAATTTTTAATTACGGATCGCGCAGAGATAGTTAATATGATCATTTGTATTGAAATTTAAAAATTGGAACGTGATCGAGATAAAAATATTTTCAAAAAATATTTACCACATCTTTCTTTAAAATTCATAAACCACTTCGAGGCCTCATGTTTCTCAAATAAAAATAAAATAATTAAAATGAAAAAATACTCCATTTTTGAAGTAACTAAAAAATTAAATGAAAATAATTTCATTTTTGTTTATTGTTATTATCGCTAAGCTAAATAACTTTAAAAAAAAAAATCGTTAGGAGCCTGTTTGGTCCACGCTAACAAATTTCAAAGTTTAAGTATTTTTTTTACGAAAATACCACTTAATTTTGCCGAACACGTATCAGATTATACGTGCGAAACTGCAAACTGCTTTAAAAAAAAGCGTATCACAATTATATGCATACTTATATAACGCGTGAGTAAACTTGAAACAATAGTTTATCACAAACGTAATTAAAACTATCAATGCTTTATTAATGATCATACAAAATTATGGTTTTATTTAATATCAAATAATTAAAATCAAGTGTTATAATCACGTAGTAATGCATTGTCAATGATACAATAAAACAATAAATTTTATTTTATTTGTAAATATTATTGTGAATAGGCAATGTTTTAACAGATGTTCAGTGACTGACCATCAAAAGTAATAATTATCTCAAACAATAGAGGTAAGTATTATAATACTTACCTCTATTGTTTCTGCTTAACTAATACTTGCCCGTGAATTCGTTTTTTTAACTAAGAAACTAACAAAAACAGCTTCATAATAAAAAGCTCCAAAAAACATTTTGAAATCTGCAATAGTATTAAATAAGATAGGTATGTATTGAAAATCTAACTCAACAAATTGCAAGAGTTCCCATCGCTATAGGTGTGCCTATAATATTTGAAAAGTTTCCTTGATTTCTCTAGGCTTATCCCATCTTCAGATCCTGACCTGATGACAATGCGATCATTTTGGAAGTATACACTTTCAAACAAAAATAATTTTCCAAATCGGTCCAGCCGTCTTCGAGTAGTAATTGAGTAACACACCTAAAAAAGATACTGATAAACTGAGGGCCTTCGCATATTTTTAACATAGAAGTCTGGGCACAGCCAAAGGATGTATTTCTCAAATAAAAATGTCGTTATTTCGTTTTCTCAATATTGTTTTTTTGTTATTTATTCTAAAAGGTCATCTTCTGTCGGCCCATGGGGTTGCGGACCTAGTTGCTGATATATTATCCTTGAATGGCGACAAGGTAACCGTCCCTCATGTGGGCGATGCCATCACGACCTGGCTGGCTCGCGTTCCGGGCGCAGTCGTCCCTGAGAACCCTAAATTCCAGCGCTCATGGGACGACATAGCCTGCAGAGCCACGACCGAATCACTGACAGGGCTAGCTCGGTGGATCACGCGAGACTCTTGGCGGTGTCACGGCCAGAGTCTGGTGCGTGGCTGCAGGCACTGCCTTCGCCTCATATAGGTACTTTGCTCGTCGCCGACTCCCTGCGGGTGATGGTCGCCCTCCGCTTGGGCTGCGATGTATGCGAACCACACATATGCATCTGCGGTGGGGGCCGATGGCCATCATGCGTTGAGCTGTCGTCGTTGCGCAGGAAGGCACCCTCGCCATCATGCCCTCAACGACATCCTACAGCGGGCTCTCACGTCAGCCGGCATCCCCTCCGTCCTTGAGCCGCCGGGTCTCAGCCGCACGGACGGTAAGCGGCCCGATGGCCTAACGCTAGTGCCGTGGGAAAAGGGGCGGTGCTTGCTGTGGGACGCAACTTGTGTCAGCACCTTTGCTGCTACCCACATCTGTCGTACCTCACGCGCGGCTGGGGCGGCAGCGGAACACCAGGCGGTCGCAAAACACATGAAATATGCCCCGCTCGAACAGGGCTATATTTTTATCCCTTTTGCGGTAGAAACGGCGGGTTGCTGGGGGGCAGAGGCAATACAATTTGTCAAAGACTTGGGGTGTCGGCTCAGACAAAGAACCTGTGACCCCCGCTCTGGGTCGTTTCTGGTGCAAAGGTTGTCCATTGCCATCCAACGCGGCAGCGCGGCCAGCGTTATGGGCACATTTGCGCCGGGGACTACTCGGGAGTGAGAATAGACCTAGTAGAATTTCCAAAAATCCTTTCTTAAGGGGTGTTTACACTGTCCAATGGTTTGGGCTGTGCGTTGATATTTCAATAGATTTGGGATTTTTCTACCCATTTCCCCTCTAGGGGGTTGAATTTCGGAAAACCAAACACGTGTTTTCTTATTTGTTTTTAAAAGTACTCCTACGAAGTTTCAGATCGAAATGTTCTTTTTTCCCCATACAAACTTTGAACCCCCATTTCACCCCTTTACGGGTAGAATTTCCAAAAATCCTTTCTTAGTGGGTGTTGACACTGTATAAAATATGTATGTACAAAATTTCAAGTCAATACTCAATACTCAATACTTAAATCAATCAAGTCTCTAGGTATAGTGGTTTGGGCTGGGCAATAGTCTGTCAGTCACCCCTTCACTTTTATATAAGAGACTAGCTTCCGCCCGCGACTTCGTTCGCGTGGACATTCGATAAAATTCTCATGTTTTAATTTCATTAAATTCTGATCAGCCGTTTTTACGTGATTAGGCGGGTTCCCACCAAGCGCGCTGCCTCGCGAGGCAGGACGTTTGCCGCACGGGCCTCGCACGAGGCTGCTCGCTTGGTGGGGACTCGCCTAATCACGTAAAAACGACTGATCAGAATTTAATGAAATTAAAACATGAGAATTTTATCGAATGTCCACGCGGACGAAGTCGCGGGCGGAAGCTAGTTTATAATATTCAGAATTGTATCTAGAGATATTAGTATCCCGTTCCCGTTCCCGTCCCTGTCCCCGTCCCCTGGATGTGCATGTCCAGGTCCAATCATGTCCACCGTGTTGGACTTCAAAATAAATGTCATTTTCGCAATCACCATCCCATGAAACCTCAGGAACGACATCCACATCGATTTTCATGTTTACTTACCCCATTTACACCTTAAGGGATGATTTTCAAAATAACAATATATGTGCTTGCCTATTTATTTTTAGACATGCTCCTACGAATTTTAAAGTTGTAATGTCTATTTTATATTATTTTTCCATACAAAATTTGAAACTCAATTTCACCCCTTTAGGGGTCAAATCATGTCCACCGTGTTGGACTTCAAAATAAATGTAATTTTTGCAATCGTCATCCCAGAAAACCCCAATAACGACATCCATATCTATTTTTGGGGTTTTTTACCCCTTTTCACCCCCAATTCATCCCAATAGGGGTTTAAATACTAACAATATACGTTGCGTATAAGCCTAAATTATAAATTAACGATTTTTACTTCGAAAATAAAGGAAAGTGCCGGCCAAAAGACAAAAGTGCTTTATTCTGATAGATTTTGTCCATCTAAGCATTTTTTATTGTGGCACCGAAGCTGTAGCACCACTTCACATTAATTTGTGTCAAATTGTATGAAAAGACAGACTTTTTGAACTCAATTAAAATCAAGTACAGCGGTGCTATAGCTTCTGTGCTGTTATAAGAACTGCTAAGGCGGACAAAATCTATCAGAATTTGCATTTTGGCCGACTTTTTTTTACATGTATGCCAAAATGTATGAAAAGACAGACTTTTTGAACTTATTTAAAATCAAGTATAGCGGTTCTACAGCTTTGGCGCCATAATAAGAAATGCTTAGGTGGACAAAATCTATCACAATAAAGCACTTTTGCTTTTTGGCCGGCACATTCATATTTGGACCAAAATGGATGATGTCCTTTAAATTTATTCAAATTTTCATACCCTATTTTATTGAATTTTTCAAAATAATTTATTAGCGGATGTATTCATTCTGAAGACTATAATTAGCGTGCCAAATTTCAGTTCGATCCGTCCAGTAGTTTGAGCTGTGCGATAGATCAGTCAGTCTCTTAACCTTTTATATATTTAGATGTTTAGACATATTATTATTGTTGCAGCGATAAGATAAGAGTTCTAACGAAACCACGGAGGTGGTCTAAGCATCAAATATATGTTTTTCCATAATAAACACATAACAATGATGAACAATCAAGCTGTAATTAATTTATATTGTGCAAAATTGTAAGACGAACAACTATTGTTCTCAAAAAACAATAACGATTAAATTTTATTCAATATCGTCAATATTTGTATTACGTAAAAATATATTCTAGATTTACGTGCGTCACTGGAGCTAGGCCGAATAAGTATAAAAAGGCCCAAGTTATCCAAAGCTGCATCAGTTCGGTTCCAACTCTCGCTATAATGAGAGTAACAACCTTCGTGATCCTGTGCTGTGCTCTGCAGGTAAGTCACCCTTAATTTTAAAAATTTCATTTTTAACATGTTAATTTAGTATGTATAAAATGATTATGATTAAATATGAATATCGTTTTTTGTACAGTATGTTGCTGCAGATGCAATTGCTGATAGCTTCTCAAAAATTGAGAAAGATTACAAAGAAACAGATGAAACAAAGACCGACGAATTTGAATTAGGAAAAAATGGCACACTAGTCGAAAAAACGACAACACGAAAAACATTCGAAAGAAATGTTGGAAAACGAAATAGGCCACCGAAAGGCCAGAAAACTGTAAGAACTCTCGTTATTGAGACAGACGCAAGTGGAGAAGAACATATCTACGAAGAAGATGTCGTAATAACGGAAGTCGCTGAATCTCGATCATCTGCCACAAGTTCGTCAGCTAGTTCTGCTGCTTCATCAGCAGGACATGCAGGATCATACGGAAAATCCGCCGCCGCTGCTGCTGCATCTGCATCAGGAAGTAACGGCCAATACGGTCCATACGGCCGATACAGACAAGGTTCAGCTGCTTCTGCCGGAGCTGCTGCTGCTGCTGCTGCTGCTGCTGCTGCTGCTGCTTCATCTGAACGTGATGCTGCTGCTGCCGCTGCTGCTGCTGCTGCTGCTTCATCTGAACGTGATGCTGCTGCTGCCGCCGCTGCCGCTGCCGCTGCTTCATCTGCATCAGGAGGTTACGGATATAACGGATCTGGATCAGCCGCTGCCGCCGCTGCTGCTGCTAGTGCTGCTTCATCATCATCATCATCGCAAGGGCCAGTCGTGATCGTTGAAGATAATGGATCAGCCGCTGCTGCCGCTGCAGCTGCTGCTGCTTCATCAGGATCAGGAGATAGATACGGATCGAACGGCCCATATGGTCCATACGGCCCATACGGACAAGGCTCAGCTGCTTCTGCCGGAGCTGCTGCTGCTGCTGCTGCTGCTGCTGCTTCATCTGAACGTGATGCTGCTGCTGCTGCTGCTGCTGCTGCTGCTGCTTCATCTGCATCAGGAGGATCTAACGGAGATAACGGATCTGGATCAGCCGCCGCCGCCGCCGCCGCTGCTGCTGCTGCTGCTGCAGCTTCATATGCATCAGGAAGTAACGGATATAACGGATCTGGATCAGCCGCTGCCGCCGCCGCTGCTGCTGCTGCTGCTGCTTCATCTGAACGTGATGCTGCTGCTGCCGCCGCTGCCGCTGCCGCTGCTACAAATGCATCAGGAGGTTACGGAAATAACGGATCTGGATCAGCCGCCGCCGCCGCCGCTGCTGCTGCTGCTGCTGCTTCATCTGCATCAGGAAGTAACGGATATAACGGATCTGGATCAGCCGCTGCCGCCGCCGCTGCTGCTGCTGCTGCTGCTGCTTCATCTGAACGTGATGCTGCTGCTGCCGCCGCTGCCGCTGCAGCTGCTTCATCTGCATCAGGAGGTTACGGAAATAACGGATCTGGATCAGCCGCCGCCGCCGCCGCTGCTGCTGCTGCTGCTGCTTCATCTGCATCAGGAAGTAACGGATATAACGAATCTGGATCAGCCGCCGCCGCCGCCGCCGCCGCTGCTGCTGCAGCATCTGCATCAGGAGGATCAAACGGCCCATACGGTCCATACGGCCGATACGGACAAGGCTCTGCTGCTTCTGCCGGAGCTGCAGCTGCTGCTGCTGCTGCTGCATCTTCTGAACGTGATGCTGCTGCTGCCGCCGCCGCTGCTGCTGCTGCTGCTGCTTCATCTGCATCAGGAAGTAACGGATATAACGGATCTGGATCAGCCGCTGCCGCCGCTGCTGCTGCTGCTGCTGCTGCTGCTTCATCTGGACGTGATGCTGCTGCTGCCGCC